>CM036760.1:29675465-30162965 GCA_020796225.1 Arion vulgaris
AGACATGGAAAACAAGTATCAAGACAGATAGTCTCAAAAGAGGCTTTGAGGGAAGATGTCTCGGAAGAATTCTCCAAATTCGTTATGATCATAAAATACCAAATACAGAGATCAACCGGACCACAGGCATCAACAATATCAACGAGGAAATAAAACGTAGGAGATGGAAGTGGTTGAGACATAGATTAAGAATGCAGAAGACGAGACACCCACATGTGACTTTGAAATGTAATCCAGGAGACAAGAGAGGGCAGGCAGGGGTCGATCTAGAAAGACATGGATATGACCTGTAGACAGAGAAAGAGAAGGGAAATACCTGGGATGAACTATGTGTGCTTGCTCAAGACGAATCTGGTTGTAGAAAATGTGTTGATGCCTCGTGTTTCAAGGGTAGTTACGAGAAGAAGGATACCCTAGAGCAAATTGTTAAGAAGAATCCTAAAATTGTCTTGCCAAATACAAAAGAAAAGCTTGTAAAACGAAAAAAAAACTGTGTGTATATATATAACTTCTTCTTCATCTTTCAACTCTCAACGGAGCACATATCTTCAACAAACCTCTTCCAGCACTTCCTCTCTTCTGTCATCCCTTACAATTATTTCCATGTTTTACCTATCCTTTTAATATCAGCCCCCAGCTCTCTTCTCCAAGTGTGTCTAGGCCTCCTCTTACTCCTCTTTCCCTACGGGTTTCAAAACAGTGCATGTCTTACAATGCATTCTGTCGGTCTTCTCAATGTATGTCATACGCATCGCCAGCGTCTCTTCCTTAGCTCTCTCTTCCCTGGTATCTGCTTAGTTCTTTCTCTAAGTTCCTCTCTTATTCTTGTGCTTTCCGTGTTTGTTGAAGATGTTGGTTTGAATTTTTCTACGGGGTGAAGTAGCCAGCCCACGACCAGCTATACTTAGTCGCATTTTTGCGACATGCCTGGCAGGTACACATTGCTGCATATTCTTATCATCCCCTTTCGAGCCCGGCAGCACATGAGCGGACCGCTACCGTAGTCGCGTCTTACGACATGCCTTGTAGGGCGCAGTGTTTCAATTCTTTGATTCCCTTTCGGGCTCCGGCAACATACGGGTATATACATAACTCTTGGCGACTCTTATTTTCAATTTACTGGATAAGATATGGTTCGTGTCGTTTCAATTGTGGGTCAAAGTCCCCGTTCTTTTTTCCCGCGTGGAGCGATCGGTCTATCTTTCCAGTGACCGCCAGATCTCAATGTAGGTGACATCGAGTTCCTAGTCCTATCTGGGACAGAGCGATAAAACGTATGTCCCTAAAACAAAGTTGCACACGTAGAATAATCCTTGACTAGTTAAAATTGATAACAGTAGTCTGCATCGTCGCTGCACGGGTAAAATTAATTAAAATTTAAAACACAAATTTCTACCCATTTTCACAATATCACATCAGAGAACCTTCGCATGTGCTACGGAGTTCGTGCACTGCCGGTTTTATCTTCATATGTAAGAAAAAGATCGAAATACACATGACTGTTCACCAAAGGAGTCAAATCAATCAGTTTATCGGTCTTTTTATTGAACAGAAATCTATAAAATCAATCAGACCTGCCCTTGCCCTTCCCCAATAGTAAGAGAAAGAAAAGCAAGCAAATCGGACATCGTGCAGAATTTCCCAGCATTCTTTCATTCTATCCCAACATGGAGGATCTTTCGGTTGAAGTCACTGGAAATAACGGTGTTTATTTTAAGGTTTGTCTTTTCTTTGTACTTGGGAGACGATTAACTAGCATATATTTCTCGAAAATTTATGTAATTGTTTAGTATTAAGGTAAGTGGGATGCAGTGTTATCTATATTAGCATTTTTTCGTTGTGGAACAAGTTTGGAACTGACTTTCTGTCTTGCCGCCGGACTGGATTAATTCTTGGTACTCGAGTTATTTGGCAGCATGTCTTCACTTGATCATTTTTGAATTTAATCACCTGTTATGAAGTCATATGTACTTGATAAAGCGAGTGATAACGGATGAACACATTTGCAATATACTGATTATGTAATTATATCGCTAATTGAGCAATATAGCAAGGTTACTCAACTTTCTATACTATATATAATATAACTATTATATGTAAATGCTACTCGTTCAACTGACCCTTCGGTTCACTCCCTTGGGCAGGGAATATCTTGATTTGACCTAGCTTTTCTCCGAGTTTGAGTAGATACTTTGTTTAAAGACCGAAGCAGCATCACCATATTCGCTAACAAAGTATGCTCTGTTCAATTTTGTCTAAGTCTATTTCATTTGACCCTTGGATACATTTTTTTGTATAAGTTTATAACTTGTCTATGACGAAACTCATGAAACTTAACTGTAACTGCCTGTTTTATGGCTTAACTATGATAATGAAATGAAATGATGTCTCAATCTGCTGTTTGTATGATGATGATCTCAGTTCAGTGGTCTGGACTTTAGATTAAGAGTGGGAATTGAATATCATGCTTCATTATACTTCATATATATATTAGATGTAGTTCTTTAGTTAGTCTGTATATATATATATATATATATGCCTTTTCATCTTTACAGACGGTCAATTGGCAAGTGTTTCATTGTGACAACTTCTGAGTTTTCACTTGTCTTTCAGCTCATCCCTAAGTCTCTCTTCAAAAGATTCTGCACTATTGCGCAATGTTGTTTTTCATATATCTCGAACATCAGCCAGTTTTTCTCATTTGGCTTTGCTGGGACCGATAGAAAAGTTATTCATTGAGGCCTTGCAGACATCTTTATATCTTAGCAGTGGTCTGCCTTGGTGCCTTTTCCCCTCCGAAAGTTCACAGAACAACATTTGTTTTGGAATGTGGCCATTGTCCATTCTTTGCACATGCCCTAGCCATCTACTGCTGAGCATGCCCATGATGGATGGCAAGTTTGCATGTTGCACTACTTCAGAGTTAGTTATCTTGTCGTGCCACCTGATATTCATAATCTTGCGGAGACATCGAAGGTGAAAGATGTTAAGTCTTCTCTCATGCCTTGAGTAGACTGTCCATGTTTCTAAGCCATATAGTAAAGAGCTAATTACACAGGCTCTATATATTTGAAGCTTCGTCTGCAATGTTAATTTTTTTGTCCCACGCCTCTTTGATAGTTTGCCGACTGTAGTAGCGCGCTGCCTATTTGAGCATTGATTTCTTCATCAAGAGTAAAGCTGGCAGTGACTATGGTCACAAGATAGCAGAATTTTGTAACTGGGGCTAGACAGTTACCATTTAAAGTGATATTTGTTGATGTGTTATTTCTCTGACATAAATCACTTTTGGTGACAGTTTTGGAGCTGAATGCAAGGATAAAGATCCTTCATTTGTGTCTAGCCTGGGCAGTTGATATAGGAAGTGCCTTGCACAAACCCCTCTTTTCCTACTGTTTAATCCAAAGGAAATACAAAGTCCATACGTTTGGAATCGAGCAGGGTTTGCACGGGATGTCCGATGAAATGAATACACATATAACCATCAACTGCATTAGGGTCCCTCCCTCCGGATTTGTGGTCAAGGTTTACTCCTCTAGCCCTCTGCATAACCTTGCTGACCCACAGGGCAGTGGGGATTTTCTATTAGGGTTTACTCCCTAGCCTTTAGCTCTCCCGAGCCCCATTCCACAAGGCAGTGAGTTTAACAGTTGCAGATGATACCATCTACTGTAATACGGTAGCAGATGAAAACATTTGATCTGACCAGAATTTGACCTAGTTTACAAGTGAACGGGAGAACACTGTTCTCGTTTCGCTTGAACCGATATGCGTGTCCATTTCTCGAGAAATCCCAGTGTCCTGATGTGTTATATGTTCTCAAGGGAAACATTACATGAAAGCTGAACGAAATAAATATCCTTTGTTCCGAAATACAAATCAGATCCACAGAAAAACCAAGAAATAAACCACAATTCAGCACATGCTACCCGGCCACACATCTCATCACCGCCATCTACTATAACAACAATATATATATATATATATATATATATATATATATATATATATATATATATATATATATATATATATGTATACAATATAAGAAAATATGGAACTGCATAGCCTTCCAGTATATAAAATGTGATACTGTGTTCATGAAAGTCTTATTCTCTTTTTGACCATCTTTTATCTTGATGTGATAATATCACACTGCCCTGAATGATGAGGAAAAAGGTACTGTGCTTTCTTTCTTTGACTATCTTCTTCAGCTTCCAAGCCTTTAAAGTTCATTGCTACAGATATTACCTGCATTCATCTCTCTTCTTAACCCTCTCTCCAACGTGTTGACTTCTAGTATTTCTAGGTTGTTGACCACTCTTTGTAACTGTTGTGTGATTTACGACACAGAGAGTACTGAGTGACCACCTGTTCAGACAGATGAAGGGTTTGCGTTCACTCGAACCATCAATTTTTTTGCTGCTTATTGTGGATGTCATCCTACACATGTTGGACAATCATGCCCAAAAAGTGTCTGCCTTTGTCAATGCTTAGGTTTGTACAAGAAGATATTCCTGTACATTTTAAGCCTCGCTTTTCTAGCTATGTTGAAGTTATTCTGGATTGGGAAATTCTCAATCATTTTAGGACGCTTGTCGACACCAGGCAATTTGCAGTTTTTATTCTGTATTTTCCCTTTAGAAAGACAGGAAACATTAAGCTGAGCCTGGACACAATTAAACAAGAAGGGCAGTTTTATTAGACACAAGAATGCAACTTTTGTTGATTTTGTTCTCACCAAATCACCGCCAAGTTCTTCAAGATAGTGTAGTTTCTGTCTGCCTCAAGAACACAGCTTTAAATTTTGCGCTCGTCTAACATTACCGCCGGGTTTCCCAGGAGGCAGTTTAACAAGAAGCAACTAGGTTTTGCTCTGTCTTGGTACAGGTTTATGCAGTTTTCCTTGTGTGGACAAACACATCATTGGTCTCAATGAGCCTTGCGAGCTGGCAACCATTCGCCTGGCGAGGGTTCACAGCAGCATTTGTACCATTTCATTCATTTGTTCTGTATTTATGAAATTTTCCGCCGATGTCATCCAAGAGACATGAGGCGCATCCTCTTGAGTTTCTGCTTTCTATATTGCAAAAGTTCTATCAATTGTAAGTACTTACTCTACTACCTATACGAGAACTCTCCTTGATTCCTACCGCTTATCCAGACTACAGTTCAGAGCTATTTCCAATGCACCACTTGTTGGTGGATATGGTCTTGACAGTGCATGCTCACTGACCCAAGCAAGTCATCCCTTTAATTATTGTGCATGTGATCCCAGCCAGGGAAACCCCATTGTACATTAAGTTTATGAAGTTAGACATGCTGTTGTTTTTTCTGCAGGGCTATCTGAAGAGCTTTTATGATGATGAGGTCCTGGTATCATTCGAGAATAAGTAAGTTCTTGTCTTGAAACACATTCCTATGTTATAGTTTGGGTTGATACAGAAGGAATAGGCCCAAATCAGCACATCATCAAGTTATCGGATAGTCAGCAACCTTTCAAAATGGAGTCAGTGTGATATAGCATGTTGCGGAAGGGATATTGTGCAGATGAATTAGGTGCCATCACTTGAAAGTGCTTGTCATTCCCTTCAATATGTCTATTGCGAGTCAGAATCCTCATATGGAAAATCAGCAATAAACTGTGTTAACAAAACTGGATATGAAAAGATACATAAGAATCTGTATAACATGAGCTGTCTGATCAACAATTTGCAAATTAATCTCTTCTTACCTTTCCTGTGGCTATAGGTTTGGCAATGAGACAGATAGGCTGTGGCTCCATATCAGGTTAGCCAATGGATGGAGCTGACATTCTATACACCTCTAGAGTGTGGCCGAAAGAAGATTTGATTAAACCAGTTACGTCATACTGGGATTCTGAGACGGATTGGAGTGGCTAGTAAACAGCAATGTAGGCTCATTACTCTAACCATTGACAGGTTTTTAAGGGTTTGATATTTTGATGTCCTGCTCTATATTTAGCAACCATACAAATTCTTTGTATTTAAAATAGGCATGTTATATATGTTTGGAAAGTTTATTAGATGGGCTATCAGGATATGTGGTTTTTAACATAAGTGTGATGTAATATATGATATCTGTGACCTACTTATGAAAAGTCTAAAAATAGATTATTCTACACATGACAAATAATTTTACAGTCACAAAGAAGGAAAAAAAAGGATGACGAATATAATGAAATCTTTTATTACAGTCTTTTAAAGTCTTCATATTTGCAAAACTTATATGAATTTAAACATGTTTTGAAGATATGAAAGGCAGTAATCATGAAATTTATAAAATATCAATATTTTCAAAAAGAAAAAGTCAATAAATATGGCCTTCAAGAGAAAATTATGCAGAATTGGCCTAGTAAGCAGCCCATAAAGTATAAACACTTATAGTATCATACATAAACATTAAATAGGTATATAATTTCTAAACATTGCAAGTAAAAGATAATATTGATAAAAATATGAGAAAGCAATGATGTTTGATAGAAAAAATATTCAGGAAAAAGTTATCTGGCATCTTGCACACAGACTCAAAGTGACCCAGGTACAGAATGTTCATCTAACCCAAGCACATATTTGAAGAATCACTGGTGTCTTATCGGACAGTAATCTGAGTTATTAGAATCCATTTTATCACATATTTGGGGATATTTGGCTGGAGCAATTTGGGCGTGTCTACAAAATGGCAAGTGTGAAATGAGTCAACGAGATTAAACATCTAAAAAATATATAATTAATTGTTTTACAATTATTTATTAGATTAACATGTGTTCTGCATTATTTAACATAAATTTTGCCAACTTAAATGCAAAATGAATACAAAATTATGGCCACTTAAATAGGCATGCTGCATCGATCATAAATGATCTAATTCACATTATCCCAATGTTTACGGGTTAATCAACATCGAACTGGTACGTTTAGTCGCTGAACACTGTTGGAAATATTGCGAAGGAGATCAGAGCACCTATGCACATGTCTGGTGTGCAATGATTGATTGATTGATAGGACCATCATTATTGCACTTTGGCGAGTAACTATGTGTGTTTCAATCTCTTTCTTACATATGAAGATCTTGACTGCTCTGCACGAACACCGCAGCACCAGCGAGGTTTCCGTGTAATTTAGATGGTGAAAATATTTTGTAGGAATTATATTTTTAATAATCTTTCTATTGAATTTTGCCCAGACAGCGCCTTCCAGCCTGCTTTACTCAATTTTGAAAAGCCAAGGGTTCTTTTACATGCTCAACTTAAACACAGGACCTACGTTTTATTGTCCGTCTCCAATAGGACTTGGAACTTGATCTCACCTACACTGAGATCAGGGTCTCTGGAAAATATTCTGATGACTCTACGAGGAGCGAACCGAGTACCTTCAAAACAAGAAGTGGGCATTTAATCTCTATGCCAAGTGACCCTCGAATGAAGATATTCCAAACTGAAACAATAAGTGAAGAACTGGTTTTCATACAGTGTGGTATAATATGAATATATTATTTTCTGTTATGAAACCCACATGATGTGTAATGAGCTCAACATCATGCACTTCTAATTTACCTCCCACTGTTTCTTTCTGGTACCTATTTGGACAAGATTAACATCAGAATCAATAGTAGTAGAGAGAAACAATTGCGCTCCATCTGGACATGGGTCACAGATTAGTTGAAGTGGTGACCCTGGTCTGAAGACTGCATCAATGAAGTCTTCTTCAAACTTCATCCCTAGAGAGGCATAGGTCTGTAACCAAGCCCTCCTATCCAAGGCCATCTTTTCCAGATCACTCCACTCTCTCCCCATTTTGATGCATTCTGTCTCCAACTCCTATCTCCATGTGTGTCTGGGTCTTCCCTTATCTCTATTGCCCTGGGGGTTCCATCAGAGAGCCTGTCTTGTAATGCTGTCAGGGGTTTCCTCAATGTGTGTCCCATCACCACCTTCTGCTCCTTATCTCTTGTTCCACCTGCTGTTGTCTCACACATGCCATTATCCCACAGTTCCCTGTTTGTGGTCCTGTCATACCATCGCAGATGAATGTCTGCAACATTTTGATGCTCATTGAAGTCTGGCTAAGCAAATAGGAGGTTAGGTAGGATAGACAGACCCTGATAGAAAGGCAGAAAATGTTGCAGACATGTGAAACGTTTTCAGTGCAAATGAAGAAGAAAAAGAGCAGACATCTGAAGATGTTACAAATACACTCTATGTGTCTCGAAACTGATTTTATCAACAAAACATAAAGTTATGTTCTATGGTCATGTCTAGTCACTTCCGCTGGAAATCCTCATTAGATGTTTACATTATCTTTTCTGTACCCTTTGTCGCCCGTGTGGTGCCGGGGCCCAAACGGTAAGCAAAGAATATTACCACTGTGACCTGCAAGGCATGTAGTAAGAGATGACTGATGTAGGACTTAGGGTGGCTACCCTAGTAAATAAAAAAGCATTGCAGAAATCGGATGTGCTGTCCTACTTGTAGGCGCATAACTGGCACATTGTACAATCACTCTTAGGCTCAGATCACATACATACAAATCACACAGTGTGGCTAACAAGTGATATGGATCATTCGAAGAAGTACCCTTTGTGTTGTAGATGTTGTGAGCTCATATCATTGTAGTATTTCTTTTGTTCTTTATCTAATCTTGCTTTGCTAAACAGAGTCAGGATAAGAACAGATCTCGGAACATACTCTTGTTTGCTCTTCATAAAGTGTTTTTTCATCGGCTCTGTTATTTCTGAGGTCCATCTTTTGCATTATATCCATTGTATCTGAATATTATTTCATGTTGAGGCTCACTCTCTGTTTGTAATCTGCTTATGATGTGGTCGAATCATTTAATTTGCCATTTCTTGGTGAAGAACAGTACTGATGTTGTACCTACTTTCTTCCTGATGTTTTCATTTCTAAACCGATCACTTCTTGATACTCCCAGCATTCTGCGTAGACACTTCAACTCTGTCGTGACTAGTTTTCTTCTGTCGTTTGATGTCAGCGTCCAGTTTTGACACTGATAAGCATAATGTTGAAATTATGGTCATGTTGTACAATGCTCTTTTAGTGTTTACTGTGACATCCTACTTCTCATCGTTTGATGATAAGTGGTATATATCTGCAATGTTGTCTTTTGTATAAATTTCACTTGGTTTTTGTTGGTAGTTCATATGGATGTCTGTGTAGTTTTGTTTCCATTGTTGTTTCACTAGGTCAGTGAGTTTGCCTCATTATACCATATTCGGGGGTCATTGGCTAAGGAGTTACGCCTTTGCCTTGTGTTCCGAAGGTCATGTGTCAAAATCTGGACCACACTGCTCTGTTTATGGGGGCATTATTTCCAGAGACCCCTAGGGTTGTTGCCAGAGCTACAGAGTTCTTGCTTTGTGCAATACTTAGCAGACGGTGTGCCATTACTGCGGAGTTATATGGGGTAAAACCCATTACAATTAAGTCAATCCTTCAACTTTAACACCCTTTTTTAAACCTCTATTTACATTATAGTGCAGTGTGAAAAATATAATGAAACAACTAATTTTTCTGCCATTAATGAATTGCTTTCTTCTTGATCCCAGCTGGCAACCCGACAGACGTGTGAAGCTGTCTAGCGCTGCCTACCACCAAAACTAGGTTCCAACAAGCCAGAATTTAGGGAGGATGAGCGTGTCGAGGTAACTGGCCAAACTGAAAGATGTGCAAGTAATTATTATGGAGTATTATGAGATGTTTGGTGATCTGTGGTGTTTAAGAGAGATTTGGTGATCTGAGTTGTTTTATGAGAGATTTGATGATCTGAGGTGTTTTATGTGAGATTTGGTGATCTGGGGTTTTTTATGAGAGATTTGATGATCTGAGGGTTTGTTTTTTTTAAGGAATGGGTGGCTTAAGGTGTTCTATGAGAAATTGGGTGATCTATGATGTTCTATACAAGATTGTGTGTCTTTTGGTGTTTATTGAGAGAATATTATTTGGTTTTCTGGGGGATGATTGGGTGATCTTGGTGTTCTATCAAGATCAGCATTTGCCATTCTGAAGAACATTTGGAGCTCAAGAATTATCATGAATAAAACTAAGATAATGATATTTAACTCAAATGTCAAGGCTGTCCTTCTATATGGAGCAGAGACATGAGTGACAACTATGGGGAACACCAAAAAGTTGCAGACACTCATCAATAGATGTCTGCGCAGGATACTCCATCTACAATGGTATGACAGGACCACAAACAGGAACTGTGTGATAGAGATGGACAACAGAAAGATGGAACAAGAAATAACGGGCAGAAGGTGGTAATGGATAGGACACACACTGCGGAGACCATCTGACAGGCGCACGTGACAGACCTTCCAATGGAAACCCCAGGGTGAAAGAGGTAAAGAAAGACCCAGGAACACCCGGAGGCAGTAGCTTGAAACAGAATGCAAGAAAGTGGAGAGATCTGGGAAATCTGGTCTTGGATAGGAGGGCTTGGAAAACCTTGGTTACAGACCTATACCTCCCTAAGGGTGAAGAAGAAGAAGAATGATCTATAAGATTGATTGATTATTTAGACCATCATCATTACACTTCAGTGAATAACCATGAGTGCTCTGATCTCTTTCTTAATCCAGGAAGATCTCACCAGCAGTGCACAAACTGTAGAACCAGTGAGAACTCCTGATGTTATTTTGAAGAGGTTGAAAGTTTTTGCAGACTGATTTTTGTTTTAATCCTGTTAATGAATTTATCACGAAAAGACCAGTTTCGAAATGAAAACATCAGGGGAAAATTGGATACAGCATACATACATAACTTCAACAACAAAGAATTAATTAAATGGTTCAGTCACAGAAGTAGATTACCAACAGACAGTGTGCCTCTGGTGGGAATTGAAAGGTGAAGAAGAATAAATATAAACCTTACTGAGGGGTCGAACACGGAAGGAAACCTCACCGCAGCTAACCATTTGGCAATCTTCTTCTTGCATTCACCTGACTATGAATTCCGGCGTAGTCATGGCCCTTTTGACTGATTTTTGCGTGGATGCTTGATTCACTTTTCATCAATGTGTCATCATCTTTCTTCCCCCATACTTGCATGCCTCCTCTGACTTCAGAGGTAAAATTCTGCCACCTGCTCTTGGGTACTGGTGTCTTTATTTACTTTGAAAATGTCTCTATCCATTTGATGTCTCCATCTCAATATAAAATTGGTCACATGTAAACACTTATTGTTTTTGTTGCAGGTGTTTGGCAAGGTCAAGGATGAAGATGGATTAGCTTGGTACCCTGCTCGGATCAAGATGTTGAAAGGAGAATTTGCTGTTGTCTCGTCCTTTTGGGATGCTAATGACATTCTGCCTCTTGACAAAATAAGAGCTGTCAGCCATAAGTAAGTGAAAACTGTCGGCTTCCCTTCCAACTCTTCGGAGGCAAATGTAAATTGTCTTTTCATTTGTGTCTATTTTGAATCGTTCATGTTTGATATTTTTTATATTCTTAATGATTAATGTTTGTGTCCTTTCATTCGCTTGAAATATTGTCTATATATTAAATGCAAACCTGTCACTGTAAATACTAAAAGAGCATTGTACAACACAATCTTTATCCTCACATTATACTATCAGGATTTTTTTATGTTGTGGGCATAAAAGAAAAATTCTAACCTGAACAGCTTCACGACAACTGCACTAGCCATTCTGCCATTAAATTCCACAGGCTCTCCCAATCCCACCTGTCCTACACCACCCTAAAAAGTGGTACTACAGACAGTAGCGTCAGTTGTTTTTTTAAGCACACACAAAAGCCTGTTCTATAAATCTCTTCTTATCCTGACGCTGTGAGGCAATACAGGATTAGAGAAAAGATTGTATGTTGCCTCTTGTATCCTTCCTTCTTTTCGTTCCCGGACTACCGCTTAAGCTACAGACACCCACCTTGTTGATGTAGATTTTATTTTAAATTATCTTTTAATACATACTTGATCTCTATTGGTTATACCACTAAATTTGTTCTATTTCAGTCTACCAATAACGAAGGAGTCATTCTCTCAGTTTGTGCTTGAGGTGCCTCCAGACTTAAGAGATGGGTAAGTTCCTGATTTGCATGTTTGGGGGTGGTAAGTTGTGGATGAGTTTACATTTAGGATCTTCTTCTCGATCAATTTCTGCTACATGACTATTCCAGTATGTGTCATAAACGATGTGGTGCGCTTGAGGTATTCACCGGTCCCCAATAGTTTTGAAGGGTTGTTCATGTTGACCAGAATTCCATTCTCATACTGGGATAGTCCTGCAAGATGTGCTTTGGGGACTTTAGTGCTCCACATGTGCAGGCATCCGGGTCCCTGTGACCCATTTTATGGAGGTATGCTCTGAAACCGCAGTGTCCCATTCGAAGTCAGAAGCTGGTCTGCACTTTTCTTTTTAATATATTTATGTTGTCGCGCTCAGGATTATATCCATTATATACACATATCTGTAAGAAAAGTTCTGTTAGTACATACAACTTGATGTAAGAGAGTGGACGACCAGGTGCATCCATGGGGAAAGGAATGCGACAATCTTTATACATAGATTAAAGTGGTTAAGACATTTGCATGTCGTTCTGAAGTTTGTGGGTTCGAATCCGGTCCGTGCAATTTTTTCATGAGATCCCAAGGATCATTACTGGAGCTACGGAATTCATGCTTTGTGCATCACTCTCGGCAGATGGCATGCCATTTCTGCCGACATGGACAGATCCATATGGAGAACCCCAATGCAGTGAAGTTAATCCTTTGCAGTTAGGCCCTTTTTAGAGACACTTTAATAATGTCTTTGAAGCGTTTGTTCTGTCCACCAACCAGTCGTTTGTTCCCATCAAACTTAGTGATACTGTTTGTCGCTGTCTCCTGACCTCTTTTTTCTGACTCATGCAGCCTTAGCATGGGTGTGTTTCCACATCTTCAGCGCCATTTGTAGCTCTGGTGCTTATCCTTTGGCGATGTGTCCGGTTTTAGTCAGCGTTTACTTTGTTCGCTCTCTGTCAGCCTTTTTTATTTTAGACTACTTCGTTTGCCTGTCGTCCAGTTTTGTGTACGGTTTGCTCCGCTAGTCTTTGATTGTCCCCAGTCGAACTCCAATGCAGTAGTGATTCATTTCCTGCACATCGAACCAGAATACACGCATGAGTGTAGCCTTGTGACTCCAGCCAGAGTAGTGCCTTAACATGCATGGTTGGGGGCACGGAAGCCTTCAAACCACATCGAGGTAAACATAGAAGTTCAACAGACACTCTTATTGGTTTGTTAGGTTGAATGTCTCATCATGTCTATTTTGTTACCAGGTGCCAAGAGGAGATTGCCATCCAAGAGTTCCAAAACACATTGGTGGAGCTATGGTGTCATATAACCCTGACGACAAGTCACTACATGTTCTGGTAAGTATCATACTCATGAGGAAAAATAATAAGAGGGGTCTATGAGACATTAACCCTCTGGACCCCACACCATTTTACACCAAATCACTTCCCAAATCCCAGCAAAGGAAAATAACCCACTGACATTCCACAGCATGTTTTTTTAAAAAATTAATAACAAAAAACTATTGACCCTAGGACACTCAAATTTGTGTCAGTGAACAAGAAAATGGACATAGTTTAAAAAGAAACTTAATTAAAATGAATACATAAAAAAGAAGGATTGAAAAATGCAGTAGAAGTTGGTGGAAACAAAAATTGAAAAAAAACACCAAAATTTTACTCGACAGTTCAAGACAGTGTACTCACCGAATGTCATAAATCCAGGTTGGAATCGTACTTGGAGTAACATTCGCCTTTGCAGAGATGTATCTGGCAAATGTTACAACCATATACGCTTTCCCTGGGGCGTTTCTTGCTGCCATCAGGTGCTTTTCTGTTGCGGCACCAGAAACAGGATTTACATTTTCCTGGCATGCGAATCATGCGGTGCGACGACTGATTGCCAGTGACTGCTACATTTGTAGGCAAAAGGGGTTAGCTCCCCTCGTGACAATGTTGCCCTTCACGAGTGATGCACAGAGAGCAAGCCTGAAATCTATGTGGTCAATATCCTTAGCCTTTGGGTGTGGGCGACGCGAATTGGAATAGATTATCCAGCTATTGACGATGGAAGTCTGTAAGAGAAAATTAAATAGATATCTCCACCACTTAACAGACTTCCTTCCACAGTGTAATATGAGCAAAGCTGGTCAAACTTATCCATGCCACCCATAGACTTATTATAGGATGCCACGGTTGATGGTACCTGCAACTCCTGTCTACCACCAGGGGCACGACGTGATACTGTTGTCTCTCCTGTCGTAGTATTGGTGCTCAGCAAATTCACAATTCTCTTGTCCCTCCAGACAGTGGCCACAATATTCCCCTGCTGCCTGTACAACACCGAACCTTTCTGCATTCGCTTTGTTGCAGTTGCTTTACAGTCAGCTGGCCAGCCCTTGCGATTTGGTCGTATTGTAGAGCACGAGTAGGTCTTCTTGTCGAGGAGATCCACCGCCAGCTGTAGAGAAGCGAAGTAATTATCATAATAAAAATGATGATATTTGTGAAGGTAAGGTTCTCCTACTTTGCAGACAACATAATGGCCATATCCATATGGCATTGGATCATGAACCGCACCAACATAGATGTCGAAGTTTAGAAGGTAACCTGTAATCGAGTCCGCTGCACACCAGACCTTGATTCCCCAAGGGTTGGGCTTACCCTTGATATACTGTTTGAAGTTAAGACGACCAGTGTAGGGAATCATAGCTTCATCAACACTAATATCTCTGCCAGGACGATAACATGAAGCTATGTTCCTTTTCACCATGTCGAGGAAAGGTCTTACTTTGTACAGCGGGTCGTAGTTCCTATGGCCTTTAGGGAACTGATTCCTCGAATCATTCAGGTGAAAGTACTGAGAAATTTTAGCAAATCTGTTTCTCGACATACATTTCGAAACCCTACTTGATTCAATCGATCATCTGTGCTCCAGTACATTTTGTACTGTGGCAAAACAATGCCCATCAAGATATTGATGTGCATATACAGACTAATCTCAGAAGGCGTTACAGGTACCTAGTACTTGTCAACATTGCCGGTGGTTTCCTGACGTTGAACGGCATACAAGTTGGTCTGATCAACAGCTAACTGATAGAAATCCTCATTAACTATCAGGCTAAAATAATCAAATGGATCAGCATTCTCACCTAAGACGTGCACAGGCCCACAGTCTTCGACAAATGGCTCGACTTCAACTGGGAAGGTGGCATCACACCAACGATGACAGTTAAAAACCGGCAAAATAACGGTCTCCTCATCAGAACTTGAAGCCTCGTGGTCTGAATCAGAGAAAGGAACATCTATGTCACTTTCCACATCAATAACACAAGTATCCTTTTCTAACTCGATGAAATGTCCATGAAAAGATATATCAGAGCTGTCACTATCGTTGTCATAATTAGTAGCCATTTTCAGAAAATTTTTGAAATTTTTACAGTCGATTTGAAAATTGGAGATAAAATACAGAACCTTTCAGTAGCGCGTCCAGAGACTAAAAGAAAGTAGTTCCGTTAGTAAATGCCCGGATGCCGAAAGTCCGTTATAAAATTGGTTGATTAGTTGTAACGTAAAGCGAGTTACAAACTGACAGTAAAAAAAAAGTCGTGTATTTTCGTGTTTGGGAGGGACTACTATATAAACAAAATCCTGGAGATTTTCGTTTCCGGGATTGAACCGGTTAACAAGTAGTTTGGCAATAGAGGTGTGGCCGGTACTGGGCATCTCATGACTACTCTCATGTTTTCACACTCTGTGACTCCATGAGTATGATTCTTAAAGTTGAAACTGAAATGGTGAGATGAAATTGGGTGGATGTACCGGTACAAACAGGGATTAGAGAAATCACCTTCATTATTGGACACACATGAATCATTGGTAATAAAGAGCTGATAGATGGCTACTATACAGAGGAAGCTGCAATGGACCAAAATGACATTATTAATGCACTGAGAGTATTTCCGAACTGTGGAGTTTCACAGTTGTAAATTCCAGTCGCTGACCAGATTGAGGGAGATTTGAGGGGTTCATTTGAGGATCATCTTCATCGGACATGTCCATAATTGCTCCTATCAAGCATGTATTTCAGTGTGTTCAGACTAACATCCACCCGAGTGGTTGCCGGGGCTCAAATTAGAGGTGTAAAGAATATAGCCACTGTTACCTGCCACGCATGTCGTAAGAGGCGACTAAGGAGGTTGGGCTTGGGACTAGCTACCCCACCCCGTAAAAATCACTGGATAGCTACAGAAACCACAACCAGGAATATTCATAGCTTGCCATCCGAGGAAAGACCACACAAGGAGAGACTCGTGGAGAGAAAGTGAAGAGATCTGGAAAAGATCGTCTTGGATGGGCGGCTTCGAAGGCCTTGGTTGGGGACCTATGCCTCCCTAGGGGCAAAGGGTGAAGAAGAGAGACTAACAACTCCCATTCTTTTTTGGTTGATGTTTCTGCTGCGGATTCTTTCGTGGTTTTCCGATCTTGTCGCATCTATCAGTATGCATAAATTGTGAAACCGAGATAGAGAATGCCCTTCATCTTCTTTGTTGAAATCTTCAGCACAAATATTTTCTCTTCAAGCGTTGATAATGTCGCTTTTATTCATAAAATACCCATTTTCGATCGTAGCATTGCTCGACAGTGCATCTTCTCTCATTGCCTTTCGTTCCAGCATGACCTGGGACAAAGATGAAGGTAGGTGTCTGGATTGTCACATTTTGTATTAATTGCATTCACTGCCTTCATATATAACCGGTCTTGATCTTCTGTATCATGCTCATAGAGTCGCTGAGCATGCATGCATGAGTGAATGTTTGCATCTGTAGCCACTCCGGAGATTTAGTCACAGGCAAATTCGCCACAACCTCCATAGTCATGCTGCTGGTAGTTCTCACATATGCGCCACTTGCCTCTCTGATAACTTATCCTTTTGGACTAGCCGTAAAGGCCCATGCACTCCGGACTGTGCTGAATCACAGAACCATCAGTGTGGACAACAGCATCTTCCTCCATACTTCATATAAATAACAATCTACCATGTGAAATATTTGTAACATAACTTAAAATATGCAAACAATTTTTTATTTAATCATCTCATTGTCAGAGTACAAATCAAAGTGTTATCAAGAGGGCTTCCATGATTGGCGACATGTTTCTAAGAAATATGAGGCAGAAAGTTCTTCTAAAACAACGCACAGAAGAGGCTGTGAAAAAACTTCAGGTAACTTGTCTTACAATTTCTGTTTGTATTTTAAGGTTTTGGGTTTTGGCATGAGTTAGTTTCGATGTCACCCTGTATAAAATAGTCTAATAGCTTTGGCCATTATTGTTGACTATAGCTTTGATAGTTATTGTTGACTATAGCTTTGATAGTTATTGTTGACTATAGCTTTGATCATTATTGTTGACTATAGCTTTGATCATTATTGTTGACTATAGCTTTGATCATTATTGTTGACTATAGCTTTGGTCATTATTGTTGACTATAGCTTTGATCATTATTGTTGACTATAGCTTTGGTCATTATTGTTGACTATAGCTTTGATCATTATTGTTGACTAGCTTTGGTCATTATTGTTGACTATAGCTTTGATCATGAATCTGATATTTCTTGCCTCTCTCAGCAAAATTCGTTTCTGAGTTTCCCTAATACATCCTCTATTTCTTGGACCCTTTGCCTTTCATTTCAATTCCTGCTTTTGGTATTCTTTGATCATTTTTTCTTACGGTATGCCCAAAATATATCTTCTGTCTTATAACAGTTGTTACTAGTGGTTGACCAAACATTTCTTCTCAGAGTATGCCCAACATTTCTCAATCTTCTTCTTTTAACAGTTCTTACTAGTGGATGACCATTTCTTAAGAGTATGTCCAACATTTCTCAATCTTCTCCTTCTTTTAACAGTTGTTACTAGTGGTTGACCTGACATTATTCTGAATATAGTTTTTGCCATTATTGTTGACCATAGTTTTGGCCATTCCTATTCTACCCCTAATGATAAACGTTCTTGTCATACGCATCAGCATCATCAAATAGCTTGTCCTGAGGAGAACATTGCCACCCCAACAGTCCTTCGGAATTTCACTCGTGGGCCAGATGTCCCGCCTCTACAGCCATCATGTTCAAACCATCAGTTACATCCTGAATCCATCTTTTCCATGTCTTCTTCTTTGCTGGTATGCCTCCTTCCATGATGGTCTTCTCCAGCCCTTCGTGTCTTTTATATGTCCAAAATACCTCAATTTTCTCTGTTATTTGTAGTTTTCAGCCAGTTTTCTTTGATTTTGAGTTCTTTCTGGATAGATCTATTTATTCTCTTCTCTGTCCATGATATACGGAGGACTATTCTATAACACTTATATTCAAAAGCACATATATGTTTTTCCACTGCCTTATATACATACATCACTGTTTATATCTTTCTTGTGTTTCCAGAGTACAAAGATCCGTTCAGGCTACATGGAAGAGTTCCAGGTGCGAGATGAGCTAATGGGGTTGGCTATCGGTACTCATGGTGCAAACATTCAGCAAGCCCGTAAAGTGGAGGGTATTACAGGAATTGAGTTGGACGAAGCTTCCTGTACCTTCAAGGTTTATGGAGAGGTAATGTGGTGCCCCCATGTAGCAACTTTCACTAACCTTTTAGTATGTTTAAAAGAAAAGTATGATTTAATCAATACCACTGCGACCTGCAAAGCATGTCGTAAGAGGCGACTGGGGTAGGGGTCTAGGGAAGTTACCCTAGTAAATAGAAATTGTCGCATAAATCGGATATGCTATCCTAGTTGTAGTCACATAACTGGCACAACGTATAATCGCTTTTAGACTCAGATCACTCAGATCACAAATCACCAAGAGTAGTTTAACAAGGGGTCGATATGGAGCATTTGAAGAAGAATATCTTTTCGTCTAATCAGTGGAGCAATTAGGTCAACACCAACCGCTGCATGTGAAATACACACAAATGTGGAACCTCTTGGGTTGCGTAGGGACAAAGCTGCTGTTGAAGCTTATGAAAGGAGCAAAAGAATGAATCAAGATCACCCCAATAAACAACTTGTTGAGAAGTGGCAACAGAGAAACAGAATTAAACAAAAGTCAATCCTCCACCATGTCAGTGAAATCAAAGACAGATACCACATTCCAGAAACAAGACAACAGCTGCAGAGAGTAATAGCAAACTAACCACCACATACACTCTTGAATACACCTGAAATTATAACAAAATTGATAGATGAAGCAACTAAACGCTCTGACCCAGTCAGCCTTATGATAGCATCTCAAAGAACCATTGATGCCTATCCCCAAGAATGGGTACATGTCTATACTGATGGATCTGCATTTAAAGCCACCATCAAAGCAGGTTACGGAACATATATACAATACCCAGACAGATCATCCGAGGATCTGTTTGGTGCATGCGGGGAGATATGCTCCATTTATGAGGCTGAAATTCATGCGATAGAATCAGCTTTGTACCACCTGAAGACTGTTTTTTATGCCTTTCCATCAAAGACGCAAAACATAATTATTTTCAGATTCAATGTCTGCCCTTCAAGCTCTAGAAGATGGTGGACATTGTAAATCTGAACTTTCCCATATAGCCCTAGATATTGACAGACTTATTACATCACATGACATCAAAATAACCATGCAGTGGATCTCTGGACATTCAAACACACCTGGAAATGATAAAGCAGATAGGCTAGCCAAGAAAGGGTCAACACAGGAACAACCAATCACAGCAACAACTCTCCATACAGCAAAGCAAATCCTAATGATAACAAATAAAGACATTTGGCTGAACAGATGGGCCATGGGAAACACAGGAAGAGAGGTGTACACCCATATGGCCAGCCCTAACCTTAATGACAACATCAACCACCTTACAAGAAGAGATCAGAGCACTATTTTTAGACACCCAACACATAACACTTAATCACTTGAACAGAATTCATCCACAACACACTCCAGAGTGCCAACTGTGCTCACATCATCATGAAACCGTTCACCACCACCTCTTCAAGTGTCAAGCACTAGATGACATCAGAAAGACCCTCCTTCCTCCAATGCCAGATAAATGGAACACATTATACGGAACAAAAGAACAACTTACAAACACATGCAGATACCACTACATAGCATTGGGCCGAAAGGCAAAGGCTCAAGTGCCGCTGGATCATTGAAGAAGAAGAATATCTCTAAAGTCGAAGTCACACCTGTATTGCAAGGGCATTCACAATAAGGAAAGCAGGCATTCACACAAAAATCAGTTAGAAGTGTCATACCTGGTGCTCTGACTACACCTAAATTCATGGGGGTGGGGTGTTAAATCAATCAGAAAGTCGCCAATACTAACACAGGATTGCTATCAAAATATGAATAGATTAAAACAATATGTTGTTCAGTGTCACAGAACAGGAAACCGTTGTGTGTATAAATGCAAGATTGACAATTATGCCATGTGGGCAGGCACATCGGACTGAAGAACACATACTTCAAGACTGCCCTAAATATGATATACCGAGACAAACTCACTGGTCTAGGGAAACAACATGGAAAAGTAAACTGCACGGACCTCTGTGGGAGCGGTAGGTTGCCAAGAGACCGAAAAATGTTTCCCTTATCCATCCTAAACTCCCCAACAATCATTGCAAATCTGTCCGCTCTCTCGTTTTCCCGAACACCCACATTTCCCAGACAGATCCAAATGAGTCTCTGGAGGTCGGAAACTTCTATAGATGACATACCAGCAACCTGCCATTCTGGATCTTCCGAAGCATCAAATGAGAGTTGACTTTGATTGATTATAGCAATCATTGGCGAAACATGTATGTAAAAACAAAATACTGTAGTTTTACAAAGTACAAAAACAATACACAGCAACGTTTAGATCAAATAGCTTTTATCAAACAGAAATGAAGAAATTCACTTATTAACTGATTAGCTACCGAATTTAAAAATTGGTGGTTGTGTCTGAATTAAATTTTGGTTCTATTTTCCCATTGCAGGTGTATGTACAATTTCAGCTGCAGTTTTCTTAATTATTAACAGATTTATGAGTACTATATAATTTTGTAGGTAAATGTGAATTTTCTTTAAGATTGCTATAAAACAAATTCTTTTTCTTCTTCTGCATTCTCACTAGAGTGGGATTTCGGTTTCTCTAATAAAGGCAACCATCTGCCTCAGATTATCAGCGACGCCATACAGTTTGTCTTGGACGCTGGTGTAAGTGGGCCACCTCTTTCTGCTCAAGTCTGCATACTGGGGGCAGTTCTGTAGGATATAATTCCTATGATTTCTGCTTCCCTGGTTGTGCCTGCCTCTTTCCGCAGTGTTTTGGCCACCTTCGTTTTGGTGGGTGGCATTCTTACTGCGTGGCTAAATCTCCTAGGCAGATTGGCGACCGTAGAATCCGTGATCCCATTCCTCATTGTGAGGGGTCGTTGCACCATGTTATGCGCCTTACGGCCTGGTGCATCCGTTTTCTGCAAGCATTTGTTTTGGTTAGCATTCCCTAGCAGACATGTGCATCCGATTTCAGCGAAACCTCCTTATCCGCCTCTTACAACATGCGTGGCAGGTAACTGGTTCTATTCTTCAAACTCCAAATTTAGGCCCCGGTAACCACTCGGGCGTCTAAAACAAATGAATAGTGGCGCTCCCAGCAGCTTATTGGAGCTTCTCTTCTTCTTCTTCCAACGTTTTCAAACATCGATTTGTATACTTTTAAAGTAGTTAGTGGTCAACCAGAGTCCATGTACATCTCCGTATAGCTTGTCTTGGACTGATATTGGGATTGGACATGTGTTTTCTCTCTGTTCCATGTATGTTGGACATTCTTGCAGTATGTGTGTCTCTGTTGTCTTGCTGGTGCCACATGTACATATGTCAGATGGGCCTATTTTATACTTGTTAAACAGATGGTACTTCAGTCTATTGTGCCCTGTTCGTAGACGAAAAATGACAACCTGTTCCTCTCTACTTAGTTGGTGGTAAGCATCATCCTTTTCATGCCCTGGGTGATCTCTCAGCCATTTGTTCTTGTAGGGCTTATTGGAGCGAATCAATTAATTCAACGGCAGACATAACATATACAAATAGGCAGTAAATCCCTAACCCATAATTATTAATCCCTAATTATTGTATATGTTTAAGTAGTGAATTTCTTTTCTTCTGTTGTATCTTTTGCTTATAAAAAGGCCCTTTGATTGAAATGTTGTATTGGTTTTGTATCTATCTATTCTCTAATCCTGTTTTGCCTTTCAGCATCAGGTCGAAAAGGAGACACCTGGAGCAAGCCTCTCTATGCACCATGTCTTTCTTTCTTTTCTCTAATCCTGGTTTGCCTCACAGCTACAGGGTAAGAAGAGATTTCTTGCACAGGCTCTTGTGTGTCCTTCACAAATAGTCTTTCGTCACCTCTGTTATCTCTGAGGTCCACCTTTTGGATGGCTGGTTTTTTGTCTTATATCCACTGTATCGGAGGAACATTGCTATCTATGGCGCACTGCCTGTTGGTAATCTGCTTATGTGGTCGAACCATTTAATTTGTTGCTTCTTGATGAAGTTCAGTACTGATGTCATACCCACTTCTTTCCTGGTGTCTTCATTCCTAAACCGGTCTTTTCTTGTTATTCCCAGCATTCTGCTTAGGCACTTCATCTCTTGTAAAACTACAATACCTTGTTTTTTACATGTTTTGCCATTGCTACATATTTTACTGCAGTCTTTCCTTATTTCGATAATACAGGGTGTTCAACTTAAAAGCAGCCCCAGTGATAAATAGAAATTTGCCATGTACGCATTGCATCTCGTCTATTTAAACCGGTTCTGACTAGCTTGTCCTACGTCACATTTCTTCATCGCCCCTTCCCGCACTTTAATTAAACACCATCACACAACCTTGACCTATACTACGTCATAACTGAACCTTCGCATTTCCGTACATATATGCCAGATTAGCTCCATTCACAGGTTGCTTTTAAGTTGAACACCCTGTACTATAGCAACCAGAGAACAAATAGATCTATCCAGAAAGAACTCAAAATCAAAGAAAATTGACTGATGCTACAAATAAGAAAGAGAAAATTGAGGTATTTTGGATATATAAAAATACATGAAGGGTTGAAGAAGACCATCATGGAAGGAGGCATACCACGGAGAAGATGGATTCAGGATGTAACTGATGGTTTGAACATGAAGACTGCAGAGGTGGAACATCTGGCCTATGAGAGAGAAAAATTCTGAATGACTATTATGGTGGCAAAGTTCTGCTCAGGACAAGCTATTTGATGATGAGGAAGACTATAGCAACCATTTGCATATCAGATGACCAATTTGTTGATCCTTTGTTGTTTGTGTTTCTCAGAGTCTGGAAGCTGTCAAATCTGCCAGAGGTTTGCTGGAATTCTCAGAGGAGACGTTTCAAGTACCCAGAGACTTAGTTGGTGAGTACACTTGTTGCATAAAGAAATTTGGCTGGACATATGGCCAGCCCTAACCTTAATGACAACATCAACCACTTTACAAGTGTTTTTGCAATTTTACTCAATTCTGTGAATCTATTGTTATTTATTGGTGAAAAATATTCATAATATTGAAATTCCTTATTGTTAAACTTGTTGCATAATATAACTTTGATTTAACATGTGTTGATTTTAAAATGAATTCGTCTATATACAACAATACTGGAATGCAAGGTCACTTGGTGTAGTTGTGGTCTGATTTCCCATAATTCGTACCTGAGTCCGCAAACCCATAAGTTTATAGTTGGTTCTGGTTTAGTCTACAATTGACAGAATATATTATTTATTGTGATTTTTTTTTAAAATGGAACTATTGTTATTTCAATCATTGCCAGTGCTACATGCTTGGTGTGCTTTTTTTATTGTTACAGCTAAAGTCATAGGGAAGAACGGACGCAACATACAAGACATTGTTGATAAATCTGGCGTGGTCCGTGTGAAGATTGAGGGCGACAACGAACATGAAGCGGAAAGAGAAGAGGTAGAATGTGTTTTAGTTTTCTCTATTGTATATTTAACAATATTTCTGGGCCATTTGTTGCTGTTAGTTCATGTAAACATGCATTAACTTTTTGTGGAACAAACACCACACTCTGTTGCTTTGGGTTGGATACCTTTTTACCTGGAGCCACAATAAAGGGCATTTTTTTTTATTCTAAACACAAATGGCCTGTAAAAACATAGCTTTTGCCCTGGTTCACTAATAGTTAAAATAAGACTACCTACCGTGGGAGCATTTTTTCAGCAAATCAAAGAATAACTAGCAAAATCCAACATAGATGCAATAAAGCAAATTAAGTCATAGGACAAATGGGGCCAATTTTGAAATGCAAACATGTCACCATGAACACTAAAAGACTTGTTCAACACAATTTTTCACCCAACATTATTCTGTGAGTGCCAAACCTGGATGCTGACATCAAATGATAGAAGAAAACTAGTCACGACAGAGATCAAGTGTCTACACAGATTGGGGGTTACAAGAATAGACCAGTTTAGAAATGATGACATCAGGAAAAAAGTGGATACATCAGTACTGAACTTCATTTTTAAAAAAACACATTAAATGGTGATCTGCTTATGTAGCCGATCCATTTAATGTGTTTTCATCCTGCTATCTCTTAGGTCCACATTTTGCATGGACGGTCTTTTGCTTTGTATCCATTGTATAAGAGTAACATTGCTCTTTGAGGTCTGTTGGATCACCTACATAAGCAGATCACCAACAGACCTCAAAGAGCAATGTTACTCCGATACAATGGATACAAAGCAAAGACCGTCCATGCAAAATGGACCTAAGAGATAGCAGGCAATGAAACACTTTATGAAGCGTACACAAAATCCTGTTCTATAAATCTCTTCTTATCCTGACACTGTGTGGCAAAACTTGATTAGAGAAAATAAGTTCATGCAGAACTCTAGATATTTTAGAAATATCTATTTTTATTGTGTGTGTTTCATGGTAATTATTGCTATCACGCTAAACACATGGTCACCGATATGGAAGTTGAAAACATGCTTAGTTTGTAAGCACATGTCTTGCTAGTTCCAAGGTCCAAGACTAAATTAGGCCAAAAAACATTTTTGGTGTTCGCACGGTATGTGATTGAACTACAGGTTTCCGGATCCTTTACTTGGTGATCTAAATTACAAGTACCTCAGAAGTCAGAGTAAACCTTGCCTGAATGACGAGGGATACTGATGATAAGACAATGTCTACCCTTCAAACTCTAGAAGATGGTGGACATTGTAAATCTGAACTCTCCCATCTATCCTTAGATATTGATAGACTTATTACATCACATGACATCAAAATAACTATGCAGTGGATCCCTGGACATTCAAACACACCTGGAAATGATAAAGCAGATAGGCTCGTCAAGAAAGGGTCAACACAGGAACAACCAATCACAGCAACAACTCTCCATACAGCAAAGCAAATGCTAATGACAACAAATAAAGACATTTGTCTAAACAGATGGGCCATGGGAGACACAGGAAGAGAGGTGTACAGTCATATGACCAGCCCTAACCTTAATGACAACATCAACCACCTTACAAGAAGAGATCAGAACACCATTTTTAGACTCCAAACCCAACACATAACACTTAATAATCACTTGAGCAGAATTCAGCCAACACACTCCAGAGTGCCAGCTGTGTGTACATCATCATGAAACGGTTCACCACCACTTCTTCAGGTGCCAAGCACTAGATGATGTCAGGAAGATCCTCCTTCATCCAAGGCCAGATAAATGGAAAACATACGGAAGAAAAGAAAACTTACAAACATATGTAGATACCACTACATAGCATTTGGGCCGAAGGGTAATAGCTCAAGCGCAGCTGGATCATTGAGGAAGAAGAAGAACTGATAAGGAAAGCTAGCCTTCACTCAAAAATCAGTCATATGGAACATATTAGGTGTCCTGACTATGCCTGAATTATTAGCAGGCGAATGGGGAAGGAAAAAATAACGCCAATGGCAAAACCAATTTGTATACAGATTAGGGCTTAAGACCCTGTGGATGGGATGACAGAAGACAGGTTAAGTGAACCAGGGCTGATTGATTGATTGATCATCCCTGTAGAACGATCATCATTTCACACCGGTGAATAACCAAAAAAAAGATATCGGCAGTAGTGCACAAGCTCCGCAGCAACAACAAGAGATCCTCATGTTATTTTTAGGATGGTGAAGTTTTCAGGCATTTTTGCTTAGATTAGTATTAGTTATTTTTGCACAGGCAGCAGCTTTCCAGTCAGGTCAGCCATTCCTATTTCAACTGCCAAGTGTTTTGATATGTGCTCAACTTGAACATGGGACATAGAAACTCGGGGGCCACATGGCAGGATAGATCAAATACATCATGGATATGTAGGGGTTCATGTCAGCATTTATCAAATCTAACCCCTGCCAGAAATTCTTATTCTTCGAACGCTCCATATGGACCACTTGTTAACCACTCTGTGATTTGTATGTGGTCTGAGCATAAGATCGATAATACATTGTGCCAGTTATGTGCCCACAAGTAGGCCAGCACATCCGATTTCCCCAATGTTTTTTATTTACTAGAGTAGCTCCCTAGGTCCTACATCAGTTACCTCTTATGCCTTGTAGGTCGCAGTGGTACTATTCTTTGCTTTGTATAACGGTGGGTGAGGAATATATATGTATATAAAATAGCAAGTGCACTTTATGAATCATCCACATGTATACACTTCTCCAGCTCTTGCTTGGAGACTGATCACTTATGTTCCATTATAAGTAGCATCTAATGGCCCAGAATACATATCTGTGTATGCCCTAAGGGTTCGGAAGTAGTACTGTATATATCACTAAAAACAGTCTATTGTGTTTGCCTTTCAGGGCCAAGTGCCATTTGTATTTGTTGGAACAATGGAGAGTATCAGTAATGCTAAACTTTTGTTGGAATACCATCTAGATCACCTTAAAGTAAGTATGTTGTACTTGTTAGAATACCGTCTAGATCACCTTAAAGTAAGTATGTTGTACTTGTTGGAATACCATCTAGATCACCTTAAAGTGTGTATGTTGGAATACCATCTAGATCACCTTAAAGTAAGTATGTTGTACTTGTTGTTGGAATACCATCTAGATCACCTTAAAGTAAGTATGTTGTACTTGTTTTTGGTTTTGGAATACCATCTAAATCACTTTGAAATATGTTGATATACCAACACAATTTATTCACAGATTTTCATTTTAGGGCCGTTGGGGTTTTTATTGTTGTATCCTATATGTAGTGTGCTGTGAAAGAAGTGAAATTCTTCACTTCAGTTGTATCTTGATAAAGGCCTTTTGTCAAAACGTTGCTGTGTATTGTTTTTGTATTTTGTAAAACTACAGTACTTTGTTTTTAGTGTGTTTCACCTTTTCCTATTTCAGGAAGTGGAGCAACTCCGTCAAGCTAAATTAGAGATTGACCAACAGCTTAAGTCATTATCAGGACCCCAGCCAGGCTCATACTTTCCACCTCCCCGTGACAGGAAGTGGGGGTATCCGTAAGTTATCAATATCTATGCATTTGAAAACAATTCTTTCGCTGTGTATTAGCTCAAAGTGGACCAGGGCAAATGCCATGTTTTTAAAAGCCATTTGTTTTTAGAATGAAAACATCCTTTAGTGTGGCTTCTGGTAAAAAGGTGTCCAACCCAAAGCCATGTAGTGTGGTGTTTTGTCCACAAGGAGTTATCATGCAGGCCTCTGGCTGATTTCTGGGTGGAGGCTTACTTCCCTTATCATCAATGTTACTTGGTATTTAAGGTGAGCTGTACTCTGACTTCAGAGGTACTTGTAATTGAGATCTTCTTCGAACACTACATATCAACCACTTGGTAAACCACACTTTCTGATTCAAGATTCATAATGAAGATTAATAAATAAAATTCCTACCGAATATTTTCAGTCTTCTAAATTACACCGGGGACCCTTGCTGGTGTTACTGAGTTTGCACACTGCAGCTGAGATCTTCCGGTGTAAGAAAGAGATCGGAGCACACATATTTACTTACCAAAGTGCAATGAGGATGGTCCAATCAATCGTAATTGTCTAATGTGAGATTTCCAGGTTTTGTAAATGTATGGGTCTCCATGGCATAGAAGTTAGGTGCTCGTCTCTCGTTCCAGATGTACTTGGTTCGCTCCCTCGTGGAACCATCAGGATGTTTTTCCAGAGATCCCTGATATCAGTGTAGGTGAGATCGAGTTCCTAGTCCTATCGGAGAAGGACAATAAAATGCAGGTCTCATGTTCACGTTGAGCACATAAAAGAACCCTTGGCAGTTCAAAATCAAGAAGGGCAGGCTGGAAAGCCACTGCCGGGCAAAACTCATTAGAAAGATTAATAAATAAAATTCCTACAGAATATTGTCACCATCTGCTAAATTACATCGGGGAGACTCGCTGGTGCTACAAATTTTGTGCACTGCCGCTGAGATCTTCCTGTGTAAGAAAGGTATCGGAGTACACATGGTTACTCACAGAAGTGCAATGATGATGGTCTAATCAATCGTAATTATCTGTAATCTGAGGTTGCCTGGTTTTGACTGTTTGCTTGAAACTATTTCAGGGAGCAATTTGATGAAAGAAGAGGTCGAGGTGGCAGGGGAGGTCGTGGTTCTGGCAGAGGTCGTCGGTGGAATACAGACAGACGTGGTAATTTGTTTTTCTCACAGTGTATTATTCATTTTTTATGTGATGAGTCACCCTACAGCTGTTTATCTTTCTCTCACTTCTACCTCTCACACACACACACACTTTCTACCTCTCACACACTTTCTACCTCACACAACACACTTTCTACCTCCACACACATCTAGCACTCCACACACTCTCTAACACAACACACTCTCTATAACACCTACACACACTCTGTAACACTCTCACACACACTCTGTAACACTCTCAAACAGTCATCTCTCACATTGAGGAATTTGAATGGTACTTGGTACTGTCATTGTCCTTTTCCATTTTTAGGTTCTGTGTTATTTATTGATAGTATTGTATTGCAATGTGATTTCAGGTGATGACCCATCCATGCCTACATCTGGAGTCGGAGATTGGTCGGCAGAAGCTGATGATGAAAAGCATCAGTCCGGCTATTTGACAGACAGTATCCTTAGCGGACGAGGCAGAGGAAATGGTGCCTACAGAAGAGGCAGTCGGGGAGGTGGCATGAGAGGAAGGGGTGGTCTTCCTCCTAGGGGGACTGGTGAGTTGTTTATAAGTGTCCTGAAGTGATGTTGTTATTTGTATGTGCAGATTTCATTTGTGTGTTGCCGGGGCTTTCAAGGGAAGCAAAGAATAGTAACACTGCAACCTACAAGGCAACTGAGGTAAAGGCCTAGGGAAGCTACCCTAGTAAATAGAAAGCGTTGCAGAAATCGGATGTGCTGTCCTACTTGTATGCGGGCGCAACATACAATCACTCTTATGCTCAGATCACAAAAAATGGTTAACTAGTGGTCGATATGGTGTGTTCGAAGAAGTCTCTGCAGATCAAGTACCATCTCCACGATGTAGTTAGGGTGTACCATTTATATTTCTTTTTCTTCATCCCTAGAGAGGCATAGGTCTACAACCCAGGCTTTCCAAGTCCTCCTATCTAAGGCCATCTTTTCCAGATCTCTCCACTCTCACAATTTTATTGCATTCCGTTTCCAACTCTCGCCTCCAGCTGTTCCTGGGTCTTCCCTTGCCTCTATTACCTGTGGGTTCCATCAGAGCTGTTAGGAGATCTCCTCAGTGTGTGTAAATCATACCAGTTATGTTTCATCAAAAGAAAATGATGGTTAAATTGATTGATTTGATAGGACCATCATCGCACTTTGTTGAGTGACCATGTTTGCTCGGCTCTCTTTCCTCGACAGGGTCCTCGATGTAATTTGGGAGATATTTTTGTAGGAATTTTATTTTTAATCTTTTCTAATGAATTTTTCCTTGGGCAGCGGCTGGAGCTCTTCTCGATTTTGAACTGTCAATGTTTCTTTTACGTGCTCAAATTGAACACATCCTTTTCCGATTAGACTAGGAACTCGATCTCACCCACACTGAGAACGGGATCTTTGGAAAAATATCCAGATCGCTCCACGAGGAAGCGAACCTTTGACACGAGAGACGAGCACCTCACATCTATGCCACAGAGACCCATGTCCACTTTAAATCAATTTTGAATAATTTGTTTGTTTTCTCCTTCCAGTTTCAAGTGGGTATGATGATGATGAATCTCGAGACACAAGATCACGTCGTAGAATGACAGATGATGATGATACAGTTCTAGACAATGCCAGTGTCACAAGTCAAGATGCAGGTTTGTTTCCTTGATACATTGTGCCTACATTTCTTCTTTGTTGCCACTTTTGTATGACTGACTGATTGATATGACCATCATCATTGCACTCCGATGAGTAACCATCTGTGCTCCAATCTCTTTCTTGCAGAGGCAGATCCCAGTGGCAGTGCACAAACTCTGAGGGTCCCCGGTGTAATTTAGAAGATGGTAAAAATATTTGGTAGGAATGTTTTTTAATCTTTTCAATGAATTTTTTCCTGGCAGCAGCTTTTCTGCTCTTCTCGATTTTGAACAGCCAAGGGTTCTTTTACGTTCTCAACTTGAACACATGACCTACTTTTTAATCATCAGTCTCCGATATGGACTAGAGACTTGATCTCAACTACACTGAAATCAGGAATCTCTGGGAAAGGAACATATTTCCTGATGGCTTCACAATTTAGCGATCAGTACCTAACTTCTACACCACAGTTTGGTATAGAACTAACATTTAGTGTAAAATTTCTATGGAAATCACTGCTGCCTCCATGGCTCTCTCATGGGTTCACTGAGCAACAGGTAACCCATACGATTATCATATCAAGACTCAAGGAATATGCTTCAAAGGGTTGAAACTGGAAGTCTGTGCGTGAAATGGGTGGACAGCATTCGGAGATCACACCTCTGGAAAATAACTTGGCTGGAGTGCAGGGTAACAAGCCTGTCGACTTTCTTGCAAACAAGGCACCGACTCAAGCAGGCAGAAAGTATGGATATAGCCGATGTCATCAATTCGGTGTGAGTCTCAGACACTGGAACGAGTCCGAGAATTGAGAGTTAAGTTTGGACATGCCATGTCTTCGTGATAGAGAGAGAAGATATACTAATCAACTTCTCATGGGTACGGTGAGCAAATGGACTTTGAGATGGCTGCTGCAGCGGAGGACTGAGCACACATGGGAATGAGCGGTGTGCCATGACATCGATAGCATAACATAACGTATAGTGTGACATTGCTTACAGTATAGTTTTCTATTCACATTTTGTTCTTTTTCAGCTTAATGCCATTATTTTGATTTTAAAGTCACTCCTTTTTTTCACAGAATATGATCAGCAAGACAGACAGAGAAGACATCAAAGACGGAAAAATCGTCAGCGAGGAAATGGAAGCGCTGCATCAGGCACTGAGACAGACACAAGTATCTCAAATTATCGAGGGGAACGCAATTCCAATAGGGGTCGAGGAGGTCGCGGAGGTTACAGTCAAAGAGGTCACGAATCCGATTCTGGTCACCCACCTAGCACTTCTGCCTCTGGCATGGGCCGCACATCCGTCAGTCCAGGCTTGCAAGCGGTCAACGGAGGAAGTGGAGACCGCACAACTAAGCAGGAACCTGCTGCTAAGGATCATCGAGACGGGCGTCCACCCCGAGACACTCGCCCCCGAGGGAGTAATAATAACTCCACACCAGCAGGAAATACTCAGAATCCGAAAGTTGTGACTAATCATCACAGCGGAAGCGACTCTGACTCCAAACTTGCCAAAAACAAAGTCAATAACAGCAGTGCCAAAGGAAAGGAGGTAATATTGAATGGAGAGTGACGATTGGTTGTTAATATATTAGTGTACTAATGTTGCAAGTCATTTTTTTTCAATTAGTATTTAGTTGCGTTAGATGGTAATGTTACGGTTGCAAATTCTGAAAGTTAACTTATTGGTAATGTCCTTAAACACCAGCATCAAAATAATGGAAGTGCAGCCCTTGTTCTCATATTACTGCTGCCTTTCATAATTGTCCTGTGAGATGTTTGTGTTGTTATGTAGTCTGAAAAGTGCATCGAAAGAATGCATTGTTGATATTAATATTTGTACCGGGTGTTTTTAAAGTCTCACTATACTTTATATGTAGAACAACATAAAAAACGAAGTACATGACGCCATAAAAAAATGTGCTAAAACAAAGTAATCTTCTTTGAACGCTCCATATTGTCCACTCTTTGTGATTTGTATGTAATTAGAGCAATTGTACATTGTGCCAGCTATGCGCCTACAAGTAGGCCAGCTACGCTTTTTATTTACTAATGTAGCTTCCCTGTGCCCCTACCTCAGTCGCCTCTTACAACATGCTTTGTAGGTCGCAGTGTTACTATTCTTTGCTCCTCTTGAAGTCCCCGGGAATCACAGGCAAAAACAGTGCAATTATTTACAGTAGTCACTGCTATGGTCTACCAGATCGCAGAATATCTACCACATTTCCCATATCAAGAAACTTACTCAACAAATTTCTAACCGTTATGCGATGAGGAGGTTGTTTATCTGGAATTCATGCTATAACTTTTTAAACATCCTTCATTCTGAAATACTTGTTCGACCAAAAATATTCTTCTTCCCTTGAAAATACCATTATGTTTTGAGTGAAAAGAATTACTCCAGCAGACAACAGTCGTTCACTTCATATTGCACCACAATTGACTATGGAGTGGGGGGTGTCAATGGCGAAGTACAATGACTGGAGCACATTTTTTTATGACGTCAAGGACTTTCACATTTGTTCTTCATATAAAGTGTAGTTAGACTTTACAAACACCTTGTATTTTGTATCCACTGAAGAATATAGTATGTTTGTTGGTGATTAAACAATGAATTGTTCACCTGTGCTAGAGTTTGGTGGATGTTTTTTTTTTTTAATTAATAATATTAACAATGCAGTGTATGCCTAGGAAGGATGATTACCGTGTGGATGGTTTTTTTATTAGTCAACTTTTGCATTTTTTTAAAAATATCATCCTAGACGAAATGTACATTTTTTTTTACCGTTTTTTTTTTTTTATAATTCAAACTCATTTGGATCTGTTGGGGAAGATTGATGTTCGAGTGCAACATTCATTGTATGATCATGCAGAGGTCTTGGTTTATTTATATATATATACAGGGTGTTTATAAAGTCGCTGTGCAGTGTTATTTATACCTGGGCGAGACTACGTCACGAGAAATGTGGTTTTCAATTGGGGCTTTAAAAGACGCCTATTGTAACGTAGATTGTTATTAGTCGTCTAGACACTACTGCTCTTGGCTGACTTGTATTCAATAAAGTGGCTGTAAACACAACTGAAACTGGAAATTCCTATTCCTTTCAGCAATGAAATTGTGAATATAACAACGGCTTGTTGTGTACTGCTGCACACAGGATTGTGTAACTCATATAATCATGATGTAAATTTCCATCATTTGTGGCATTGCTAAAATATTTTCAAAATTCACTGCACATCCACTTTATAAATATATATATATATACACCTGCCCTCTATAGACTGAGGAGCCGAGCTCTAATCCATTCAGCCTACAATGCCCAAAGACTGTCCACCCTACAATGCCCCAAGACAGTCCAGCCTACAGTGCTTTAGGTCTGCACTCTATAATGCCCCAAGACTGTCCAGCCTGCAATGCTTCGAGACTGTCCACCCTACAATGTCCCAAGACTGTCGAACCTACAATGTCCCAAGACTGTCCAACCTACAATGCCCCAATACTGTCCAGCCTACAAGATTATGGATATGGCCAGAGTGTGAACTGGTGTAGAAACTATGGAGCAATCATTGGAAAAGACAGCAATCTTTGCCATGGCTGCAGGCCTGAATGAAGAACAGACAGTCTGAAGCAATGACTCAGGAAAAACTCCTGCAGTACTGGCACAAAGTTTGAACATAGCTGCACAAAGGAGAACAACACTGGAATGAAAATAGAATATGTTATTGGCTACTGTACTGATGTCACAGCACTCCAGTCATACCCCTAGGTGCTCAGTCTGCCCCAACAGATATCAAAGGCGATGCATACTGATCGTTCCTGTGGCTTGTTGTTGTCGAACCCCAGAAAGAGCTTTGCCCTTTTTCCCTATAGTGGTGGGGGTTAAAGTACCTGACTTTCTTGCAGCCCCAGAAACCTCCAACATCTCTAGGCATGTAGTGCTATGATTAGTGTTACGGCGACTCCTACTCAGGTCGCTGGTTAAACACACTCCTCTCTCTGCCCCTCAGGCATCATGTCTACTTGTACAGCGTGTAATTCCAAACTCTTTAAATCGTTGGATTGATTCAACATTAATTCATCTTCGAACGCTCCACATCGACCACTTGTAAACCACTCTGTGATCTGAGCCTAAGAGCGATTGTACGTTAGGCCAGTTATGTGCCTTCAAGTAGGTCAGCACATCCTATTTCTGCAATGCTTTTTATTTACTAGGTAGCTTCCCTAGGTCCTACATCAGTCGCCTCTTACAACATGCCTTGTAGGTTGCAGTGGTACTATTCTTTGTTTCCCCTTGCAGGCCCGTCATCAGTTCTAGAGTCCTAATCCAACAGTAGGTCACCAAGAGACCAAAGCACATCCCCCTTATCCATCCTAAACTCCCAACAATCGAGGCTTCTGATGTAAGCCTGTCTGCTATCTCGTTGCCGCGAACACCCGCATGACCAGGACAGTAGATCCACATGTCTCTGGATGTTGGAAACCCCTATAGATGACATCCCAGAGAGCCAATGTAGGGCAACAGCAATAACGGCCTCAACCTCCATCCTCATACTGGAATTAGTTGTCCATAGTTAAAAATAACATCCATTGAATATTACCTCCACAATGTCCTCGACTAACAGAACCCAAGAACTTGACAGATGAAACTTCACAGGAATACAATGTAGAACTCCATGAGAATTCAATAACACTACTTAATAGTTTACCATATCTAAGTGTCAACTTCGAACCAGACCTAACTAGGTCAACTGCGGAGAAGTTTTCATGTGTACATATGTTTGTTCATTCTTCTCCCTCTTGTAAACTACATGTTCATTAGCAACTGTGTCGATTATCGTTCTTAAAGTTAAATTTCTCAAAATGTTGAAAATACTAATTACATGTTGCTAAGAAAATTCTCAAAATGCATTATTGTTTGTTTTCAAAATGAAGTTTCAATTTTTTTTAAAGTTTGTTTTTGCATTTGAAATGTTTACGGGTGTTCACTGCCACTTTGCGTGTACATACACGGTGCTCTGTTTGTGACAAATATTGTGTGTTGTTTTTTATATATATATATATTTGTGTTATTATTTTTGTAATATGTGCTCCACAATAACAAATATTCTGCAAAAATAGTATTGTTTTTATGGGTAGGCTTCCGGCTTAGCGGTAGTGAGCTCGATCACAACCAAAGAGTTCCTGCCTCAAACTCATTGATGGATAATTTTGAAAGCAAATGTGTTCTCATGGATTTTTACTTCTTCTACTTTTCTCCAATCCTATTTTGCATCAGGATAAGAAGAGATTTCTAGAACGAGTCTTTGTGTGCGCTTCATAAATAGTCTTTCGTTGTCTCTGTTATCTCTTAGGTCCACCTTTTGCATGGCCAGCCTTTTCCTTTGTATCCATTGGTTATTGGTTACTAAACTGACGTCATTTGCACTCTGGGCAGACCCATAGGTGCTCAGTCTCCCAACAGATATCGAAGAGTATGCATACTGATGGTTCCTGTGGCTCGCTGATTAAACACACCTCTCACTGTATCCATTGTATTGGAGTAACATTGATATTTGAGGCACACTGTCTGTTGGTAATCTGCTTATGTGGCAGAACCATTTAATTTGTTGTTTCTTGATGAAGTTGAGTACTGATGTTGTACCCACTTTTTCCTGATGTCTTCATTTTTCAACTGATCTCTTCTTGTTACTCCCAGCATTCTGAGTAGACACTTCATCTAGACTTCGTGTCAAGATGACGCGGCAAGCTGGATTTTTTGGGAACTGTAAAAATAGACCCCGCGGTTTAGAAAGAAATGGCAAACTACTGAACGCAAAAGTGAAGGAACCCTTTTATACTGCATAGTGTAAGGCCCATATTTTACATTGACCGTCGGCACACGATGGGTGATGTGGTCAACATCACGCCGGCCGCATTTACTTCTCAGTGCTTTTCCTGGTTGAGGCTGTGTCGACCTGAGTGGTGCCTAGAAAATCAATGACTCATTACTGTGTTTGATGGTGACGTCATGTAAAGGATATGTCACGATTTTAATTTCATACCACTCCTCAGTTGTAGTGGGATTGTTCATACCGCAAATGGCTTTACGGTTGATCCAGTTTCAAGACGGTAAAAAGAAACTCTGCTAGAGAAAGTTGAATGAACAATAAAAAGATTGGAGATGGGAAAATCACCAGGCTGTGATACTATTTCAGCACAGTTTATCAAAGCTGGAGGAGAACAAAGCATACAATTATATCATGCAATATGCAAAAAAGGTATGGGAAACAGGAATATAGCCAAAGGAATGTAAAAATATAGCCACAGGAATGCAAAAGATCAATATTTATCCAGTTACCAAACAAAGAGAAACACCACATTATGTACCAACTATATAACAGGTGCAGCACTCCACGCAGACTCATAGGTGCTCAGTCTCCCCCAAAAGATGTCGAAGAGTATGCATACTGATGGTTCCTGTGGCTGGCTGGCTAAACACACTTCTCTCTGCTCCCCAAGCATCCAACTCTACTTGTACAACGAATAATTCCAAACTCCATAAATCTCTGAATTTATTCGTCAATTCTAGAGCCCTAATCCAACAGTAGGTCGCCAAGTGACCAAAGAACATCCCCTTATCCATCTAAACTCCCCAACAATTCATGCTTTCAATGCAGGCTGTCCACTATCTTGTTGCCATGCAAGTAAAATCTTACTAAACATAATTATGGAAAGACTATATGAAAAGGAAGAAAACATCAACAGAACACAAGCTGGGTATAGATGGAACAGAGGTATACGTGACCATATATTTAACATGAGAACAATCATAGAAAATTCTAGAGATTATAATGTAGATCTATACTCATGCTTTATTAACTACTCAAAGGTATTTGATTGTGTAGAACATCAAGAATTGTAAATAATTGTCTATGTACCAGACACTTACATAGACTAGGAATAAGTCTCTGCCAGTGACAACAGGTGGAACAGACACTGGAGCATGTCCTGCAAGACTGTCCTCTCCTAGGTGAGTTGAAAAGCAACATATGGCCACACCCAGTCAACCTGAAAACTAAGCTTTGGGGAAACTTGACAGACCTGAAACTGACTGCCCATTTTGTGGTCCACAGTTAATTAAGTGCATGACCATAGATCAGAAACCTGACAGACCTGAAGCTGACCACCAAGTTTGTGGTCCACAGTGAATTAACTTCTTGTGGACCAAACGCCCCACTATGTGGCTTTGGGTTGGACGCCTTTGTACAAGGAGTCACACTAAAGGGCGTTTTTTTAATTCTAAAACAAATGGCTTGTAAAAACATGGATTTTGCCCTGGTCCACTAAGAGTTAAGAGCATGACAAGATATCAGAAACCTGACGGACCTGAAACTGACTGTTCTGTTTGTGGTCCACAGTGGATTAAACGTATGACCAGAGATCAGAAACCTGACAGACCTGAAGCTGACTGCTCTGTTTGTGGTCCACAGTGGATTAAACGTATGACCAGAGATCAGAAACCTGACAGACTTAAAGCTGACTGCTCTGTTTGTGGTCCACAGTGGATTAAACATATGACCAGAGATCAGAAACCTGACAGACCTGAAACTGACTGTTCTGTTTGTAGTCCACAGTGGATTAAATGTATGACCAGAGATCAGAAACCTGACAGACCTGAAACTGACTGCTCTGTTTGTGGTCCACAGTGGATTAAACGTATGACCAGAGATCAGAAACCTGACAGACCTGAAGCTGACTGCTCTGTTTGTGGTCCACAGTGGATTAAACGTATGACCAGAGATCAGAAACCTGACAGACCTGAAGCTGACTGCTCTGTTTGTGGTCCACAGTGGATTAAACGTATGACCAGAGATCAGAAACCTGACAGACCTGAAGCTGACTGCTCAGTTTGTGGTCCACAGTGGACGAAACGTATGACCAGAGATCACCAAAGAAAAGTAACTACATGACTAGCAGACAATGCTTTATTAACCGACACAAGACGGGACTGGTCAGTCAACACGCACTGACCGACAATGAGATAGGAGCATATCGTCTGAAATTGAAGAAGGCACAGTGTATGACGAGGGAACACTGTTAATAAGGAAAGATTGCCTTCATGCAAAAATCAGTTAGAGGCACCATTCCAGATGCCCTGACTGCTCCTGAATTCATAGTGGACAAACACAAGATGGAGGAGCAATTGCAGACTTGTTCTTTGTGAAATTGAGGGTGTCAGTAGCGTAGTGGCTAGATGCTCACCTCTCATTCGAAAGGTACTTGGTCGCTCCTTCTGAAGCCATCGGGATATTTTTTCCAGTGATCCCTGATCTCAGTATAGATGACATTGAGTTCCTTTTCCTATCAGAGACGTACATTAAAACATAGGTTCAATTTGAGCATTCAAAAGAACCCTTGGCAGTTCAAAATTGAGAAGAGCAGGCTGGAAAGCCGCAGCCCAGACAAAATTCATTAGATATTTTAAAAGTAAAAATTCCTACAAAATATTTTCACCATCTTCTAAATTACACCGGGACTCTCGTCGGTGCTGCATAGTTTGTGCACTACCGCTGAGATCTTCCTGTGTAAGAAAGAGATCGGAGCACACATGGTTACTCACCGAAGCTCAATGATGATGGTCCTAACAGTCAATCAATCTTTATGCAATGAGAATGATCTGATGACCAACTAACTCCTTGGTTTGTTCTACTGCGAACTGCTTTAACATTGAATATCCTATAAGAGCCTTCTATGCCAGCATGTTCATAGCGCATTGGGTGACAAGCCCCTTGTGAGTATGGTTCAATTCCGCGGGCTGGAAAGCCATAGGTTCTCCATATTTATGGTGTTCGTGGCACCAAAGGGTTATGATGTCCATGGCACCGAGCCTAAAAGCTCAAGTGCTTCTGGATCCCCCCCCAAAAAATTAAGAGCCTTCTGTGCAAGCTCATGTGGCAGAATGGTCAAGGAAACCAGTGGTGCATTTAGTATGACAATGGAAGTACTGGCGGGGACTACGGCACTACTCTGACTGGAGTCACAAAACTACACTCATGTGTGCATTCTGAGTGATTCATAGAGTATGATCCGAATGGTGGAGGCTGGTTCGGTGCGCAAGCAATGGACTGAATCACTACAAGAGTCAACAATTTGTAAAATTACACTTATCTTCATTCCGGGGCACATGGATGTTGTTGGCAATGAGAGAGCAGACAGGCTGGCTGGCTCTGTCACTATATCAGGGGGCCAGCCAATAGATAGAGCTGACATTCTGAACGCCCTCATAGAGTGTGGCAATAAAGATTTTCATTTAAACCAATCCTCGTCAACTGCTAGATTACAAGAGTCGGTATTGAAGATTATGGTAGCAAGAAAAGAACAGCACGTGAAATTATCCCACCTGCCTTATTTTTTTGTTGCCCTTATATATATGTATTTTATATTCCTCTCATACTGTAATACCCTACATAGTGTCCTAAGCAATTTCTCTATCCTGAGCAACTCGTTCACTCTCCTCTATGGAATCAAGTTCTATATTTTTTTGCCTTTCTCAGCAAAGCTCACTTCAGTGTTTCCCTAGGGTTCCCTTTCTTGAACCCTTTGCCTCCCACTTCAATGCCTGGTTGTGATTCTTTGATCATTTCTTCTCAAGGTGTGTCCAACATATCTCCATCTTCTCCTTATAACAGTTGTTGCTAGTGGTTGACCAGACATTTCTCTTGATTTCATCACTTCTTAATTCGTTCCATTTTATATATATATTAATTAAAGCGGGTGGCCAAATAGTTAGTGAGGTGGAGTGTCATGGCGGAAACATCCATGTTCGACCCCTCTTCGAAAACCAGTCATGACAGAGATGAATTTCCTGGAACAAAAATTCTCACAATATTCTTCATTGGGCCTCTGTCTCAGGAGACAATAGGTTTTGCATCAAGTAGTTTGTTCTGCGCTGAATCACAACATTTCTTGTGGCTTGAGTGGCAATCCTTGCCGCAGGTGAAACGAGCTGATACATAGGATGTTCTCCCTGCGCTCTCTTATGCCTCCATATTTGATGGTGTTTTTTTTTCTTTTTGAGCCACCTCTCACCATGCTTGCCTGTCTTTGGTCAGCCGTTCCCAATGGTCTATGCCGCATGAAGTTAGATCACGCTTGCAGATGTCAATGAAGCGTAATAATGGGCGCCCATGCTGTCTTACACCAGTTGCAAGTTGACCATATAGAATGTTCTTTTGGATTCTATCATCTCTCATAGGGCACTTGTGTTCTAGTCATCACAGACGTCGCTGACTCAGCAAGATGTACCCGCTTTGAATGTTAGTTGCACATACAACTTACTCAGAGAGCTGTGGTAGAGTAGTGGATAGTACATTTAATTCCTAAACAGATGGTCTTGGTTCGATTCATAGTTAGTCTGATATTTTAGACTGTAAACGGTTCTCAGGTCATCATTGCTTCAATTGGTTACCAGAAAAACCGCTGGAAAGTAACGATGGCCATCATGATGCTGACCACATAACTCATTGTGCGTCACCGGTCAAATAAATATATGGCCGTTTCATCATATTCCCCTTATTCATTGATTGATAGGATCATCATCATTGCACTTCGGTGAGTAGCCGTGTGTGCTCTGATCTCTTTCTTATACTGGAAGATCTCAGCGACAGTGTACAAACTCCACAGCGCAAGCAAGGGCACCTGATGTCATTTAAAAGATGGCGAAAACATTTTGTAGGAATTATTTTTTACTTGAATTTTGCCAGGACTGCGTTCTAGCCTGCTCTTCTCAATTTTAAACTGTCAATCATTCTTTTACACGATCAACTTGAACACTAGACCTATGTTTTATCTTCCATCTCTGATAGGACTAGGAACTTGATCTGACCTACACTGAAATCAGGGATCTCTGGAAAAATATACTTATGGCTCCACGAGGGAGCGAACTGAGTCCCTTTGGAACGAGAAGCGAGCATCTAAACTTTACGCCACATTGACCCCCATTGAGAGAGGAAGGAGAAGGGGGGGGTTGACACAAAACTTGTTTGAAACATTGATGACAGAACTATAGGCGCGGTTTTTTTGGCCGGTATCTCCACTATGACACCCGTAAGACCTAACAGGTCATGGGTTTTATTATATATCAGTTTTTTTTAAACATATATATATATATTTGCTAATGACAGTTTTTGTTGTCTAATATGCACACCTTTCTTGTACATTTTCATGAATATTTGGACAATTTTATTATTTTGTTTTTACGAAGAAGGCCACATGTGTTTTGTGTGTGAGGGTTGTGTGTCTTGTTTTATGTGTTGTGGTTTTGTCTGCATTGTTTTGTGTGTGGGTTGTGCATGTTGTTGTTTTGTGGGTGTTGTGTGTGTTGTTAAGAATATAAAGAATATAAAAATATGCACATCTCCATATAGCATGTCTTAGACTGACATGGAGGTTGGGCATGCGCGTTTCCTATGTTCATTGTATGGCAGACATTCTTGCAGGATGTGTGCCTCTGTCAACTCGCAGGTGTCACATGTATATATCAGTAGGCCATATCTTATACTTGTTTCTAGCCTCCAGAGACTTACATGGATCTACTGTCCTGTGTATGAGGGTGTTTGCTGCAATGAGAGAGCTTACAGGTTTGCATCAACACTATTGATTGATGTAGATAGATAAGGGAGATGTTCTTCTGTCTCATCACGAATGCCTGTTGCATGAAGACACTAAAATAGATGTTGAATCAATCCAGTGATTTAAGAAGTTTGGAATTACACATTGTACAAGTAGAACTGGATGCCTGAGGGGCAGAGTGAGGAGTGTGTTAACCATCAAGCCACGGGAACCATCAGTATGCATACCCTTCAACATCTGTTGGAGGAGACTAAGCACCTATGGTTCTGCCCGGAGGGCAAAGAAGTCAGTTTAGTAACCAATAACCCTATTGTTCTAGTACATGTGAATGCATTGTAACTGGACGCAACCTTGATTTGCATGCAGACATTTTGTTTGGCTTTTAGTGTTAATACATATCATATTTTGTTTAGCTGTATGGTTCCGGGGCTCGGAAGGAGGCAAAAATAGTAACACTGCAACCTACAAAGCATATCATAAGAGGTGACAGGTAGTGGTCTAGGGAAGCTACCATAGCAAATTCTTCTTCGAATGCTCCATATCAACCATTTGTTAATCATGCTGTGTGATTTGTATGTGATCATCGCGATTACTGCAATGTTTTTTATTTACTAGCATAGCTTCCCTAAGTTCTACATCAGTCACCTCTTACAACATGCCTTGTAGGTTGCAGTGGTACTATTCTTTGCTTCCTTGCAGGTACCACACGGCGACCTTAGTAAATAAATAATCAGATGTGCTGGCCTGCTTGTAGGTGCATAACTGGCACAATGTACATTCGCTCTTAGGCTCAGATCACATATAGATCACACAGAGTGGTTAACAAGAGGAAGATATATGTGTATGTAAATATATTTGAAGATGATAAAGATTGATTGCGTTTCCTCATTGCGACATTTTGTTCATGTGTTGCCATTTTCTATTTTTTGATTATTTCAAATATTTGTATTGATTGCAGTTACATGTTTAACAAATTAAAACAGCATTTTTCCCCATTTTCAGATGATGTTCTGTGTTGTTATCATATGTTATGTCAGCGTTTCCCAAACTGTATGTCAGCGTTACCCAAACTGCGGACCCACTAGGAGTCGGCGAGGTACTCGCAGGGGGTATTCAAGCGCTTGAAGAAATATGAGCTTTGACATTTCGAAATTGGTATAATCCAATTTGTGCTCGTAGAATTATGAAAAGATTTCGAAAAACGGTAAGCAGGGACACAGGGGGGAAACCAAGAAATAACATCAAGATATGCACTATTAATATCTGTGGAGCACGAGGAAAATTTCAAGACATCGTAGAACAAATGAAAAAAACGTAAAATAGCAATATTAGGACTAGCAGACACACGCACCAAAGGACAAGGCTGCAAGAAGTTACATCTAGATTACACATACGCATACTCAGGTGTAGAAATCAATGCAAGAGCTAAACATGGCGTCGGATTCATCATTGACCCAGATCTAGCTAAGTCAATACTACACACAGGTTACATCTCAGAAAGAATAATGACAATCACAATACGGGAGAACGACATGGACACGACCTACATTCAAATTTACGCGCCGTGTAATAGTGCTGACAATATAGAAGAATGCGATGAATTGTATGACGTCATGAGCGATACTATAAATAGAATCAAATCAGGGGAGACTACTTTCTATTGGGTGATTTTAATGCACATTTAGGTTCTGATAGGACAGGAGTTGAGACATATCTAGGTCACTTCGGAGACAACACTAGTCAGAGAAATGGAAACGGCATAAGACTTCTGGAATTGTGTAACCAGCATGACCTAATTATTACCAACACACAATTTCAACACGGGCAATCACACATTTATACTTGGTACAAATGGAACAACTTAGACTGCAAGAGCCAAATAGATGTCATTCTAGTCAAAAGATCAAAAAGAAGGTCAGTGGTAGACGCTAGGACTATACCAAATTTATGCATAGACACGGACCACAAAGCGGTAGTTATGACTATCAGAACACACAAGAAGAGTACCAGAGGGCAACACACGACTACAAAAGAAATAATCAAAATCAATAAATTAACAGATGTCAACACACAAGAGTCATATCTTCAAAGAGTCACAGATAATTTTGTTAAACTAACTGAAGAAAGCAAGTCAGTAGAAGAAGAATGGACAGTATTTAAGAGAACTTTATTAGAAGCAGCCAAAGAAACATGCGAAACAGCAAAATACAGAGGTACCCGACCAAAAGCACAACTTGGTGGAATGACGAAGTAAAACTAGCGGTAAAGGAGAAAAACACAGATACAACTTATGGGCAAAAACAAACATCAAAACGACCTCACTGAGTATAGAACAGCTAGAAAACAAGCCAAGGAGATAATAAAGAAGTCTAAAATACAAGCATGGCAAGATTATGGCGAAACATTAAATTCAGACTACAAAAATTCAACAAGACATTTTTACAAGAAAATTAAAGCTATGCGGGAAAGACAAGAACAATATGACCCAACTGAAATTATTAACGATGAAAACGGCCAAGCTCTTAATGATCCAAAATGATAATGAACAGATGGCGACAATACTTTAGTGAACTTCTCAACCTACAACAAGAGGACCAACCGAACACTCAAGAACACACAGTAAATGTAACTTCAGAAGTAGAACCAAGCATAACACTATCAGAGATCAGAAATGCTGTAAATATGGCCCCACCTAATAAAACACCAGGCCCAGACAATATCCCGGCCGACCTAATCAAAGCAACTAAAGAGGTAGGAATCAGCTGGCTCCATAGACTATTCAACCAAGTCTGGATCACACAGAAACACCAGAAGATTGGAGGAATGCTACAATTGTTCCCACCTGGAAGAAGAAAGGTAGCAAGAGGACTGTACAAAGTATAGAGGCATAGCGCTACTGAGCCACACTGGGAAAATATTCTGCAAAATACTTGAGAAAGGCTCCGCCACATCATCGAGCCACAGCTTAATGACTCCAAATGGGATTCAGGAAGAACAAAAGCTGTACAGACGCAATATTCGCCCTCAGACAGTTAGTAGAAAGGACTATCGAATCCGACAAACATTTACACGTTGCATTTGTAGATCAGGAAAAAGCGTTCGACCGCGTAGATAGGCACAAGTTGTGGAAAATACTAACAACCTATGGGGTTAATGAACACCTAATCAACCTTTGCAAGAACATTTATACTGACAGCCAATGTACGATTAGAACAAATACAGGATTATCAGAAAAGTTTCACGTAGGGTCAGGAGTAAGACAAGGTTGCGTACTATCCCCGCTGCTATTCATCACGTACATTGACCACATTTGTAAAATAGCTAACACCAGCGAAGAAACAACCTCGGAGAACTCTTAAATGAATTTCTTTTGCAGACGATCAGGCAATCATATCAACAACAGAAGAACAGCTACAACAACACATCAACAGACTCCAGTTAGCATGTAACGAATACAACATGAGAATTAACATCGACAAAACAGAAGTAATGACATTCGCCAGAGAGGAAAACACTACCAACATCTCCATCGATAATCATCTACTAAATCAAGCAAAGATTTCACATACCTGGGGAGCATTTTTCAGCAAATGGAAGAATAACTAATGAAATTCAACACAGATGCAACAAAGCAAATCAAATGATAGGGCAAATGGCGCCAATTTTAAGATGCAAACACGTCACCATGAACACAAAAGAGCAATGTTCAACACAATCTTTCTCCCACATTATGTTACCAGTGCCAAACCTGGACGCTGACAACAAACGATAGAAGAAAACTAGTCACAACAGAGATGAAGTGTCTACGCAGAATGCTGGGTGTAACAAGAAGAGACCGGTTGAGAAATGAAGACATCAGGAAAAAGTGGGTACAACATCAGTACTAGACTTCATCAAGAAACAACAAATTAAATGGTTCGGTCACGTAAGCAAATTACCATCAGACAAATGCACCCCAAAGAGCAATGCTGCTCCGATACAATGGGTACAAAGCAAAAGGCCGGCCACGCAAAGATGGACCTCAGAGATAACAGAGGCGACGAAAGAGACTATCTACGAAGCGCATACTAGGGCCCGTTTTAGAAATATCTTCCTGACCTGACGCTGTGAGGCATACAGGATTCGAGAAAGAAGAAGAAGACATTTCGAAGCTAGTCTCATGGTTAAGGCACCCAAACATTTCACTAACAGCTAAGCAACAGATGATCAACAGCATTTTCATACGTACTTTGTGTTACCAGAGCCAAACATGGACAATGAACAAAGCACAGTCACAAAAAATAACTACATGTGAAATGCGCTGCCTGCGAAAAGTTACCAACAACACCCTAAAAGACAGAGTCATCAGCATAAGAAAGAAAGTTGGCACAGAACCTTGTTTGAATTACATTGAGAAACAAAGAATGAAGTGGTTCGGCCACAATAATTATGCATCCAAACTCCACAGTATACACAGTCTTCTACAACAGAACATCAGGAAAGAAGGTGAGAGGAAGACCACGAAGGTTAGATGGCTTAGGAATCCTGTCAAAGAGCAAAAATAACAATTATCCAAGCCAGTAGAGCAGCGTAAGACAAAAACAGAAAAACACGACACTGGGCAATAACCCGGTAACAGTGTGACGACAAAAGAAGAAATTTCAAACAAAAATAAATTATAAAAACAGTGGTAAACTAGATCCGTTGTGAAATCAAAGGACCCAGACCGGAATCTAAATGTCTGACAGAACAAAATGAAAAATTATTTGAAGTTTCCCGCCGTCTGAGAAATTGGGGCCAGCTTGACTGTTGGTGTGGTGTAATAATAGCTCCATTGCTAGAAGATTTTCATATATAGAAACTTTTGGTGGTCCGTGGTAATGCAAAGTTTGGAAACCGCTGTGTTATTTTATTCGATCGATGTCTTGTCATGTTGGGCATTCCCAAGCGTGTTCCGTCCTACGCTGCAGCAGCCATCCCAAAATCCACTTGCGCACCGTACCTATGAGAAGTTGATTAGTATATCTTCTCTCTCTACCACGAAGATGACACTGTCTGCCTGTCCAAACTTAACTCCTAGAACTCGTTCCAGTGTCTGAGATTCGCCCACATCACATACATGAGAGCGTTCGGCATGAATGTTACCAGCTCTGTCTCTACTTCTGTCCGCTTGAGTCGGAAGAATTGTTTGTAAGAAAGTCAGCACACTCGTTACCCTGCACTCCAGCGTGTAGAGCCAAGTCATTTCCTTGAGATATGATCTCCGAATGATGTCCATCCATTCCACGCGCAGACTTCCAGATTCATTCCTTTGAAGCATATTCATAGAGTCTGATAGAATAATCGTATGGGTGGCTTGTTGCTCAGCCACCCACGAGAGAGACCTGGAGGCAGCGGTGAACTCCATAGTCATGCTCGATGTTGTTGCCTCGAAGGCGCCACTGTCCTAATTAAGTGTGCTTCCATTTCTTCCGTTAGGTGTTTATTAAGACTGTTATGTCCTGTCCTGAGCTGTTCTAGGATTGGACTCTACAGTCACCTCCGCACACACCAGAGAGGTGCAACAGCACACGTTTGAGATTGTTGTCATCATCGCTTGCGATGGACGGATATATCGTCCTGAGACGGACACTGATGGTATGTCGATGTGTGATAGTCATCGTTAGATAGTTTAGACACGGCCGACTCTATTATCGAGTCGGTCGTGGTGTAGACTCCAAGTATATGCAAGTGTCTGCTGCTGCCAGTACACAGTTTATATTCCAGCTGCTGTACGCAAGCGAGACATGGACAGTGTATAGCAGACACGCAAGAAAATTAAACCATTTCACACAAGCTGTCTACGCAGAATACTAAAAATAAACTGGCAGGACAAAATTCCAGACAGCGAAGTCCTCACAAGAGCAAGATCCCAAGCGTCAACACCCTGTTGCAGAAGGCCCAACTGAGATGGGTCGGTCACGTTGCTCGAATGCCTGATAAACGCATCCCAAAACAGTTGATGTATGGCGAGCTTGAAGGGGGCAGACGTTTAGCTGGTGGACAGAAAAAACGCTTTAAAGACACTCTTAAAGTGTCTCTGAAATGCTTCGATATAGACAATACGTGCTGGGAATCCCTTGCGCAAGATCGCCAAATGTGGCGCTGTAACAACAAAGAGGAACCCGAATAGCTGAGAATCATCGTATTGTTGAGTCACAGAGAAACGAGCAGCGCGAAAGACAGAGCACACAACACGCACATGTCTAACCTTGATCATGTATGCCCCACCTGTGGTCGGGGATTCTGTTCTAGGATTTGACTCTACAGTCACCTCCGCACACACCAGAGAGGTGCAACAGTACACGTCTGAGATTGTTGTCATCATCGCTTGCGATGGACGGCTATTATATTCCAAACTGTTCTTAGATGTGAATAAATTATTTAATGGTTACTTCCCTTCGATCAACAAAAATTAAATATGGGGGTCTTTGTGACGTAGCGGTTAGTGCTCCGTTTCTCGTGGTGCCATCTGGATATTTTTTTCAGAGACGCCTGATCTTAGTGTAGGTGAGATCGAGTTCCTAGTCCTATCGGAGATGGACAATAAAACATAGGTCCCGTGTTCAGTTCGAGCACATAAAAGTACCTTTGGCAGTTCACAATCGAGAAAAACAGGCTGGAAGGCCGCTGCACGGGGAAAATTCATTAGAAAAGATTTTAAAATAAAATTTCTACAATTTATATCTTCACCATCTTCAAAAATTATATCGGGGACCCTCGCTGATGCTACGGGGTTTGTGCACTGCAGCTGAGATCGTCCTGTGTAAGAAAGAGATCGGAGCACACATGGTTACTCACCGAAGTGCAATGAAGATGGTCCTATCAATCAATCAACATTTTGTGTGGTTACTTGCCTTTGATCAAGAAATTAAATTCATTATTTTGTGACTCACAAATAGTTCGGTGTAAGAAAATATTCGTAGACAAGTACCTCTGAAGTCGGAGAAGGAAAGTATGACGAGGAACACTGATAATGAGGAAAGCAAGCCCTCACGCAAAAATCAGTCAGAAGCGTCATACCAGGCGCCCTGTCTACGCCTCGATTTATAGCGGGCGAACATAAAAAGAAGTAAACTTGTGTCAAGAGCCCTAAAAAATGTTTTAACAAACACGGGATTGAACATGGGATCTTGAACACACTGTATTTCGCATACTTACCGAACACTGCAAATTAAGCAGCCACTTACATAGACTAGGAATAAGTCAAACAGCTCTCTGCCAGTGTCAGCTGACGGATGGGACACCAGGGCACGTTCTGCAAGACTGCCCTCTCCTGTGTGAGCTGAAAAGCAACACGAGTCGACCTAAAAACTACGCTTTGTGGAAACCTGACAGACCTGAAGGTGACTGTCTAGTTTGTGGTCCACAGTAAACTTAGCGCGTGACCAGAGATCTCTGAAGAAGATATTCTTATCTTTTCAAAGAATAGAACCACTGTTACCTGCCACGATGTCGTAAGAGGCGACTAAGGAGGTTTGGCTGAAATCGGATGCACATGTCCTAAACGTGTAGAAGTCTATGCGTTTAGGGGCCTACCAAACCAATGTGCAACGTATACACGTTCTTGGCAAAGATCAAACATATCACAAAGAGTGATTAAAATTGGTCGTTAAGAACGAACGCAAAGAAGAAGATGAAGAAGATTAATTTTCTTACCTTGTGCTTCTAGTCTATTATTTATTTGTTCATGTTCCTGCCTTATTTTTATTCTTTTACTTACCATCTTCTTCTTCTCTGCCTCTACGTTCGCTCTATACTAACCACTTGCTAAACCACTCTTTGTGGTTAGTATGTGATTGGAAGAAGAAAGTAACGGGTATTCTTTATTTCGGTTTCGCAAGTTATTCATACAAATAGCTGTGTCAAGACGGGAACAACCATGAGAGAAACCACAGTAGATACATCAACCAACACAGAACGGGAGATGTTGGTCTAACCACACTGAAATGGATGCTTGGGCTGAGATCGGAGCAATTATGCACATGTGCGAGGAATATGATCATCAAATGAACAATATGATTTGCACCTCCGAGCGTGAGTTCGCTGTCAAGATAGGTGACTATAGACTTGTAGGATAGCACATCTGGTGTCTGTATGCTTTTTTTCGGGTTTGCCTTCTATCGTATTATCGATAATAGGAAGACTGCAGTCAAACTATGCACCAATGACGAAATACGTAAAAACAAAGTACTGTAGTTTTACAAAAGCAATAACGATACACAGCAACGTTTCGACCGAAAAGCTTTTATCAAGCAAAGGAGACAACAGAAGTGAACGATACATAGCAACGTTTCGACCGAAAAGCTTTTATCAAGCAAAGGAGACAACAGAAGTGAATTTCTTCTCTTCTTACTCAGCATAGAACACATAGAAGAAGATAATAATAAATTCCTTCTATCGTTGGACAAACGAAAAATAAAGTTAATTAATTTTTTTTAAACATATCCTTGGAGAATATATCACCCTAGACGAACCATTGTGTTTGTATGTAATCTGAATCTAAGAGGATCGTACGTATGTGCCTACAAGTAAGCCAGCACATCCGATTTCTGCGCCGCTTTTTAATTTACTAGGTAGCTTCCTAGGCCCCTAACTTTGTCGCCTCTAACAACATGCCTTGTAGGTCATGGTGTTACTATTCTTTCTCCCTTGCTAGTCCCGGCAACACAATGGTGACATTCAATGAAGGAAAGGAAATCTATAACCAGACTGTACAAATATCAAATCAGACGGAGTGTAGCTAGACATGAGCACTATACTGGAAGACCAACATAGAACAACTGGTGTCGTTAGTTGCCACATACTCAGAGACATACTGAGGAAAAGTTCGGAGCTTTTATGGACTAATTGGTTCGACGTGCATTGATAATGATCCGACGACTAAACTAATCTAAGAACTGATGTCGTTAGTTGCCACAAGCTAAGAGACATACTGTGAAAGAGTTCAGAGCGTTTATGGACTAATTAGTTCGATGTGCAGTGATGATGATCTGTCGACTAAACGTAATTAATTTGTTCTGCACAACCTAGTCTGCTAAATGTGTCGTCGTATGGTTTACAGTAAGTGTCTATCTAAAAATAAGTCCTCAACACAATGCAGTTGGAGTGAGAGCTGCTAGGCTATACAGTGAAGTCCTTGGTTAGTTAGTTAGTTGATTAGCTAGTTAGTTGATTAGCTAGTTAGTTAGCTAGTTAGTTAGTTAGTTAGTTAGTTAGTTAGTTAGTTAGTTAGTTAGTTAGTTAGTTAGTTAGTTAGTTAGTTAGTTAGTTAGTCGGATCGGATCACATCCATCGGATCATATACAAATCACATAGAGTGGTTTAATCGTGGTCGGATCGGATCACAAGGGGTCGATATGGAACGTTCGAAGAAGAAGAAACACTCTGAGAGTGTTTGTTTTAGGCCTTACCTGTTATTTGTGCTGTTGACAAATTATGCTTGTAAAGCAGATCGATCCAAGTTTCCTCCGATTGAGAGGGCAACGTTCTAATAACTTGACACCAAGCTCATTGTTAAACCAAACACAAATGCCGAATCTATAATTTGAAACAGTTGGCCTGAGAAAAGCATAATATCAAGGAACATTAAATATTTCGGACACATCAAACGACATGAGTGCATAGAGAAGATAATTTTGAAGGGAATGGTGCATTGACGATGGGTGCAAGATGTCATTGACGATCTAAGAAAGACGGCTGCTGACGCCATTCAACTCGCACAGAATAGAGTTTTTCAGGACTGCTGTCATTGGAGCTAAGTTCCGGAAGGGACAAGGTACTTGATAATGATGATGACCCGACAAAGAAATATTTAGCTACTAAAAACTATATAATGGAACTGATAAGAAAACAAAGATCAGAATAATAAGAGCATACATATTCCCAGTGGCAATGTACGGGTACGAAGCGTGGACATTTAACAAGACAGTGGGTAAACATATATATGGTAAAACTTTAAAACTTTTGAATATAAGTTATTGGTTATTGAATTGACATCACAGCACTTCGGGCAGACCCATAGGGCTCAATCTTCCCCAACCGATTTCGAAGGGTATTCATATTGATAGTTTCTGAGGCTCGCTGGTTAAACCCCCTTCTCTCATTGCCACTCGGTCATCCAGTTATACTTGTACAACGTGTAATTCCAAACTCCCTAAATCGTTCTATTGATTCAACGTCAATTTTAGTGACCTCATCCAAGAGACAGAAGAGCATCCCCTTATCCATCCTTAACCCTTTCCCCCAACAATATCAGTGTTACATAAGAGTCCTCCGCATATCATGGACAAGAAGAGAACAAATAGATATATCCAGAAAGAACTACAAATCAAAGAAAGCTGGCTGATGCTACAAATAAGAATGATCAAATTGAAAATTTGTTAACATGTAAAGAGACATGAAGGGTTGGAGAAAACCATTATGGAAGGAGTTATCCCGGCAAAGAGTAGAAGAGGAAGACCACCGAGAAGATGAATGAAGAATTAAACTGATTTGAGAATGACGGCTGCAGAGGCGGAACATCTGACCTATGAGAAAGTGAAATTCCGAAGGATTGTTAGGGCGGCAAAGTTCTGCGCAAGGCAATCTATTTGATTATGACCTGAATTCCTGGTAAAAGTCTAAATCGAGAGGGAGCAGTGATTGCCATATAAGTCAACCGGAAGTGAGTAATCCTAAAGTGGCACTTCCGCCATTTTAATCCAGTAGTTCTATGACAATTTGAATAAAAAGTGTTTATTTTTATATAACTTGAGGGAATAGTAATTTATAACTGGAAGGTGAGTTTTGCTAACTGGACTTGTTTGATTATAAAGGGGGTTGAAAGATATGGCGGGTTACTGACGTATTTCAACTAAAAGTCACGAATTAGCAAGCAAGTGTGTAAGCGGTAAAGTAAAGAAAGACAACCGGCGTAAGTTTGTTAGCAGAAGACAGACTGACACTAAAACTTCACCCAAAATAAACGTTGGTAGCAGGCAATAAGAAAGGATAATTCCAGTATAAAATGAGTGATGGTTGAAGAAGAATCTCAGTATCAAACGAGTTATAATTGAAGAACAATTTCAGTCTATAAAATAAGTGATGATTGAAGAATTTCACTGTCTTGACAGCATCAAACTTGATAGAGAATGCAGACTGAGATTAGACAACCCACTTGTCGTGGAGCCAGAAGTTCAGGCATTAATTTCTAAGAACTCATCGGAGCATGATGTCATCATTTATACAGATTGTTCGGTGATTCGACATGTGGTGAGCCCGTGGGCTTTCACTGCTCAGGTGGGATGGGATGTTGTGAAGGAAGACAGTGGTGGTTTTGCCGTGACTACGAGCAGTCTCACTATGGACCAGTATGGAAATCATGGCGGTTACTAAAGCGATGGTTTGGCTGGAATCACATACTTTTATCCATGCATGTTGTCTCAGTGACTCAATGAGTATGCTGAGGAAGATTGAAACAGGATGGGCTAGGAGACATTGAATGGAGTCGCTGGGGATCACTAAGCTGAGATAAAAGATCACTTTTATTTTTGTGCCAGGGCATGCAGGTGTAAGGGGAAATGAACGTGAGGATATGCTGCAGGTATGGCTGCAATGGACCATGCTGATATTTAAATTCCTAAGGGAGAGAGGACGCGTATATGATTCATGTAATAGTGGTGAATCTACAACACTAACCAGACTGCAAGAATACAAAGTCAAGTGGGGTGTAGCTAGACAAGAACGCTATGCTGGTAGCCACAGAAGAATAGTAAACCAACAAAGAACCGGTGTTGTTAGTTGCCACATGCTGAGGGAAATACTGAGGGGGAGTAAGAGCACTTATGGACTATTTGGTTCTACGTGCAGTGATGATGATCTCTCTCTGCCTTTTTAACCCCGATTGGGGCATAGGCCCTCAACCAACTCATGCCAAGTCTTCCTATCTCCTGCAGCTCCCTCCAACTCTTCTTTATATTGTTGATCTCCGCCTCCAAATCTCGTCTCCATGTATTTCTAGGCCTCCCTTCTTTCGCTGTCCCTGCGAGTTCCAGGCAAGGACCCATCTTGTTATATTCCCCTCCGGTTTCGCAAAGTGTGTCCTATCCAGCGCCAGCATCTTTTTTAACCTGTTCGTTTTCTGGAATCTGTCTTGTTCTCTCCATAAGTTCCTCATTTGTGACCCTATCATACCATCTTATTCCTCTATTCTGCGAAGACACCAGTTGATGAATGTTTGCAATTTATGCGCTATTGTTTTAGTTGTTCTCCATGTTTCTGACCCATATAGTAATTGCTTTAACATTAGAGTTAAATATCCGAATTTTTGTTCTAGATTTGATTCCTTTAGACTTCCATATGTTTATCAGTGCAATGAAAGCTCCTCTTGCCTTTTGTATTCTTATTTTAACATCGCTATCTGTTCCACCCTCTTTGTCTACGTTACTGTACTGCCCAAATATGTGTATGATTCTACCTCATGAAGTGGGATTTCACCCAGGGAGATCGAGTTGTCATTTGCTTGGTAGTGATGATGATACTACGACTAAACTAAACTGTCTTGACAAAAGTGATGATCACAGAAGAAGAGTGTTGTTTAATGATTAACTTTACTACTTGGAGTCTCCAAAATGAGGTGATTCTTATTTTCACGTTGTTGGCCTACACGCTCTGATATAACCAAAACAAGTTACGTCCTTCGGTTGAAAGAGCTTGACTCGGCTTAAAGAAGCTTTAATCCCCTATAATAATACATGTAGTAACAGAAAGAAGAGTGTCAGTTTTAAGTTTAAATTGAGTTATGATCGCAGTAGAAGAATCCCATTCTAAAATGAGTGATTATCTTCATATTTCAGAATAGCTAGCAAAGTTAAAGCAACTGTTAAAAGTAGATCAGGAAAGAAGTGGTACAACATCACTATTAAACTTCATCAACAAAACCATTTTAAAAATAGATTTTGATTTCGTTTGTTAGCCCTAAACACAAATGCTGTAGTGAAGTGTAGTGTCATTGTGAAAACAAAGAATCATGAATGAAGTGGTTCAGCCACTTAATAAGAATGCAGCCAAACTCCACAGTATACAGAGAAAATCGGGGAAGAAGGTGAGAGGAAGACAACGAAAAAGATGGTTAGATGGTATAGCAGAATCCTGTCAAAAAGCAAAAATAGCTATCACCCAAGCCACTAGAGCAGCGCAAGACAAAAACAAAAAACCATGACAATTGTAACAACTCGATAGCACTGTGACAACGAAAGAAGAACAAAGAGGCCTTTAAAATACTCCAGATAACCTGGAGAAATATTGTCCAAAAGGACACAAATTCGAACAGATTTGTTGATACAATTTTGTAAACAGAAAGCCCTACCTTATAGTACCACATCTAGTGAGTTGTACTACAGCATGGTATGAGATCTAATAGCGATTACTGTGTGTGTCAAATGAAATTGCTTACTGTAATTAAACATCTCATCCTATCATCTAGCCACTTGAAATATTGTCTATGTATTCAATGTTGTGTCTTGTATCCTTTTGTTCGCTTTAAATATTGTCTTTATATTCTTCTTCTTTGCGTTCGGTTTCGTATGCTAAATCATGAGATGGGTTGCCTCTATGAAGCTGCATGTCAGTTGGAGTTCTTCGAGAGTTCCCCATAGCTTGGTTTTTCGCCCATGGGGTACAGGGGCCAGCAAGGGAAGCAAAGAATAGTACCACTGCAACCTACAAGGCATGTCGTTAGAGGCGATTGATAGAGAACCTATGAAAGCTACCCTAGTAAATAAAAAGCATCGCAGAAATTGAATGTGCTGGCCTACTTGCAGGCATATAGCTGGCACAATGTACAATTACTCTTAGGCTCAGATCACATACAAATCATACAGAGTGGTTAACAAGTGGTCGATATGGAGCGTCAAGAAGATGTACCCTTTTCTTCAATTGAAATATTGTATATATATCAATGTTGAGATCATTGTTAAGATCAGAATACTAAGAGTATGCATATTCCCAGGGGCAACCCATGGGTGTGAAGCATGTGTTGGTGGAAAAAGGTGGTATAAGGTGGTGGAAAAACATATATATGCTTTTGAATATAAGTGTTACAGAAGAGTCCTTCGTATATAATGGACAGAGAAGAGAACAAGTAGATCTATCCAGAAAGAACTCAAAATCAAAGAAAACTGACTGATGCTACAAATAAGAACGTGAAAACCGAGGTGTTTTGGTCATATAAAAAGACATGAAGGGCTGAGAAGACCATCATGGAAGGAGGCATACCGGCAAAGAGAAGAAAAGTAAGATCACAGAGAAAATGGATTCAGAATGTAATTGATTGTTTGAACATGACAGCTGCAGAGACGGGACATCTAACATGAGAGAGGAAATTCCACTGTTAGGGTGGCAATGTTCTGCTCAGGACAAGCTATTTGACGATGATTCAATGTTGTCTCTTGTATAAACTATCATCTTTTGTAGCTCACACAAATTTCTGTGTAGTTTTTTGTCCAGTGTTGTTTCACTAGGCCAGTGGGTTTGCCTCATTATATCATTTGGGGGAGGGGGATCTATGTGGTTAAGCTCTTACCTTGTGTTCCAAAGTCTTCTGTCGCTGGGCTCACCAACCCAGAATTTTATGCAGGTGGGCTCCCTGGACACTGGCATTACACGTAAAAACAAATTACTGTAGTTTTACAAAAACAATAACTATACACAGCAACGTTTCAACCAAAAGGCCATTATCAAGCAAAGGATACAACAGAAGGGAATTTCCCTGAACACTATAGTTTAATCCCATATACCTGGGGAAAGTGTCATAGAAGAAGAAGACAAAAAGGAGGTCCTCCTCAAGGGAGAGAAAGGACGACTGCTATTTGTCCCATAGCTTGGGGATGGGTTGGTTGTAGCCATAGCATTTACTGTCATCTTATGGGGCCCCATCCTGCTCCCGCCTTTGGTAAGGCCTTTCACTGTGAGTCTGTTTGGCTTGGTTAGACCTGCCAGGAGTTAGACTCCCGCCAACATAACCTGAAGGATCATAAAGACACACAAACCTTCCAACCATGATACGGTAGGCTAATGAGGAAGGCCTTGTATGGGAGATAAGTATACCACTTGACATCGTGTGAGATAGTCACATTATGCTGGGTTAACTGTCACTTATGACATATGTCTGTGCCACTTAAGAATATATTCCTCTCCAGTCCACTATCCTTTGTGAAACCGTGGCCTCCAATAAACTTATGGCCAGTGGGCTCAGGTAAAAATTATAGGAAATAAGACCACAACTGTCGCATGATCCTCGCATTTCAGTGTTGTTGTATATAAACTAATTCATTTTAAAAGCAACACGACATGTTAAATCAAGGTTATATTATGTGACAAGTTAAGTTTAAAGCTAAGGAATATCAGTATTATTAACATTCGCCGTGTGTTGTCGGGGCCCGCTAGGGAAGCAAAGAATAGTAACAATGCAGCCTACAAGGCATGTCATAAGAGGCGACTACAGGAGGGGCCTAGGGAAGCTACCCTAGAAAATAAAAAGCATTGCAGAAATCGGATGTACTGGCCTACTTGTAGGCGCATAACTGGCACAACGTACAATTGCTCTTAGGCTAAGATCACATCCAAAACACAAAGAGGGGTTAACAAGTGGTATATGGAGCGTCGAAGTGTCCCTTTCTGTAAAAGAAATGTAAAAAAGCTATAGGCATCTCTGTAATCATGATACAACATAACTTGCATTTTTAAAAGAAAAAATAATGGCAATTTAAAAAAAAATAGAGACTAACTTGTTTTAAAATCTGAAGAGCCTTCGCTAAAATTCTAAATAAATCATATATCTCTGTACACAGTTAAATAGTAGTTTTACTGTAATTGTTATATATGTTGAAGCCACTCAAACAAGTTTGTCATAGTTTTAAGTGATGTTCTAAATATAGCACAGGATATGAGAGAGAGATATCTAGCCGACACAAACACAATTTGTGTATTTCGTGTGAGCTAGTTGTTCATGAGTTATATGCCGATAAATGAGTAGCTATCATTTGAGAACTTTATTAACCTTTTAGTAACTAGTAAACGTTGTTAAGACAATGTGTGTATTTCTTGTGTACGAGTTCTTTATTACTCTTTCTGTCTTTCTTTTCTCCAATTCTGTTTTGCCTGACATCGTCAGGATAAGAAGAGAATTCTAGAATGGACTTTTGTATGCGATTCATAAACAGTGTCTTTCATCGCCTCTGTTATCTCTTAGGTCCACCTTTTGCATGGCTGACCTTTTGCTTTATATCCGCTATATCGAAGTAACATTGCTCTTTGAGGTACACTGTGTTAGTAATCTGCGTATGTGGCCGAACCATTATTTTGTTGTTTCTTGATGAAGTTCAGTACTGATGTTGTTCCCACTTTTTTCCTGATGTCTTCATTTCTAAACTGGTCTCTTCTTGTTACTCCCAACATTCTGCATAGACACTTCATCTCTGGTGTGACTAGTTTTCTTCTATCTTTTGATGTCAGCATCCAGGTTTGACACTGATAGCATAATGTTGGGAGAAAAATTGTGTTGAACAATAGTTTTTTAGTGTTCATGGTAACATGTTTGCATTTCAAAATTGCCACCTATTGTCCTATGATTTGATTTGCTTTATTACATCTATATTGAATTTATTAGTTATTCTTCCATTTACTTAAAAAATGCTCCCATTGTATGTAAAGTCTTTGACTTGTTTAAATGGGTGTTTGTCGATAGAGATATTGGTAGCGTTCAGTTTTGTCAATATTTATTCTCATAGTGTATAAATTGCATGTTAACTGGAGTCTGTTAATATGATGCTCTAGCGGTTTCTCTGTTGTTAATATGATTGCCTGATTGTCAATAACAAAAAATTTGTTTAGAGTTCCCCAATGTTGTTACCGTTGCTGGTGTTAGCTATATTTAAGATTTTATTGATATATGTGATGAACAACAAAGGTGATAGTACGCATCCTCGTCTTACTCCTGACCCAACATGGAACTTTTCTGATAGACCTGTGTTTGTTCGAATCGTATCGTACACTGGTTGTTTATTTAGAAGCTTTTGCATAGATTAATTCAGTGGTCATTAACTTCATTGATTGACAATACTTTCCACAACTTGTTTCTATCTACACGGTCGAATGCTTTTTCCTGGTCCACGAATGCAACGCGTAGACACTTCTGATTTGATTTGCTTTATTGAAGTCTGATTTGATTTGCTTTATTGTATCTATGTTGAAATAAGCATCAGATGCAGTGCCGGCCGTAGGTGATCATGGATCTCCACAAATCTCTGTCCCTGGTGTTTACTATCTTCTCAGATGTTATCGCTATTCCGTGCCATGAAGTCGGACTATCCAAATATTTTCTCTGTCTGTCTTACTCTGTCTCATCTCCCCTTGATTTTATCAGTTGTCACAATGTGTTTTATGTTGGAATAGCTTGTGATAAAATTACATTTCTTTCTCTTCTTCTGCGATCAACTTCTGTTATACAACTACTCCGGTATGTGTCATAAACAGGGCGGTGCGCTTGATTTCTTCACCAGTCCCCTGTAGTTTATTTTGTTGGGTTGTTCCTGTTGACCAGATTTCGATTCACACACAACTCAGGCTGGGGCAGTCTTGCAGGATGTGCTCTAGGGATTGCTTTGGTGCTCCACAGGTGCAGACAACTAAGTCCCTGAGACCCATTCTATGTAGGTGTGCTCTGAGACCGCAGTGTCCCGGTCGAAGTCTGAAGTCTGTGTTCTGCGCTTTTCTGTTTAGTGTATTTATACTGTTGTGCTCCGGATTGTATCCTCCGTTTGTTTTTCTCCACATCATTTTCCTGGATTGTTTCAGGGGAGTCTTTACTTCTGCAAAGCTTTGTTTTGGGTATTGTTGTGTTAGGCCTCCTCCAGCCATTGCAAGTTTGTCAGCCTTTTCATTTCTTGGTATGTCACAGTGTGCTGGTATCTACTGTAAGACTAGTTCAGATATTTCTTTCCCTAGAAAATTACATTTCTTTCTCTTAGAAAATTACATTTCTTTCTCTTAGAAAATTACATTTCTTTCTCTTAGAAAATTAAATTTCTTTCTCTAGAAAATTACATTTCTTTCTCTAGAAAATTACATTTCTTTCTCTAGAAAATTCCCCATTTCTTTCTCTAGAAAAGTACATTTCTTTCTCTTAGAAAATTACATTTCTTTCTCTAGAAAATTACATTTCATTAATCAAATTGTGTTAAAAAATAAGAATGCTACGACTTAATCTGTACATACACCTGTGGAGATAAAAAGTGAACAAAAATTAATTCGGACACAGCGTGTTTTTTAAATCTAGTAGTTTTTGTCCAAACGGAGATAGTTTTCTTTTTGTTGTGTTGTGAAAATGGAAGGAAAGAGTGTACAGATTCTGAGTGAGGGAAAATATTCAGATTATGAAGATACGATATCGATCGATTCCAATGTTATTGTGGTTGAAAACTGGTAGGCACAATTTTGTTATTGGTCACGTATGAATGATTTTCATTATGGGTCACGTATGAATGATTTTCATTATGGGTCACGTATGAATGATTTCATTATGGGTCACATGAATGATTTCATTATGGGTCAAGTATGAATGATTTTCATTATGGGTTACGTATGAATGATTTCATTATGGGTCAAGTGTGAATGATTTTCATTATGGGGCAGGTGTGAATGATTTTCATTATGGGGCAGGTGTGAATGATTTCATTATGGGTCACATGAATGATTTCATTATGGGTCAAGTATGAATGATTTTCATTATGGGTTACGTATGAATGATTTCATTATGGGTCAAGTGTGAATGATTTTCATTATGGGTTACATATGAATGATTTCATATATGTAATCATAGTCATTCGGGGTGGGGGGCTCTTAAAGGAGCAAAGAATAGTAACACTGCAACCTACAAGGCATGTCATAAGAGGCGACTGAGGTCTGAGGTAGGGGTCTAAGGAAGCTATCCATGTAAATAAAAAGTGTCGCAGAAATCAGATTTGCTGATCTACTTGTAGGAGCATAACAGGCACAATGTACAATCACTCTTAGGCTCAGATCACATAAATCACAAAGAGTGGTTTAAGAAATAGTCGATATGGAGAGTTCGAAGAAGGAAGAAAGCGGGCAAGCAATGGACCCGCATGATGTTCTGGGATTCTCTAAGGGAGAGAGGACGTGTAAATGATTCAAGTAATAGTGGTGAATTTACAACCCTAACTAGATTGCAAGAATTCCATGTCAAAGGTAGTGTAGCTAGACAAAATCACTATGCTGGTAGTCAAAAAAGAATAGTAAACCAACAAAGAACTGGTGTCGTTAGTTGCCACACGCTGAGAGACATACTGAAGAGGAGATCAGAGCACTTATGAACTAATTGGTTCGATGTGCAGTGATGATGATCTGAGGCCTAAACTAATAAATGGTGTTGTCGCCGTCCGCTGTGAGACATACTGAGGAAGAGACCGGAGCACTTATGAACTAATTGGTTCGATGTGCAGCAATGATGATCCAACGTCTAAACTAAGAACTGGTGACTTTAGTTGCCACATGGTGAGAGACATATTGAGATCAGAGCACTTATGGAACTAATTGGTTGCAGATGTGCAAGGGGAATGATGATCGAGCACTAAAGCTAAAGCTAATATCTACTTTGTCAAAGTTGTTCAGTTTTTGTTATTTCTTCTTATTTAGTTCCACAATGTCACTGGGTGGAGTTGTATGCCAGCGGTGTAACGATGGTTTCAGGATGGATGAGCAAATTGTCAACTCCAATGGACAGGTCTGGCATACCTACTGCTTTGTGTAAGTAAAAGTAAAGTACCAGTTTTCATGCAAAGTGGTTTATGTGGAGATCATCATCATTATCATTAAGGAGCTTGTCCCTTCCGGAACTTGGCTCCCATGACAGCAGTCCTGAAAAACTCTGTTCTGTGCAGGTTGACCAGCGTCAGCAGCAGTCATTTTCAGATCGTTAATGACATCTTGCACCCATTGTCTTCTAGGTATTCCTCTCATTCTTCTGGGGAGATACAGTTTTTATTTTATTTCGTTCATCCTCTTTGAATTCAGGTATAGTTGGGGCACCTCTGACTAATTTTTTCATTGAGACTAGCTTTCTTTATCACCATTGTCACTCGCTATTCAGGCAGGCCTTACTCTGACTTCTGAGGTACTTGTAATTTATATCCCCAAGTAAAGGAGCTGATAACCAGTAGTCCAACCGCATACAGTCTGCACACCAACAATTAAGTTGGCCCCTTCCTGTGTTGCTGTATGTTGCGGAAACGTGGCGAGTCACCGCGGTAAGTGGTAAGGAAACATGGTAAGTTAAAAATAAATAATATTCAGATCTTTGTCAACGGTTGCCGTCAGCGAATTCTCAGACTGAGATGTTATGACAGAGTTGCAAACACAGACCTGTATATAAGAACCGGACAGGAACCCATGATGACCCAGGTTAAGAGCAGAAAATGGCGATGGGTGGGGCATACCCCATGGAAGACACAGTCGAGTGTCAGTAGACAAGCACTTGAGTGGAACCCGCAAGGAAAACAAAAATGATGATGCCCTAAACAGACCTGGAAGCGAAGTCTTGAGGAACTGAAGAGTGCTTGACTATCCTGGGAGACCATAAAGAAAGCAACCAGAGACCAAGAAAAGTGGCGAACAACTGTTGAGGTCCTATACTCCACGAGAAGAGGAATAAGTAAGTAAGTAAAGACCAAAAGGCCATATAGATATATATATATATATATATATATATATATATATATATATATAGATCATTTAGATCTGAAAATGAAGCAGTAGGTTGCAATGTCCCTATCATATCATCCTTCAGTCCACACATAGACAGAAAGTAAGGACCCTTCTTATTCTGTTTGTTTCAGTTTGAAATATCTTCATTACACTCTGGACATGTCCATAGGTGTTCCGATCTTCTTTGCAATATCTTAGCGACCTTCAGTACCAGTTCAGTGTTGATTGATGAGCCTACTCATACGTCTGTTGTGCTGCTCCTCTTTTCTGGCTACTCCAATTTTCAATCCCAGCTCTTGCAATCAAAGTCCTCTTTGTCGCCACACTCTATGAGGGTGTTCAGAATGTCAGCTCTATCCATTGACTGATCCCCTGATATGGTGACAGAACCAGTCAGTCTGTCTGCTCTCTCATTGCCATCTACACTGCCTGCGCACCGAACCAGCCTCCACCTTTCAGATCATAATGAATCACTCAGAATGTATACATTTGTTTGTTTACTGTTTGACAATTCATTACTTTACATTGTTTCAGATGTTCCCAATGCTTCCAGCCATTCACCGATGGAAGATTCTTTGAGGTAATTTACATCTTTTAACATTCTGTATTGTATTCAGGGAAGGAGATATTGTGGAAGACAGAGGGAGATGTTGGATGATCTAACATGGTTCAACAAAAGATCAACATCAGAACTGATTACATGCACTAAGTAGAGAGAGTTGTGGAGAGACATGATCGCCTACGCTGGCAGACATGGCATTTGATTGATTGATTGTATACATGCATTTCAGTCTGGTACCAGGTCATGATTTTCTGGCTAAGCTCTGGTCACATTGCATGATACTGTAAGATGGGGGTCTCTGTAGCGTAGAGGTTAGATGCTTGCCTCTTGTTCCAAAGGTACTCGGTTCACTCCCTCGTCGAGCCATCAGGTTATTTTTCCAGAGATCACTGGTATCAGCGTAGGTTAGATTGAGATCATAGTCCTATTTTCAGATGGACGATAAAATGCAAGTCCTGTGCTCAAGTTAAGCACATAAAAGAACCCTTACCAATTAAAAATCAAGAAGTGCAGGCTGGAAAGCCTCTGCCCAAGCAAAAATTCATTAGAAAAAATGTTTTTTGACAAAAATTCCTCCAAAATATCTTCACCATCTTCTAAATTACATCGGTGACCCTTGACGGTGCTACAGAGTTTGTGCACTGCCACTGAGATCTTCCTGTGTAAGAAAGAGATCGGAACACACATGGTTACTCACTAAATAATGTATGATGATGATGGTGATGGTCCTATCAGTCAATCAGGGTGGTACCTGGTCATCATTTTCTGGTTAGACTGAGGTCGCAGTGCCTGACACTGAGATACTTTCAATTCCTTACTCGTTATTTTAAAAAAATTATTTCCACGTTATAAATTCAGTTGTAGTCATGACCTCTCTGACCGATTTTTGGGTGAAGGCTTATCACCAGGGTCCTTAACCATTCAGGCGAGCATTGCTTCAACTTCAGAGGTACTTGTAATTTAGATCCCCAAGGGAAGGATTAGGATCTCGTTTAGTCCAACTGCATACTCTGTGTGTATTGAGAATTTTTGGCCAAGCTGAGCCTCGAACAGTGACAAAGATGAAGTGTCTACACAGAATTCTGGGAGCATCAAGAACAGAGGTTTAGGAATAAAGACATCAGGAAAAAGTGGATACAACATCAGTACTGAACTTCATCAAGAAACAACAAATTAAATGGTTCGAATGCATTCACAGATTATCAAAAGAAAGTGTACCTCAAAGAGCAATGTTACTCCAATTCAGTGGATACAAAACAAAATGTCAACCTCAGAAATAACAGAGGCTGTGAAAAACACAGAGTGTGTTCATTGAGGATGAAACTACGACAGGTTGAGCAAACCGGTAGGGGATTTAATTGTTCACAAGACCTTGGAAGTATCTTCACATCTGATAGTAGACTGGACAGAGAGATCGAAACTAGAATCCAGCAAGCCAACAACATTACATACCAACTTACTCCAATCTTGAAACACCCAGAAATTCCAGTAGAGACTAGAAAACAGATTATAAACGCAATCTTCATACTAACACTGTGCTAATAGTGCCAAACATGGGCACTGACAAAAGAAAGGAAAATTACCACATGTGAAATGAGAAGCTTGAGGAAAGCAGTAAATAAAACAAGAAGAGACCATATAAGAAATGAGGAAATTAGAAGAACAGTCGGAACAACACCTGTTATTAGATTTATTGAAAAACAGAGACAAATGGATTGGCTACTTGGTCAGAATGAACCCGAATACGCCAGTTGCAAGAACGTACAATCGGAAAATGAAATCATCAAGAGGAAGGGACACACCAAGAAAAAGATGGGTTGATGGAGTTACAGACATCTTAAAACTCCACAGTACCACAGCATATCAAGCGACTGAGCGTGCACTATCTCGGAAACCAATCATCAGTTAAACCTGCCTAGCGGCAAAAAAGCAGAGAAGGACAAAAGAAAGAAGAAACACAATATTTATGAAATGCACACAAAAACCTGTTCTAGAAATCTCTTCTTATCCTGAACCTGTAAGGCAAAAACAGGATTAGAGAAAAGTAGAAAGAATAAGAAGAAACAAGTTGAGAAGAAATTTTCTCATTCCTAGCTATGTGTGTTTTTTTTTTTCTCTACAGTTTGAAGACAGAAAGTATTGTGAACATGACTTCTGTGTTCTATTTGCTCCAAGCTGTGGCAAATGCTGTAAGTTTTTTTTAGAGACACGATTTATTTTTAGTTGTGTTATGTTATTCGATCGGTGTCATGGCACATTTGGCATTCCCATGCGTGCTTCGTACTCTGCTGCAGCAGTCATCCCAAAGTCCACTTGCTCACTGCACCAATGAGAAGTTTGCCCGTGTGTTGCAGAGGCTCTCAAGTTGAGCAAAGAATAGTAACACTGCGACCTTCAAAGCATGTCATAAGAAGTGACTGAGGTAGGGGCCTAGGGAGCTACCCTAGTAAATAAAAAGTGCTGGCCTACTTGTAGGGGCATAACTGGCACAACGGACAATCGCTCTGAGGCTCAGATCACATACAAATCCACAGAGTGGTTAACAAGTGGTTTATATGGAGCCTTTGAAGAAGAAGAAACTGTGAAACACTTATGAGAATCTCCTGCTGCTGGCTAGATTCACAACATCTCATGTCCTTGTGTAGACTGTTAAGCTTGGGAAACTGACTGCAGAAGAAGAAGAAGAAGGTTGGGGGTTGAAATGGTTAAGCCTTTCCCTTGCGTTCCAAAGGTCATTGGTTGGAACCTGGACCACGCTGTTCTGTTCACAATTGCATTTTTTTCTAGAAACCATTAGGATTGTTGTTGGAGCTACAGAGTTTGTGCAATACTCTTGACAGGTGGCGTGCTATTACTGCAAAGAGAGACTGAGCCATATGGGGTTAAACCCGATGCAATGAAGTCAATCCTTGGGCTTTAGACCCTTAAGAAGGAGGTGAAGCACTTGTGAGAATCTTCTGCTGATGACTGGATTCACAGAGGCATCTCACTTTCTTGTGTATACTGTTGAGCATGGGAAAACTGACTGAAAAAGTAAAACTAAGATAAAATATTAACCCAGAATAGAGATCTAAAGCCGAAGGATTGACTTCATTGCACCAGGTTTTACCCCATATGACTCAACCACTCTCCGCTGAAATGGCACGCCACCTGCCGAGAGTATTGCACAAACTCTGTAACTCCGGCAACAATCCTAGGGATCTCTGGGAAAAAATGCACTCATGAATAAAAGGCGCAGTCCGGATTTGAACCCACAAACTTAGACTCGCAAGGCCAGGACTGAACCACAGAGACCCTCTATATAGAATAAAGGTGTTATAGGGTCCTGTATTATGGACGTTACTATGATGGTATCCATCCTCGCTGAAAATCGTAAAATGCTTTGATGAGGTTCATTAGCAAGAGGTCCATGTCTTTCTCTTATTCATGCCCAAACAATGGTATAATCATTCACCAATGGATGTTCTTTTGTGTCGCAATCTCTGAAGAAGTTTCATGAACGTAATGTGTTCTTTCCTAATTATCTATTTCTTTTGCTAATAATATCAATAATCATACAATACCCATTCCAGACATCCGTTAACCTTGCAGATAGTTCAAGTCATAATGATTGTACTTGGCAAATCGTATATTTATTGATGTACTGTTTATAAACACGTCCGTGTCCTTCTAAAGTTGCTATCATTCTCCTTTTGTTACTATCTTGTCACCTAGTGATTGTTGTTTTCAACGTCTAACTCAACTAATCCCAATTCTAGTCGCTATACCCTTATTACGATGCACATTCTTTGGTGTGCATCTTTCCCAGTCTCCTTACCTTTCTTCTGTCTATCAACTATACCTGTCTGGTATGGTAACTGAATAAGCTTACTTTAATCTATCTGTCTACACTTTGACCTATCCATCTACAGAGGGACTGAGATAGTATGATAGGGCCACAACTGAGGAACATGTGGAGAGAACAAGATAAATTCCAGTGAACCAAGAGGTTTAAAAAAGACGAGGCACTGGATAGGATGCACTTTGAGAAAACACATGTGGAATATAACAAGAAGGACCCTTTCCTGGAACCCACATGGACAGCGGAAGAGAGGGAGGCCTAGAAATACATGGAGATCAGATTTCGAGACAGATATCAACAATATAAAGAAGAGCTGGAGAGAACTGCTAGAGATAGGAAGACTTGGCATGAGTTGGTTGAGGGCCTATGCCTCAATCAGGGTTAAAAATAGGCATGAGAGAGAAGATAAAAGTGAAAATTTAAGACACCCCCTCCCAATATTTTCTCTTCTTTTTTTCTTTTCCAGCGGAGTTTATTAGTGGCCGTGTGATCAAGGCCATGAATGCAGCCTGGCACCCTGAGTGTTTCCGGTGTTTTAGTTGTGCCAAGGTCCTGGCTGATGAGGGTTTTGTCAAGAACCAGGGAAGGTGGGTGTATATATTGTCATGAGCTAGCGAAGAACCAAGGAATGTCGGTATATATATATACACACACAAACATGTACACACATACATACACACTGGGTGTTTGTAAAGTCTCACTACACTTTATATAATATAGAACAAATGTAAAAAAACAAAGTACATGACGTCATCAAAAAATGTGCTCCATTGTCAATTGTGATGCAATATGCAGTGAATGACTTGTCTGCTGGAGTAATTCTTTTCACTCAAACCATAATGTTGTCTTCAACAGAAGAAATATCAACAGACACGTTGCAGAAGGTATTTGACAATATCAAGAAACGTGTACAGACATATCTTGAAGCCTGTGGTGGATGTTTCCAACATCTGCTATAATTAGTATTTCATTGCTTCTTTCCAGTTTACCAAAAACAACAGTAGACCATAGCAGAAACTATTGTAACTAATTTCACTACTTTGTTTTAGCACATTTTTAAATGATGTCATGTATTACTATATGGCTCAGGGGGACTGTCTAGAGTAGTTGATAGTAGCTCGGCCTGCTAGCTGTGAGACGCCTCATAGCTCGGGTTCGAACCTACTGTCCGGCATTTGTTCGAGTCCCTGGTCTTACTCAGGACGATAACGTGAGTACCTCTGAAGTCGGAGAAAATCTGCCTGTATGGCGGGGAATACTAATTACGAGTACATTGAGCACACGGCTGCCAGTGTAAAGTAATTTACAATGTGCACGCTACTGCCATTGTAAGAAATTGGAAAAACGGATTTTCACGCAAAATTCAGTTTCAGAGATGAAACTTCGTCTCAGTTGGAAGCGGACGAAAGAAAAAACAAAAAAAACAAAAAAACAACTATATGGCTCAGAAACATGGACATCCTACTCAAGGTACGAGAAGAGACTTAACATCTTTCACCTTCAATGTCTCCGCAAGATTATGAACATCAGGTGGTACGACAAGATAACCAACTCTGAAGTACTGCAACCTGCAAACCTGGCTTCCATCATGGGCATGCTCAGCAGTAGAAGACTAAGATGACTAAGGCATGTGAGAAGAATGGAAATTTGTCGCATACCAAAACAAGTGTTGTTCTTTGAACTTTAGGAGGGGAAGAGGCACCAGGGCAGACCACTGCTCAGCTATAAAGATGTCTGGGAGGCCTCAATGAAGAACCTTTCTATAGGTCCCAGCACATTGGAAAAACTAGCAGATGACAGAATTGCGTGGTAAGCAATATTGTGCAAGGGCACAGTCTTTTGAGAAGAGACTTATGTATGAGCTGAAAAAGAAAAGTGAAAACTTAGAGGTTGTCACATTAAAACACGTGCCAAGTGACCATCAGTAAAGACGAAAAGGTAGTACAATACAATGCATACAATATATATATATATATATATATATATATATATATATATATATATATATATATATATATATATATATATATGTTGTAGAAATGAATTAATGTTATAATATCTTCTATAGGGCATTGTGTAAGGACTGTAATGCTATGGAGAAAGCCAAGGACTAGGAAAATATGTCTGCTTCAAATGCCAGTGAGTATTTTTTTTTAAAATGTTATTTGCACAGAGAGTTTGATTGATTGAAAGGACCATCATCATTGCACTTCAGTTAGTAACCATGTGTTCTCCGATCTTTGTCTTACACAGCAAGATCTCAGTGGCAGTGCACAAACTCTGTAGCACTGGCTAGGACCCCAATGTAATTTGAAGATGGTGAAAATATTATGTAGAAGTTTTATTTTTAATCTTCCTAATGAATTTTGCCCGGCAGCAGCTTTCCAGCCTGCTTTTCTCAATTTTGAATTGCCAATGGTTCTTTTATGTGCTCAGCTTGAACACAGGACCTATGTTTTATTGTCCATCTCCAATAGGACTAGGAACTCAATCTCACCTACAATGAGATCAGAGATCTCTGGAAAATTATTCAGATGGCTCCATGAGAGGCTAGCACCTAACTTCTGTGCCTCAGCGACACCTGCACAGAGAGAGCTGACATACAGGCTTAATAAGTGTGTGTTTGTAAAACTACATTCCAGTCTTGACCTACGGACCAGCCTTGAACTTGTGAGTCATGGACTATGATATCCGTGCAAATTCTTTGAAGTTTCTTCAAAGAGATGCTCAGGATATTTAGCTCCAATGTGAAATCTGTGTTGCTGTATGGCTCGGAAACGTGGCGAGTCACCAACTTATATACAAATAAGATTCCGTCCTTTGTCAACGGATGTCTTCTGTGAATTCTCAGACTGAGATGGTATGACAGAGTTGCAAACACAGACCTGTGGATAGGAACCCATGATGACCCAGGTTAATAGAAACCCATGATGACCCACTTGAGTGGAACCCGCAAGGAAAACGGAAAAGAGGATGTCCTAAACAGACCTGGAGACGAAGTCTTCTTGAGGAACTGAAGAGTGCTTGACTATCCTGGGAGACCATACAGAAAACAGCCAGAGGCCGAGAAAAGTGGCGAACAACTGTTAAGGCCCTATGCTCCACGAGGAGAGGAATAAGTCAAGTTTTCTAAGAGATGTCCTTCGATGTCTCTGCGACAGTCAGTCAAATGAAGTCACTAACGCCCGTTTGTTGCAAGGGACCCGCAAGGAGATCAAAGAATAGTAACGCTGTGACCCACAAGGCATGCCGTAAAAGGCGACTGAGGTGGGTCCTATTGAAACTACCCTAGTAAATAAAAAGCATAGCAGAAATCGGATGTGCTGACCTACTTGTAGGCGCATAACTAGCACAATGTACAATCGCTCTTAGGATCAGATCGCATACTTCTTCTTCTTCGATCAACTTCTGCTATGCGACTAATCCGGTATGTGTCATAAACAGGGCGGTGCGCTTGAGGTCTTCACCGGTCCTCCATAGTTTGTCTTGTAGGGTTGTTTCTGTTGGCCAGATCTCCATTCTTCTTCTTTGCGTTCGTTCTTACGACCAATTTTAATCACTCTTTGTGATATGTTTGATCTTTGCCAAGAACATGTATACGATACACATTGGTTTGGTAGGCCCCTAAACGCATGGACTTCTACACGTTTAGGACATGTGCATCCGATTTCAGCCAAATCTCCATTCTCAGACTGGGGCAGTCTTGCAGGATGTGCTCTGGGGACTGCTTGGGTGCTCCACAGGTGCAGGCTGCTGAATCCCTGAGACCTATTCTGTGGAGGTGTGCTCTGAGACTGCAGTGTTCCATTCTAAATCTGAAGACTGTGTTCTGTGCTTTGCTGTTTAGTGTATTTATACTGTCATGCTCTAGATTGCATTCTCCATTTGTTTTTCTCCACATCATTTTCCTGGATTGTTTCAGGAGAGTCTTTGCTTCTGTAAAGCTTTGTGTTGGGTGGTGTGTTAGGCTCCCTCCAGCCCGTGCGAGTTTGTCAGCCATTTCATTTGCTGGTATGTCACAGTGTGCTGGTATCCACTGTAAGACCAGTTCAGATTTTTTGACAGCAAGCTGATTAGATCACATACAAATCACAAAGAGTGGTTTAACAAGTGGTCGATATGAAGTGTTCAAGAAGTCATTAAAATTGATCCTGAATTTAACCAGCATGTGAAGGAGTTTAACAATGTTGTTTCTTGCATTGATTTTGTTTTCAACTTTTATTAACTCTTATTTCACTTCTGTTAATTCATATTTTTATTCAAGCTTTTAACCTTATTTCAATTCTGTTCATTCATGTTTTTTTTCTTCATGTTTTTAACTTTCGTATTTCAGTTCTGTTAGTTAATTCATATTTTCATTCATGTTTTCAGCTCTATGATTGATGAAGGTCACTTGAAATGGAAGGGGGAACCCTACCACCCATATCATTTTAACTGTCATAATTGTGGGTGAGTACCAAATAACATTCATATCATCATCAGATGACTTGCTTGCTGGCGTAGGCGATTATGAATCTCTACAAATCTCTATCCCTGACCTGGTATTTGCTATCATCTCAGATGTTGATGCTCTTCCGTGCCATGAAGTCAGGCTGTCTAATAATTTCTTTCTCTGTCTTCCTCTGTCTCATACCCCTTTGATTTTACCAGCTGTCACAATGTGTTTTAAACCTCCCCTTCTCATCACATGCCCAAAAAATGATGACTGTCTCTTTCTTATATTGATAATGACTTGTCTCTGTGTCTTGACCTCATTCCATATAACTTGTCTATTGTTCTGTTTTTTGCAGTGAAACATCTCAACTTGTACAGATTTCTGTAGTTTTGTCATTTTTAATTCTTCTTTGTTCGCTGTACATCAACCACTTGTTAACTGATTGCGTACAGGCCATATCTTTTAAAGATCCACAAGGCTTATGGCAGGGACATATCGTTTTAAAGATATTACATATTCCATTGCTTTTCATTACTTTTCTTCTCAATTTGACTTTTATATTAACTGAAAACTATTTAAAAGTCAAGTGTAAACAATAACAAATTCATATCATCGTGGCTTATGCTAGAAGTAGAAGTGAGAGTTTATCTTTCATTCTAGGATACCATGTGACCAAGAAAAACTTGAGATTTTTCCTGAATGGTCATGGCACTAGTTTCTAAACAGTTAATAAACAATGCATCCATTCACAATTTTCTGAATGTTTGTGTATCCATATATCACCATCATCAAATAGTTTGTCCTGAGTAGAACTTTGCCATCCCAACAGTTCTTCCGGAATTTCATAGAACAGATGTCCTGCCTCTGCAGCTGTCATGTTCAAACCATCATTTATATCCTGAATCCTTCTTCTCTATGCCTCATTCAATGATAGTCTCCAGCCCTTCATGTCTTTTTATATGTCCAAAATATCTCAATTGTATCTTTCTTATTTGTAGCATCAGCCAGTTTTCTTGGTTTTTGGTTCTTTCTGTATAGATCTATTTCTTCTCTGTCCATGATATACTACGGAGGACTCTTCTGTAACACTTATATTCAAAAGCACATATATGCTTTTCCACTGCCTTATTAAATGCCCATGATTCACACCCATTCGTTGCCACTGGAAATATGCATGCTCTTAGTATTCTGATCTTTTTCATCAGTTCCATTCCATATGTGTTTTCTTCTTCTTCTTTGCGTCTCGTTCTTTCACCAATTTTAATCACTCTTTGTGATATGTTTGATCTTGCCAAGAACGTGTATACGTTGCACATTGGTTTGGTAGGCCCCTAAAAGCAAGACTTCTATACATTTAGGACACATGCATCCGATTTCAGCCAAACCTCCTTAGTCGCCTCTTACGACATGCGTGGCAGGTAACAGTGGTTCTATTCTTTACACCCCAAATTTGGGCCCGGTAACCACTCGGCGATATGTGTTTTTAGTTGTTTAATTTCTTGTAAAGCCATGTATTCATATATGGATTATCAATATAAAGAGAGCAGTCAGACTTGTTTATTCAACCTATTGTTCATCAAGACCCTTTGTAAGTTGGATTTCTGTTCTCCTAACTTCAATTTTTATTTTTAACTAATGGATGTAGATTCACAAAATATTTAATGTATTAGCAAATATAATGCAGTGTTAACTATGCATAAAACATATTAGCATATGTATTAGTGAGCTCGAAGTAGACAGATGATCAGAAAAAACGCTTTAAAGACACTCTAAAGTATCTTTAAAATGCTTCAATATAGACATCCAACTCTGGGAATCCCATGCGCAAGATTACCAAATGTGGTGCTGTAACAACAGAAGGGGAACTCACATAGCTGAGAATAGTCATAGTTTTGAGGTGCAGAGAAAGCGAGCTGTGCGAAAAGATAGCAAACACTCACATGTCAAGCCTTGATCATGTATGCCCCACCTGTGGTAGGGGATTGTGTTCCAGAATTGAACTCTATAATCACCTCCAACACACCAGAGAGGTTGAACAACACACATCTGAGACACATAAAGGATTATTATCCCAATATATAATATAAAAATCTTCCCAATCTGTTCTCTCGATATTGAACTGCCAATGGTTCTTTTATGCGCTCAACTTGAACATTAGACCTACGTTTCATCGTCCGTCTCTAATTAAACTATGATCTCACCTAACTCTGGTATCAGGGATCTCTGAAAAAATATCCAGATAGCTGCAGGATGGAGCGAACCGAACACCTTTGGAACGAAAGACGAACACCTAACCTCTACGCCTCTACCTTGGCAGCCCAAGCAAAACTTGTTAGCAAAATGTTTTTTAAATAAAATTCCTACAAAATATTTTCACCATCTTCTAAATTATATCAGGGACCCTCGCTGGTGCTACAGAGTTTGTGCACTTCCGCTGAGATCTTCCTGTACAAGAAAGAGATCAGAACACACATTGTTACTCACCGAAGTGCAATGATGATGGTCCGAGCAATCAGTCAATCAATGTAAAGATATAATTTTAAGACCTTGCTTAGCATATCGTTGGTTGTAGTGTGTAGATCCTGTTTTTTATTCCTGTGCCGCTAGAGCATGCATCTTCTGATTTCGACGGTTGAGGTTCCATTTCTGGATGCCTCCTCCCATAGGCAAATTTCCTTTCTAGGCTTAAGGGTAGCCTACTCGGGTCTGCTGTGTTTAAAATATGTTGAAAGCAGGACATCAGTAACTATCGTAATTCTGATCGGTCACCATCATACTTCTGCGTTGCTTAACTACACCACAAAAGATTTCCGTGAATAACACAATATATATTGGGTCCAACTTGAGAAAAAGCATTAATTCAAGCCACATAAGCAAGATGAAATGATCGAAATTTATTGTCTACGCTAACCGGTACAACCACTCAATGCCATTTCTAAACTGGAACATGGCCTTGCTTAATTTTTTTGATAAATGGGTCACAGATACTTGGTAACTTATTTCTTTCTGACTGTAATTTTGTTTATTGTGAATCTTCAGGGTTGAACTGAAGGAAGACGCTAGAGAAAAAGATCTTGAATTGTACTGCCTCCGCTGCCATGATAAGATGGGGATACCGATATGTGGAGCTTGCAGGAGACCAATAGAAGAAAGAGTTGTGCATGCTCTTGGGAAAACTTGGCATGTTGAGGTTTGTATGTTGTCTTAAGAACAGGTCACTGCAGGCTCAACCATCACAGGCACAGAATAAAGTCTGCACAGTGTGCATGTCAAACAGAAACACAGACTCCAGAGCACAACCTGCAGTCATGTCCATCATACATACACCAACAAAACGATACATGGACTCATGAACAAAGCTTACAGAGCAATGAGGAACTCCAACTGACATGCAGCTTCATAGAGGCAACCTATCTCATGGTTTAGACGAACATACGAAATGGAACGCAAAGAAGAAAGAAGAAGTATGTTGTCAGAAGGGGTCTCTGTGTTGTAGAGGTTAGGTACTCGCCTCTCATTCCAAGGGTACACAGTTCACTTCCTCGTGGAGCCATCTAGATATTTTTCCAGAGATCTTTGATCAAGTTCCTAGTCCTATTGGAGACAGATGATAAAACGTAGGTCCTGTGTTCAAGTTGAGCACGTAAAAGTACCCTTGGCAGTTCAAAAATCAAGAAGAGCAAGCTAGAAAGTCGCTTCCTGGGCAGATTTCATTCAAAACTTTTTTTTTATTCCTACAAAATATTTTCACCAACTTCTAAATTACATTGTTATCCCAGTTGTCCTATGATTCAGAGAGTAGTAATCCAGTGGATACCCTCACACTGCAAGCTCAAGGAAAATGGACAGACTGGCTAAAGAGGGAGCAGGAATGCCCCAAGATGACAACCTGGTCAGCTATAAAGAAGCAAAAACCATCGCCAAAAGGCACTACAAAGCAAAGTGGGAGAAAGAACACCCAAAACACAACAAGGATGATGGATATTACCAACTGTCCAGAAGGGACCAGACTGCCATACTTCGCCTCCGGACAGGTCAAAATGTTCTATTTTCTCTCCGTTGATAAAAATATTTTTTGTAACATGTAGGAAACATGTTATTAAGATGAATAACTAGCAAGCTTGTCTGTCTGCAGCATTTTGTGTGTGCCAAATGTGAGAAGCCTTTCTTGGGTACCCGACATTATGAGAAGAAAGGACTGGCTTACTGTGAGATTCATTACCATCAGGTATGTCTGGTCTGTAACATGAATTGTTCAATATATAAATATATATCTTCTTGATACCCTGATTACGCCCGAGTTCATAGCGAGGGAACACAAGACGAAGAAGTATTCAGGTTGAGGTAGTTTTTTCCCCTTATTTTACTAATCTGTCATCCTTATCGTTTAGTTTAGTCGTTGGATCATCACTGCACATCGAACCGATCTTCTCCTCAGTTTGTCTCTCAGCATGTGGCAACTAGCGACACCGGTTCTTAGTTTAGTTGTCAGATCATCATCACTGCACATTAAACCAATTAGTCCATACATGCTTCGTTCTTCTTAGTTTGTCTCTCAGCGTGTGGCAACTAACGACACCGGTTCTTTGTTGATTTACTATTCTTCTTTGGCTACCAGTATAGTGTTCTTGTCTAGCTACACCGCATTTGACTTGGTATTCTTGTAGTCTGGTTCAATCAATCAATCAAGTGCCATGCCTGCCGGCGTAGGCGATCATGTCTCTCCACAACTCTCTTTGCTTGGTGCATGTAATCAGTTCTGACGTCGATATTTTGTCGAACCATGATGTCAGGCCATCCAACATCTTCTCCCTCTGTCTTCCACGATCTCTCCTTCCCTGAATTTTACCTGTAGTCACCAAATGTTCTAAACCTTCTCTTCGCATTATATGCCCGAAGAACCTTGATTGTCAGATTCTTATTCTTTTGATAAGGTTTCTTTGTGTGCAGGCCTGATTTAAAACCTCCACGTTTGTTTTCTTTGCTGTCCATGGAATTCTCAACATTCTTCTGTAAAACCACATCTCTGTGGCTTCCAATGATCGTATTGATTGTTTGTTCAGTGTCCATGATTCGCTGCCATACATAAGAATTGGTTCAATATAGCATTGGAGTACTCGTTTCGCAGTGTCATTGGTAGTGAGTTCACGCATAGTGTGTTCTTGATTTTCATAAAAGCTGCTTCGTTTGAGCTATTCTACTCCTAATCTCTGTTGTACATCTTCTATCTGGTGTTAAGAATGTTCCTAGATACTTGAATCGATGGACTTGTTTCAGTGTTGTGTTATTTATTTTGATATTGCATGTTGGTGTTTCTTGGAGACAACCATAACCTCTGTTTTCTTTATATTCATGCTTAATCCTTTCTTTTCACTTTCTCTCACTAGTATGTCTATCAAGTCTTGCAGATCGTGTTCATTTGTAGCCATGAGATTTCATTTGTTCATTTGTAGTCTGGTTAGGGTTGTAGATTCACCACTATTACTTGAATCATCTACACTTCATCTCTCCCTTAGGGGATTTATAATATCAGCCCGGACCATTGCTCATGTGCTTTTTACAGTAGCCATACCTGTACACCTTTAGGCATGTTCATTTCCCCTATATCTGCATGCCCTGGCACAAAAATAAATCTCATTTTTTCAGCCTAGACCTCTTCAGTGACTCCAACCATTGTCTTTGAGACCAGTCTGTTTGAATCCGCCTGAGCATACTTGTTGAGTTACTGATAAAACATGCATGGATGAAAGTCTGATTCCAGCCAGACCATCACTTTAGTTACTGCCATGATTTCCTTAGTGAGACTGCTTGTGATCACGGAAAAATCACTACTATCTTCCTTCACAACAACCCCTCTGACTTGAGCTGTGAAAGCCCATGAGCTCCGCATGTGTCGAATCACTGTCATCATCATTACAGTTAGGAAGTGAATCTGACTTCTTTAGTTTGTGAAGCAAGCTTTCTAACCATTTGACCATATCAACACTTTATTTAATATTATTTCTCATTTATTTATATATAATAGTACAACTTTTCTAAAATTGTGCGTTCTTTCTTCTTCTTTCTTTTCTTTCTTCATCTTTTCTAATGAATTTTGAAAATTCATTAGAAAAGATAAAAATAAAATTCCTACAAAAATATCTTCACCATCTTCAAAATTACATCGGGACCCTCGCTGGTGCTACTGAGTTCGTGCACTGCTGCTGAAATCTTCCTGTGTAAGAAAGAAATCGAAGCACACATGGTTACTCACCGAATTGTAAGGATGATGGTCTTATTAATAAATCTCATTTGTCTCTTATTTCTTTAACCTTTTGGTTGTGAAGCATGCTTTCTAACCACTTGACCACATCAACACTTTATTTAATATTATTTCTCATTTCTTTCTTCCTCAGCTTTTTGGTAACATCTGTTTTGTATGTAACAACATCATCAATGGCGATGGTAAGTACAAACTATTGTTGTTTTTGTTTGATTTCTTTCTAGAGTGACCACTTGTTTGTTGTTTGTTTTCATTTGTTCTTATGTCCATTGATTCATTCGTATGTGTCGATTCCTCCCTGCTTATAATGGCTGACACATTCCGTTTCTGAGGACATCTTTTTTTTTGAGTTTGTTCTCTAGACAGTTACAGTCCCCTGCTGATGAGATTTGCCTTCCTAGGTTTGTCTGGAGTCATCCTACTCTAAGTGACTTCATCCTTCTGTTGCCGGGCTCACGAACCCAGACTTTTATGCATTGTGTGCTACCTGGACACTATAGTTTAATCCCCATATACTTGGAGGAAAGGGTCATAGAAGCAGAAGACAAGAAAAAGGTTGTCCTTATCAAGGGAGAGGGAGGACGACTTGCTATTTTCCCCATAGCTGGGGGATGGGTTGGTTGCAGCCAGAGCTTTTACCACTCGCCGTTGGGTTCTGTGCTGTCACCTTATGAAGCCCCATCCTGTTCCCCACCCTTTGGTCTGGTCTTTCGCCTTCAGTTTGTTTGGCTTGATTACACCTGCCAGAAGTTAGACTCCGCCAATTTAGCCGAAAGAATCGTAAAGACACACAAACCCTCCAACCACGATAAGTTAGTCTAATGAGGATTATTGATCCGTTCTTATCAACTGATTTTTGCAATTATTTTTTTTCATTCGCTCACTCTGAGTTCAGACATCTAAAATGGCGCCTCTGACTAATTTTTGCAGGAAGACTTGCTTCCTTTGTCATATTTCCTAACTCTGACTTTAGAGGTTAACCACTCTGTGTGGTTTGCGCCGAGAATGTGAGTACGCTGCGTATCCATTAGTCTTCAGTGGCATATAGGACATGCACATCCAAATTTCAACCAATAATCACTATTTATGAAGTGCATTCAAATTTGTTGTTGTGAAATTTTACGAACTGTAAAAATAGGCCTCACCATTCAGAAAACAATGAAGCAATTAAGAAACTACTGAATGTATAAGTGGTGCCTAGAAAATCAACGATTCGTTTAATGTGGTTGATCGTATCGTCCTGTAAAGGATATGCAACGATTTTCATTTCCGTCTGTGTGGTGCCGGGGCCCACAAGGAAAGCAAAGAATAGTACCACTGCGACTTACAAGGCAGGACACAAGAGGCGACTGAGGTAGATGCCTAGGGAAGCTACCCTAGTAAATAAAAAGCATCGCAGAAATTGGATATGCTGGCCTACTTGTACACACATAACTGGCACAACGTACAATATATCAGGCTCAGATCACATACAAATCACACAGAGTGGTTTAACAAAGGTCGATAATGAGCGTTCGAAGAAGATTTTTATTTCACACAAATGCCTGTTCTAGAAATCTCTTCTTATCCTGACGCTGGGACACAAAAGATGATTAGAGAAAAGAAGCAGTTGATGTCTGAGAGTGAACAATGAAGAAGAAGAAGACAATCTGTTGATTTATTCAGTTATGTTTACTATTCAACTATGGGTTTTTTTTAAAACTGGTTATTGTTATGTTTCCTTTACAGTGTTTAGTACATTCAACAAGTCATGGTGTGTCAACCATTTCGCTTGCTCTATCTGTGACAAGAAGATGAGTCAAAAGTAGGTCATGGCAGTGTGTGTCAATGTGTGTGTGTCCGTGTATGTGTCAGTGTGTAATGTGTGTGTCAACCATTTTGCCTGCTCTATCTGTGACAAGAAGATTAGTCAGAAGTACATTGCGGCATCATGTAATGTATGTGTCAACCATTTTGTCTGCTCTATCTGTGACAAGAAAATGCGTCAGAAGTAGGTTACGGCAGTGTGTAATGTGTGTGTGGCATGTTAGGGGTGGACAGATAAATGTCTACAGAGATTGTTAAAATCATCATCATGTGCAGTGCTGTCTGGATTAGACGATCATGAACCTCAACAAACGTCTTCTCTTTTAGTCTTTTACTGTCTTTACTACCTGTGTAATACTGCTTTTTATGACTGTACAACTGGAGGAACATGAGCCTGAGGAATTTAATGGTCGCATGGTTATAAACCACTGTCACAGCGCCGACAATCAACAAGAGTCACTGCGATACTGTTCAGGTTATGATTTTTTCTTTATGCCCCAGACAGAAAAAAGTTTGGCCTTACCAGGGATTAAACCTAGGTGTAACAAATGAGAGCCAGCGCTCTAATCCATTCGTCCAGACGCTTCTCTTAGTACTGACTATAAGTTCGGATGTTAACATCATGCCATAAAGTAAGGCTGTCCAGAATTTTCTATCACTATCGCCCAATCCAAAGCATACATGCGGGTTACTGTGGATAAGAGATGCCCAAGATTACTTATGATGTTACAGGCACAAGAATCAAGGGTGGCATATTGTGGATGGCTCAGGCTGAGAGAACAATTAGCCAGGTGACCACAGTTGCAACCCTACCAAAAGGGTAAGAATGAATCCCAATAGATGCTAGCATGACTAACTATCGCTACATTATTATTTCTCTTGAAAGAGAATGTAGAGATTGGGGCAACATGGAGGCTCAAATCGCAGTTAAACAGCTGATAGAAGATAATATAAGAGATGATGATGTTGTTTATACCAATGGATATGTGCATCGTGGTGAGAAGTCAGACTAGGGTTTCTTGGCTCGTGCATGGTAGAGTTGTTGCAGGCAACTAAATGGAGCTTACAGACAACTACTTCCAGTACATGAATGAAGGTTGATGCCATTACTGCTGCTGTCCTATGAGACTCAATTTACTGGGGCTGTTATTGTATCTGACTCTTAGTCGATGCTTCTGAAGAATGCTCTGAAAAATGCTTGTGTGCAGGGCTAGACAGTAGGTGCTGTAAGAAATAAGGTTGTGGTTCGAAGCCTGTATTTGGTAAATTGGGTTTTTCCGGAGGTTTTTACGAGTACTTGTTTACAGTCTATTTGTTTACCAAAATATCAGAAATTTATTTAGCAACCAGGGTTACTTGGTTATGTTCCTTTTGTTCTACAAGGTTTGTTCTGCATACAGCAGAGTTGGGGGTCGACTAGTCTCTCGGAAAGGTGAAAGTTAGTATCCTTCTGATGACTTGTAGAACACACAGGCCACAACCATCTCTCAGTTGTGTAGATCAGGAAACTTTGGGCGCAAGGTTCAAGACTAACAGAGCTCTGGTTCTCTTAGGGATGGAACTCTGGCTCATCCAGGGAAGAACTCCCTTAGTCGTAGATCTGTCTCACCTAGGGAAGGGATTCTTTTAGACAGAGATCTAGCTCACCTAGGGAATGAACTCACTTAGACAGAGATCTGACTCACCTAGGGAAGGGATTCTTTTAGACAGATCTAGCTCACCTAGAGAAGGGACCCTTAGACAGAGATCTAGCTCACCTATGGAAGGAGCTCCATTAGGTCAGGTTTTTTTTTTTCCTACTTAGAGACAAACCCACACAAAACTTATGCAGAAACCTGACGTGCAGGCCTACGGATCTGTAGGTGCTGAACTGGCACAACAAACTCACACTCTAAGACACAAATCACATACAGATCACAGCGAGTGATTTAACAAGTGGTTGCTGTAAAACAAACAAATTATTCCTTTTTTTCATTCCACAGAACCAAATTCTTTGAGTTTGACCAGAAGCCTGTCTGCAAGAACTGCTATGATAAGTTCCCTGGAGAGCTCAAGAAGAGATTGAAGAAATCTTACGATGAAGCCATCAAAACAGGAAAAGCTTAAATCCCATTCAGGGAAAACTACTAGATTTGTTTCAGATTGATGTGGGGGATGTACTTCCACATTTTGAAATCTCATACTGTCGCTTTGTCATTTATCTCTTGCATGCTAAATTTTACTTTGTGTGAAATAGTTTCCTAAGTTTTTGAGTGTATTTTTTTTTATTAACTGTGATATAAAATGGAGCAGTCAGCAGGCGGAACAGATACCGGACTGTCCTGCAAGACTATACTCTCCTGTGTGAGCTGAGAAGCAACATGTGGTCACACACAGTCAACCTAAAAACTAAGCTTTGGAGAAACCTGACCAGCCCGTAAGCTGACTGCCCAGTTTGTGGTCCACAGTAAACTAAGCATGTGACCAGAGATCGCTGAAGACGAAATAAAGTAGTCGAAAATAGAACTTCTTCTTCAAACATTCCATATCGACCACTTGTTAACTGCTCTTTGTGATTTGTATGTGATTCGAGCCTGAGATTGATTATATGTGGAACCAGCTGTGCGCCTACAAGTAGGCCAGCACATCCTACGCTTTCTGCGACGCTTTTTATTTACTATGGTAGATTCCCTCTGCCTGTACCTCAGTCGCCTATTATAACATGCCTTGTAGGTTGGTCGCAGTATACTATTCTTTGGTCCCCTTGAGGGCCCCAGCAGCACATAGTCAGAAAATGAATTCACATTGTGTAATATTAGGCATGACAATTTACATTTTTATAATTATTTTAACAGTTAAAATACCTGTGTTAGCACAGTTCATAAATGCATAGTCCCGCCTGTGTGGTGCTGGGACCCACAAGGGAAGCAAAGAATAGTACCACTGCGACCTACAATGTATGTCGTAAGAGGCGACTGATGTAGGACCCATGGAAGCTACCCTAGTAAATAAAAAGCATTGCAGAATTCGGCTGTGCTGGCCTACTTGTAGGCGCATAACTGGCACAATATACAATCGCTCTTAAGCTCAGTTCAGTTCACATACAAATCATACAGAGTGGTTAACAAGTGGTCGATGTGAAGTGTTCGAAGAAGAAGAAATGCATAGTCCCAGGTTAAATATTCACTGTTGGCATGGAATGTTTTTTTATTACCATATTGGCTTTCAAGTCGAGTGAACCTCAATTGGGTACCACAGAAACAGAGGGCAATAAATGTGTTCAATGTGATGTTCACCATATCATCCATGATTTCAACAACAACAAAAGTTTTAAAGCCGAAGGATTGACTTCATTGCACCGGGTTTTACCCCATATGGTTCGGCCCTCTACACAGAAAGGTACGCAAGTGCTGAACATAGCAGAACTCCGTAGCTCCAGCAACAATCCTAAGGATCTCTGGAATAAATGCACTTGTCAATAGAGCGGCGCTGTCCTGATTCGAACCCACCGCCTTCGGATTGCAAGGCAAGGACTTAACCACTTAGCCACAATCCATGATGTATTGTTAGTCAAATGAAAATACACTGTATTCCCAACATACCGCATGGTATGAAAACGGGTTTTCTACTTATATTTTTCTTATAACTAACATATATAACATTATATGAATATAACTGACATATTTGTTATCTTTATAAAAGTGATCCTGTTTTTGTGTCACTTAGTCACAAATGCTATTTATAGCACATGTTATGTTTTACGAGTCTTGAACTTCTGTTGGTGCTACGATCTTACTTATATTTTATATATGCTTGTAGTTATTTGTTATTGCTAGTTGTTATTATTTACATATTTGGTTTATATGTTGAAGGATATATGTCAAGGAGCATCTGGCCTAGTGGATTAGTGGGCTGGTTCCCATTCGGGAGACCACGTTTCGATTCCCGGTACAGTCAAGGACTTTTTTTCTGTCTGTGGCATAAAGAAAAAACCATAACCTGAACAGTTTCATGGTAAATGCACTAGTCATGCGGTTATTAAACTCGTCAGGTTTATGTCCACCCTGTCTTACACTGCCCTAAAAAAACAGTATTGCACATGAAGTACAGACAGACAGTTGAAGGATGATGTATCTTAGGGATCAACAGCCCTGGGAATCAGGGGGCATGGATGAACAGTGCACATGGGTGTTGATGGTAATGAAAGAGCAGCAGATTCGCTGGCTCTGCTACCATTTGTAGGGTTACTCAGTATCGTCATTCTGAAACCGTCATAAAGTGGCCACTAAAAGAATTTTCGTATAAATCAGCCGTAAAAAGCTAGATTGCAAAAGCTTGACTTGAAGATTGTAGTGGCCAGAAAACAGCAGCAGAATATGCTTATCAACATCAAACTGGTGCGGTTAGTCGCTGGACTCTGTTGGAAATATTGCCAAGAAGATTGAATCACCTAGGTGAAACTGAAATAAATTGTATTAATAAAATCACATTTTTGAATGCATAGAGATATGCTACCCATTGCTCCATAAGGATATCAATCTTAGTGTTTGTTTGTTTACTAGTTATAAATTTAAACATAGTCATGACACCTATTATGGATTTTGCATGAAGGTTTGCTTTCCTTATCACCAGTGCCCCTCACCATTCAGACGAGCCTTACTCTGACTTTGGAGGTGCTTGTCTTCTTCTTCTTTGCGTTCGTTCTTCACTACCAATTTTAATCACTCTTTGTGATATGTTTTATCTTTGCCAAGAACATGTATACGTTGCACATTGGTTTGGTAGGCCCCTAACGTACTTTACATGTTTAGGACATGTGCATCCAATTTCAGCCAAACCTCCCTAGTCGCCTCTTACGACATGCGTGACAGGTAACAGAGGTTCTATTCTTTGTACCCCAAATTTGGGCCGCTACCACTCGGGCGGGAGGTACTTGCAATTTAGATCCCTGTGTAAGATTACACTGCAGAAGTTCAAGCACTACTACAAGCTGCAATCATGATCAGTAGCACAAACTCTGACTGCCAATAAGTGGTCTTTTTCACAGACGCACTATCCGTTTTGCAAGCCCTTCAGAGTAAACTTCTATCCTTTAGAAGTGAGCTCAGCATGGTTTCTGCCAACAAGAGAGCTACACTCCAATGGGTATCATCACACTGTGGAGTCCCAGGTAACAAGAAGACAGACAAACTTGCAAATAAAGGGAGAATGTGAACAGGTAGAAAACTAAATCACATACTTTGAAGAAGAAAATAGCTTTCCTGGTTATAAGAAAAGAACCTAAACACACTCAACAGACAAGGACAGACTATCATCTCCCGTCTCAGGACAGGGCATAACAGACGGAATAAACACTTACATGATTGTCTACATCCCCTCTCTGGCATCTCTGATCAAACCCCAGAACATGTCCTGCAAGACTGTCCCCTGTATGTCCTTCCTAGAAATGAAGGCTGACCATACAACACAACACTACATTCAAAACTACATGGCACCAGAGATGAGCTCCAGACAATAGTCAACATCATCATAAGAGCGTGTCTGATGGTATAATAATCAGTATAGCGATCGCAAGAAGAAGAAGATGATCCCCGCATAAAGGATCAGGGTCTCCTGTCGCCCGAGTGGTTACCGGGCCTAAGTTTGGGGTGTAAAGAATAGAACCACTGTTATCTTCCATGCATGTCGTAAGAGGCGACTAAGGAGATTTGGATGAAATCGGATGCATGTGTCCTAAACGTGTACAAGTCTATGCGTTTAGGGGCCTACAAACCAATGTGCAACGTATACACGTTCTTGGCAAAGATCAAACATATCACAAAGAGTGATTAAAATTGGTTATAGTGAAAGAACGCAAAGAAGAAGAAGGGTCTCCTGTAGTCCAACAGTGTGCACACAAAAATTGTTATTTAGTCTAAGCTGTCCATAAGCCCAGGAACATCTACTACACATGGTCACTAGCGTAGAGTGTTACCAACTTTATTATCGGCAACCCCCTTATGGTATTAAAAATTAAGTTTTCGCTTATGTTGTCTTATTCTTCTTCAAACGCTCCATAACGATCACGTGTCAACCACTCTGTGTGATTTGTATGTGATCTGAGCTTAAGAACGATATTACGTTGTGCCTACAAGTAGGCCAGAACATCCGATTTCTTAGATGCTTTTATTTACTAGGTAGCTTCCTAGGCCCCTACCTCAGTCCCCTCTTATGACAGGCCTTGTAGATCACAGTGTTAATAATATTTACTCCCCTTGCGAGCCCAGGCAACACACTAGCGACACTACTGAATTTTAAGATTATCACTTCTTTTCTATTCAGCGTTTTGTATGTAGCATTTTTCTGTCAATGTTAACATTTGCTTGAATCCAAGCCATGTCTTTGTAACTGTTGCATTTACATTCTATTTGTTATTAAATGCATTTAGTATCTTGTCATTCACTGTGCATTTCACACGGTGCTTTATAAAAGATACTTTTGTTGAAATATGCTACTTAAGGTCTTCCGTACAATTTATATTATGTGCCAAATTAATGCAGTGAGCTACGATAGTTTAATCAGATATACCATTTGACTGGAGCCAGCTACCTCTGAAGTTGGAGACGGCATGCATGTATGGCAGGTGACACTGATAATAAGGAAAGCAGGACTTCATGCAAAATTCAGTCAGATGTGCCATGACTGAGCCTGAATTCTTCTTTGAGCCTTCCCTATTGCCCACTTTTTAAACCACTCTTTGTGATCTGTATGTGATTTGAGTCTAAGAGCGATTGTATGTTGTGCCAGTTATGCACCTACAAGTAGACCCCAGCACATCTGATTTCTGCTACGCTTTTTATTTACTAGGTAACTTCACTAGTATAATTTTTTGGACAAGTAATGAGAAGGGGAAGTTTATAACACATTGTGACAACCTGTAAAATTGAAGGTAGACGAGACAGAGACAGAAAATATTAGACAGCCTGACTTCATGGCAGCGCAGAAATTGGATGTGCTGTCCTACTTATAGGCGCATAATTGGCACAATGTACAATTGCTCTTAGGCTCAGATCACATACAAATCACACAGAGTGGTTGACAAGTGGTCAATATGGAGCGTTCAAGGAAAAAGAAGAAGCAGGATAGGCACTGTTTTGTAACCCGCAGGGAAAGAGGAGATGGGGAAAGCCTAGACATACATGGAGAAGAGAACTGGAGACTGATATTAAAAAGATAGGTAAAACATGGGAAAGGATAGCAGGAGAGAGGACGAAATTTGTTGAGAACATGTGCTCCATTGGGAGTAAGATAGGTAAAACATGGAAAGGATGGCAGGAGAGAGGACGAAATTTGTTGAGGACATAGTGCTCCATTGGGAGTAAGATAGGTAAAACATGGAAAGGATGGCAGGAGAGAGGACGAAATTTGTTGAGGAACATGTGCTCCTGTTGGGAGTAAGAATGATAAAACATGTAAATATGCAGGAGAGGACAAATTTTTGAGGTAATGTGCTCCGTTGGGAGTTGAAAGGTGAAGACTGTATATTGACACCCTGATCACATAGATCTCAATTCTCTATATATTACTCTGACTAATTCTGATATGACAAATTTACTACTATCCCACATTATTGTTTCATTTCTGTATTTGATGCACACAATATACATATATTTTATGTGATATTACAATAAATGTATTGGCTAACTGTTGTGTTGTCAGTTTGTTGTGTTTATACAGATACAAATTCATAGATTGATTGATTGATTGATAGGACCATCATCATTGCAACTTTGGTGAGTAACCATATGTGTTCCAATCTCTTTCTTACACAGGAAGATCTCAACTGCAGATCACGGACTCTGTAGTACTGGTGAGGGTCCCCAATGTCATTTTGAAGATGATGAATATATTAGTGTATGAATTTTAAAAAATTATTTTTGTTTCTAAGGAATTTTGCCTGGGCATCGGATTTCCTGTCTGCTCTTCTCGATGTTGAACTACTAAGTAAGGGTTGTTTTACATGCTCAACTTGAACATGGGAGCTACTTTTTATTGTCTGTCTCTGATATGATTAGGAACTCAGTCTCACCTACACTGGGATCATCTGAACAAACATCCAGATGGCTCCACGAGGGAGCGAACCTGGTACCATTGGTACGAGAGATGAGCACCTAACCACTACGCTACAGAGATCCCCATTCATCAGTAGATGTCGCCCGAGTGGTTACAAATTTAGGGTGTCAAGAATAGAACCACTGTTAACTGCCAGGCATGTCGTAAGAGGCGACTAAGGAGGTTTGGCTGAAATCGGATGCATGTGTCCTAAACGTGTAGAAGTCTATGCGTTTAGGGGCCTACCAAACCAATGTGCAACGTATACCACGTTCTTGGCAAAGATCAAACATATCACAAAGAGTGATTAAAAGTAGTGGTCGTAAAGAACGAACGCAAAGAAAAAGAAGTTCTTCCGGAATACCATTTATGAGTCTTTAATCTGAAGTCCGATGGAGTCTTTTTTCCTAGTATTTTACAGAATATTATCTGCTGTAACTCAGTAACGATATTCTTTGACATTTCATACAATCCCATTTGCTACCATTATTCTTTTCCCGATGTGGAGCGTCTGGGGAACGGATTAGAGCACGACTCCTATGAGTGAGACCCGGGTTCAAATCTACGTTAAGGCCAATGAGTTTTTTTTTCTGTCGGTGGAGTTTCAGTTTTCTATCTTGTATTGGATATGTAATTGTTAGTCTTCGATGTCACAGGATATCGTTAGTCTTCGATGTCACAGGATATCTGTGATATTATCTATCCATCCATCGGGCTCTTGGTCTCCATCGGGCTCTGCGTCTCCGTCGGTCTCTGCGTCCTGCTTGCCGTTTGTTACAGGCGCGAGATGGTAGTGAATCTGGTTTCATTGTCATTAGGTGACCGAACATTTTATTTGTTGTCTTCTAATGTTAGATGCACGTGTGTAGCAGGGGCTCGAAAGGGAGCAAAGAATAGTAACACTGCGACCTACAAGGCGCGTCGTAAGAGGGGACTGATTTAGGACCTAGAGAAGCTAGCCTAGTAAATTAAAAAAACGTCGCAGAAATCGGATGTGCCGGCCTACTTGTAGGCGCATAACTGGCACAACGTATAATCGCTAATAGGCTCAGATCACATGCATATCCCAAAGAGTGGTTTAACAAGTGGTCGATATGGAGCGCTCGAAGAAGAATAACCATTACCTCTGTTTTCATTGTTGACTTTTTTTCCTGGTGACGGATAAGTAAATATTCATGTTTAAGTTAACCTGATAAAATATAGAAAATGAACACAGTATGCACAAATATCTATCTCGCGAGGCAGCAAGCTAAATTTAGCAGCCAAACTAGGGCCAACTTCAGAGGTTAAAAATTAGTGTGCTTCTATTAAGCAGGGCGTCTCAACTTTGTGTACTAGTGACACGCTTGGTCAAACTTGTTAAATATTGCTAAATAATCAATACTTATCGTTCTGATTGTTGGCTGTATGTTATACCTAAATGAAGAGATTTAATTACATTACACGTGTTACCATATACTCTGTATTGGCACAGCAATGTTACGGCCGCTAGGGATTTATTGTTTAATTATATGTGACCCTTAATACATGAATTTCTTCCCTTTTGATTCATTCATTAGAAGAACTTGCTTTTTGATGTCTGTTGTAGAAGCTCTGTATACTGTGAAAATTTTGGGTGTGTATTGTGATTATTGTACTTTGTAAAGCTACCGTACTTTGGTTTTTTGTTACGTGTTTCGTGTTGTATTAGCATGGTGTGTCGAAAGCATTGTGTCCATACATAATATTTTCAAGTGAACCATTGTTTGAGTAGGTCAATGTACCGCCTATTATATGGGTCAGATAAGGTCAAGGACGGATTTGTTATCGCGCGGTGCATGCTTGGGGTGCAAAATTATAACATGGAGAAATAAAATAGAACGTCAGGTGATTAAAGTACGTCGAACATTTAATACCTGGGTAGGTTGTTATGACATTTTGTTGTTATGTGGCTGGCGTTTGAGGACAATGGTGTGTTCGTTTGGCTTGTTTAGCTGTAGCGGGGCCACGGCTGTAGCTAGCTCTCAAGCAGCGGAATGATGAATGCAATCATTACTGTGGCGATATGCGATTCGCGGGGCAGGGAGGGTTCTTGACATATAGGTTAGGTGCTCTGTGTAAGATCACCTAGCCTATATGTCACAGTAACCCCACCCCATCCAAAGAAACACATAAGGTATTCGAATCGCTCCCTCGTGATGTTTTACAAGAGATCCCCGATCTCAGTGTTGGTGAGATCAAATTCCTAGTCCTATCGGAGACGGACGATGAAACTTATGTCCCGTGTACACGTAAAAGAACCATTGAAAAACTCGCCACTGCCTGCAGTACCGCTTTTTGGGACGGTGTAGGACAGGAGGGACATGAGCCTGATGAAATTAATGGCCGCATGGCTAGTGTAGTTACCGCGAAACTGTTCATGTTCAGAGTTTTCTTTTATGTCCCCGACAGAAAAATCATTGGCCTTACCGTGGATTGAACACGAGTCTCCCGCATGGAAGCCACGTACTAACCCATTCGGCCAGACCAAAAAAACAATTTTCCATTTAAAATCGAAAAGAGCTGACTGGAAATTTGCTGCCCCTGTAAAATTTATTAGAAATATTAAACAACATTCCTTGAAAATATTTTCACCATCTTCAAAATTACATCGGGGACTCTTGTCGGTGCTACCGAGTTCGTGCACTGCCACTGAGATTTTCCTGTGTAAGAAAGAGATCGGAGCACGCGTGGTTACTCAACGAAGTGCAATGCTGATGGCCCTATTCAACTCATTAAATTCGAACATGTGTCGCTATGTTTGAAGAACATTGATTGATTGTACCACCATTACTGCACTTCGATGATTAACTGTGCTTGTATAGTGGTACACACTGTGTGTAGGAGATCAAATGCTTGTCGGATTTTCCTAATCCTGTCGCAAACGTCATAATTAATGTTATTAGTGTTCCTACAATGAGAAACCATAGTCGCAGAAAAAATAACTACACGTGAAATGCGATGCTTACGAAAAGTTATTAACAACACCAGAAAAGTTAGTCACCAACATCATCATAAGATCTTAGTACAAAACTTAAAATATTTAGAAGTAATACACTGGAAGTGCTATTATACAGTAGTGAATGCTGGAAAATGACCCAACACATAATATACAAGTTGGAGACATTTCAGAATAAATGTTTAAGAAGAATTCTGCAAATTTTCTGGCCAAATACCATAACAAATGAGAAGCTTTTCAAACGAACAGACTGTGCATCCTTGGAGACCATCATTAGGAGACGAAGATGGAGGTGGTTTGGACATGTATGTCGTATGCCAGTGGGGGTATTGGCTAGGACAGCTCTCAGATGGACAGCGGATGGGAAGAGATGGCCTGGACGTCCAAAGGAAACATGGAGAATAACGGTGGAGAGAGAGTTGAAGGAGTGGGGCTTGACGTGGGAGACGGTTGGTAGAAAGGCAGCAGAACGGCAACAGTGGAAGTCTCTTGTGGAAGCCTTATGTGTCAATCGGGGCACGAAGAGGATATAGAATCAGCGTAAGAAAGAAAGTTCGCACAGAACCTTGCGTGAATTACATTGAGAAACAAAGAATGAAGTGATTTGGCCACTTAATAAGAATGCATCCAAACTCCACAGTATGCAGTCTTCTACAACAGAACACCAGGAAAGAAAGTGAGAGGAAGATCACGAAAAAGATGGTTAGATGGCATAGCAGAATCCTGTCAAAGAGCAAAAATAACTATCACCCAAGCCACCAGAACAGCGCAAGACAAAAAAAAAAACCACGACACTGTGGATCAACCCGGTAGCAGCTGACGTCAAAGAAAGAAAAATAATATTGTTCTCATGGTCACCAGCACTAAGATATCTAAACGCCCTGTCGCCAGAGTGGTTCAAGTACGTCCCTGGTCTGCAAAGGGGAAAAGGATACATGAAGAGAGTAAGTGTTTTAGGAAACACCCTGTAAGGTCGAAGACCTCCTTATCATTTTCTTAAGAACCCGTCCTATATAGCCCATAATAAGTCATTTCATCACCAGTCAGATTACAATTGCACGCCTACTACGTGGCTGTTAGGCTAATGTGTTCACAGTGTGTACATTTATCACATTTAGCAGACCAGGTTCTTGTCATAAATCTCGACGGAAGGTTTACCATTGTCCTTGATAATCACACCCTGTCCTGCTGATCGTCAACAGCCAATCAAAACCGCTTGCCAGTGACCCTTATCGGCTGGCATGTTTTGTGTGGATGAGTTCATTTACTCTGAGGGAGTTCATCTCCCCATAACTGACCTTGTAAGTTTTTTCATTAATTTTCTGCGTATATAAATGAAGAAAATTAAAATCAGAAGTGTTATATTTTTTTGATGTTGTCAATACTTGCCATCAAAGGTATAAATTTTGTGTTATAAATTTGGTTATAGATTCTAAGTATCCTCGAGTTTGGAATCGTTTGTTGGTCTTAATTTTATGCGCGTTCGAAACCGGCGCAAGGAAGTTGTGACTCAGGAAAACCATCGATCAGATTCAGAACTTGTCTTTTATACCGCTGACATTTTGTGTGTGTGACAATTACATATTAAAGTGGGATCCTTTTTGTGTGACAAGTAGTGTTTTCAGTTTGAATCCAACATGTCAGGTATGAATAGCAACAACAGGTTAAGTATTACGTCTTTCGACGGGCAGCAGTCACTTCTGAGTGCCATCAATCGTTTCGTCCAAGCTGTTGATGCAATGGACGACGTGGTAATGATACCATGCCGACTAAGAGACATTCCCGTCGATTCTGTCGCTGTACCAAATGTACGTGAAGTAAATAACAACAAAGCAGTTATTCCAGCCGCAAATCTGAACGGTGATTTGTATAACTTCTATGTTATGCTCCACGCTATCAGATCAGAAATTATCGCAGGTCCCAAAACGTACGATGATGAACGTAATATTGACAACTTCACAGACGACACTTTCAACGAAGCGGACCCCATCAGCGAAAATGCAAGAAAAACCGCTGCATCTTTCAGATATCACCTCAGAGGTTTATTCGGACTTTTGCATCAGATGACGGAGACCGCAAAATTCTTAAGCAGTAGGTATGAAAAAGAAATTACATCAACACAAACGGATGTTTCCACATCAGTGTCTTCATTCAACATGTGATTTGCTACAGATCTGTTGTACCTGTTGTGTTGTCATCCAAGTTTCGTGACACATTTAAGTTATTAACATCTTCATAACTTCGACTTGTCAGACACTGTAAATAGAGAAACTACGAAAACCATTATTCTTCATCTTCAAGACATTTTGTGTGTATTTGATTGAATTGTTTGACAGTCAACTTGACTTCAAACTTTAGCAAATATGTGAATTCATTTACTTGAACATGTTAGCAGTTGACATTGTTGTTGCAGTTGTATATTATATATGGATGGATTGATTTGTCATTGAAGTGTGTACATCTCAAGGACAGGCATATGCTGCTAAATATTCAAACTTGCATCATAACATGTGCAATATTAAGTATTTAACAAAGTTCTTTTGTATATTGTCCATTGTTTTTCAGAAGAGAGTTGCACAGTTGCTACCATATATTGTAGACCAAAATTATTAGTTATAATTTTTGTTTCTCCAAATGATATTGTCTGTGGTACTTGTAATATAGACATAGTTAGTATTTTTCTCATCTGTAGCATTGTATGTGTGTTGTCTCACAGAGCCACTGAGTATTTTTCTCATCCATAGCATGTATGTCAAGTATGTGTATACTGTATGTCTCAGTCACAGAGCCACTGAGTATTTTGCTCATCCATAGCATATATGTGCTTTGAAGGGTCATTGATAAAGCTGTTACTTGAATGTGTGACTGTTATGGAATTTATTCAATATATTACACTTGCAACATAATCTAATTGTCTTGACATTTATAATAATTGTATACCTTCTCAAGTCGGAGAAGGCATGCCTGTATGGTGGGGAACACTGATAATAAAGACAGCATGCCTTCATGCAAAAATCTGTAAGAAACACTAGAAGCCCCTGGCTACGCCGGAATTCATAGCAGCAAACGCAGGAAGTCGTATAAATAAGAGACATGGTGTACATCATAAAAACCTATTACTGTGAGATCTCAAATGCTTCATACTTTTGCAGCATTTTGTATTGTTTATATATTTTCATCAGGTCCTGTTGTGCACTGAGGACTCCACAAGCGATTTCCACTTGCCATTCTGCCACCTTTCTATCATTTCCTAGTTATGCCACAATTTTCAACTCTTTCCACATTCTTCTTAATGTTTCCCTTGACCGTCCAGATATTCTTTTCCCATTTGCTGTCCACCGGAAAGCTGTTCTAGCCACTGCCTCAACTGGCATACAACATACATGCCCAATCCATCTTCAAATTGTAATAATGGTCTCCAATGATACATGGTTTTTTCATTTTAAAATCTTCCTTTGTTTGCTTGAAATATTTTCTATTTATTCAATGATGTCTTTTGTAGCTCACACATAGGTCCGTGTAGTTTTCTGTCCAGTGTTGTTTCGTTAGGCCAGTGAGTTTGCCTCAGTGTATCATATTCGGGGCAGTCTTGAAGTATGTGCTCTGCAGTCTGGTGTGCCTGTACACATGGCTGAATTGTCTTGAATTTTGTATACTTGTGGCTGCGGAGTCGATTGTGTCCTGTTCTAAGGTGCAGAATGACAACTTGTTCCAATCTGCTCATATTATAGTAGTAATCGTCTTGTGTTGATATTTTTGACTTTCTGATGATTTAATATTTTAAAATCTCTTCCTTTGCTTCATTTTTGGCCAAAAAATTGCATGATTCTTAAACATTTATTTTGGAATAACTTCAACTTGTGTATCATGTTGTGGGTCATTTTCTAGCACTCACTACTGTATAATAACACTCCCAGGACACTGGTTCTTGCGGCATTATATACTATGGGACTACCTCTACCTTAATAATTAGGAGTTCCCAATTTATCATTTGCTTATACATGTGTTGGCTTGGTATCTTTTCTATTGATCTTTACATTCAATATTTTACTGGTAAATTTCTATATATGTACTAAATTGACTGTAAAGAATTGATTCTGAACTTGTATTTAAAATGGGACAGTGTACAAACTACTCATGATTTGTATGACATATTGCAAGACAGGCACTATTTTGAAACAGGCAGGAACAGAGGAGTAGGGTAAGGCTAGAAATACACAGAGAAGAGCGCTGGAGACTGATATTAAAATGGTAGGTAGGACTTGGAAGGGATGGCTAGAGAGAGGAAGTTTTTTAAGACATGTGCTTCATTGAAAGGTGAAGGAGAAGAATGGTAGTTCTATCTTCATTGATCTAATTTGCCCAATGATATGTAGATAAAGCATTGAATAACTGAGGTATGTGGATTTTCTACTATCCATGGACAAGATCCTGACTAGCATTGGACTTTGTGTTGCTAACGATAAGCAGCCATGGTTGTGCTCGATGCTCACCCTCTCATCCCCCTCCCTCCCGCTACCTGATTGCTTGTTGGTCATGCCGAGTTATACTAAATTCTGGCATGTGTCTAAACATAAATAAATAAAATTTTCCATTGCCATTTCAGACATTAAAGTATGAAGTACATATCACTTCACCTTTCTATGTACCAGTGTGTCAGAGGATAGGAGGACCAATTCCTTTCCTCATGTGGTACATCAGATGCAGGATTTAACCCACAACCGACTGAGTTGATAGGTGAATGTATGTCCCACATATGTCCAAAGGCAAAAAGATCAACTCATTTTGGATCACTATGCCTTTACAAGGGTTGTCAGTCTTCAGAAAGTGGCACATATTGGAAATCTGCCAAACAGGAACAACCCATCAGAACAAACTGGGACACCGGTAAAGATCTGATGCATACCACCTTGTTTATGATGCATACCGGAGTAGTCTCATAGCAGAATTTGATCAGAAGTTTCTATATCCTTAGGTTTAGTCAGTATTATTCTGACTTGCATTCCAACTACTGGGTGCATACATGTTGCCCCAAAATGATTCAAATTTAAGTAACATCACTTTTTCTTTGCTGGTTTAAGAACCCTTTCTTTACACATTTTGTAGGATTCATTGCATCCCAAAATTATTTGAATAAATTTTACTTTGTATTACTTTACTTGTTCAGATGTTAGTTATCAAAAGCCTGTTTGTCTGTTACTTTTTGCCATGTAGCACAGACTTACAGCATGATTTGTTTCATTGTCAAATAAACTCTAAATTTACACAACACATTCTCACCCACTACCTGTTTGTTAATTTATTCTTTTATACTCTTGTTAGCTTGTGATTAAAATACATTCATTTCTCAACACAAAATTTACTTATTAAATTTTGTTTAAAAAAAAAATAAAACTCAGTGTAATTTGCGTATACACCTGCAGATTTAAACAAAAAGTTGTCTCACTCAATTGTAATGCTTGAAAAGTTTATCATCATTCAATAGTTTGTCCTGATAATAACGTTGCCACCCTAGCAATCCGTTAACATTTCTCTTAAACCCACCATTTGCGTGGCCGGCCTTTTGCTTTGTTTCTTCGAACTATAGGAATTATAATTTTTCAACTCTTTTTCCTGTAGTGCATTGGGAGGTGGGTACCTGGCTTTCTTAAAAACCCAGAAACCTCCTAACTGTATCAGAGTAACATTGCTCTTTGAGTCGCACTCAAATGGTATACACATGCACAAAAATACAGAATAGGAAAACAAATAAATGTTAAGTCATGAAAGCTTCATCATTCATTCTTACAAGACAATATCATACCTCCTATTTCACATCAAGTGACATCCAACGTTGAATGTATCTTGTAATGAATCTCTTATACTGTTTGCTCCCTGCTATGACTGGTAAATTTGGATAACTTTTCCTTGTACTTAAAAGTTGTTGTATTGTACATGTTTTTGTTGTCTATGACTATGTTGTTGCTTGTTTGTGTCTCCTTGTTTTAGTTATATTTTCTCTGAACTTTACTTTTGTTTCCATCATTTATGTCCTATTCTTCGAGGAGTGTCTGGTCGAATGGATTAGAGAGCTGGCTCCCATTTGGGAGACCCAGGTTTGATCCTTAATAAGGTCAAGAAGTTTTATTCTGTCTGGGGCAGAGACAAAAATCCTATTCGAACAGTTTCATGGCGACTGTACTAACCTTAAAATCCATCATGTTCTCCCCTGTTCTACACTTCCCTAAAAAAGCGGTAACACATGCAGTAAAGACGTTTTTTTTTAAAATTTATATTTATTTACTATGTCCTATTCTGTTAATTAAGTTGTGATGGCGCAGTGGTTAGTCCACTCACTATCTAGATGTGTGGGACCAGGATCAAATCCTTATTTCTTTGTCACCTTTCAACTCCCAACGGAACACAGGTCTTCAACAAACTTCTTCCAGCTCTTCCTCTCTCCTGCCCTCCCTTCCAATTCTTTCCATGTTTTACCTATCCTTTTAATATCAGCCTCCAGTTCTCTTCTCCAGGTATGTCTAGGCCTTCCCCATATTTTCTTTCCCTGCGGGCTCCAAAACTGCCTGTTTTGCAATGCTTTTGGTCGGTCTTCTCAATGTGTGCCCTGTTCATCCCGTGTCTCTTCCTTAGCTCTTTCTCCACTTGTATCTGCTTAGTTCTTTAGCACAGCACTGGCAAGACTCATAACTGCTCAAACTTAGTGTCCCCTGCCACACAGGCGTGGCATGACAACGTTTTTTGTGTCTTTAGGAATATGTACATTTGATTGCAGCATGTAAATATGGTCCACTCTAGATCACATGGGTGTGGATTGGCCACCACTACATGAGTGGATTGACCACAACATGTGCTTTATCCCATGGCTTCCATGGATAATATTAAACTTTAGAAAAAGAAACTTGTTACTGCCTGTAATACTGCTTTTTAGGGCAGTGTGGGGACATGGGAAATTTAATGGCTAGTACAGTCACCATGAAACTGTTCAGGTTAGGACTTTTTTATGTCCCCCTACAGAAAAACTCTTGGCCATACCGGTGATTAAACCAGCATCTCCTGCATGGGAGCTCGCTCTCTAATCCATTCGGCCAGATGCCTCTCCTGGGTGTGGATTGGCCACCACAACATGTGGTCTATCCCATTGCTTCCTGCGCCAGTGGTTGCTGGGGCCCAAATTTGGGGTGTAAAGAATAGAACCACTGTTGCCTGCCATGCATGTCGTAAGATCAAACATATCACAAAGAGTGATTAAAATTGGTCGTAAAGAATGAAGCAAAGAAGATTATTGCTTCCTGTTTAAATACTTTTAAAAAAACTATTGTTACCGCCTGTAATGCCACTTATTAGGGTGGTGAAATTTAATGTGGCTAGTGTAGTCGCAGTGAAACTGTTCAAGTTTTCTTCTTCTTTGCGTTCGTTCTTTACGGCCAATTTTAATCACTCGTAGTGATATGTGTTATCTTTGCCAAGAACATGTATACGTTGTACATTGGTTTGGTAGGCCCCTAAACGCATAGACTTCTACACATTTAGGACACATGCATCCGATTTCAGCCAAACCTTCTTAGTCGCATCTTACGACATGCGTGGCAGATAACAGTGGTTCTATTCTTTGCACCCCAAATTTGAGCCCAGGTAACCACTCGGGCGACTGTTTAAGTTATAATTTGTTCTTTATTACGACACCCCCCAACCACACCAGGCAGGAAAAATCTCCTTGGTCGTACTGTGGATTGAACCGGGTCTCATGCTTTAATCCATTCAGACAGATACTTCACTATTAAACTTTAGAAATAACTAGAAAAACTGCATTCTCATATTCCACAGGGAATAGATCAAGAGAATACAGCTACAAATGTATTCATAAATTATTTTTGTTGAATGCTATGTTTGATAGTTATCAATATTTGTTATTTTTGTGTGTGGATTAGTAAAATTTTGTTGTATACTGACTATTTATGAATTGTTTTTTATTTGTTTAGAGAGATTTAGTTTGATTTGTGTGTGTTTATGTTGAATATAGCATACTTTCAATTAAAACCTTTTATGTACCACATTTAAAACTGTTTTTGTAGAAACTTATTGTAGTGCATTAGCTTTTAGTTTTAGGTGTTCAGCTTATTTCCTTCCTCTCCTTGCGAAGCATAGGGCTTAATAGTTGTTCTTGAGTTTTGCCGGTTTCTATGTGAAATTCTTTTTTGTGCGCTCCATATCGATCACTTGTTAACAACTCATGGTCTCCTAGGATAAGTTCAGCACCCTTGAGTTCCTGAAGACTTGGTCTCCAGGTCTGTGTAGGATGTTTCGTTTTCCTTGCGGGTTCCAATCAAGTGGTTGTCTAGTGACATTCTACTGTTTTCTGTACGGTATGTCTGACCGTGGCCCCTTACAACACAAGACCGACTAGTTGAGACGGGAAAACCAGAGTTCCTGTTTAATGAGTGTTTGGTAGAACACTAAGGTTTTCTGCAATTTTACACAGTTCTACAAGTCCGTGGTTATCTATTGATGAAAGATGTTCTTCATCTTTGAACGCTCCATATCAACCGCTTGAGGTCTTAACCGGTGTCCCAGTTTGTTCTGAAGGGTTGTTCCTGTTTGCCAAATTTCCAATATGTGCCACTTTCTGAAGACTGACAACCCTTGTAAAGGCATAGTGATCCAGAATGAGTGGATGAAGTGCCTTTGAACTCTTATGTGAATTGAATGTGACCTGAGTCTAAGAGCGGTTGTGCCAGTTATACGCCTGCAAGTAGGCCAGCACATCTGATTTCTGTGATGCTTTTTATTTATTAGGGTAGCTTCCATCAGTCGCCTCTTACAACATGCCTTGTAGGTCACAGTGGTACTATTCTTTGCCTCCCTTGTGGTCCCCGGCCCCCCACACAGGTGAATGAAAGATGTTAAAAATACTGATATTCCTCAGTGTTCCTCCAATTTGTAACATAATATAACCTTGATTTAGAATGTTGTGTTGTTTTTAAAATGAATTAGTCTTTATACAACAATACTGGAATGCAAGGTCACGTGACGGTTGTGGTCTTATTTCCGGGAAATTGTTTTTTTTTTTACCTGAGCTCGTCGGCCTTATGTTGTCGGAGGCCATGGCCTGCCCCACTGCCATTTTCTCCTCAACCTAGGTCATCATGTCTTGCCATACAGGTCTGATTTAATTAGACTGTTTAATGACTATCACCAGATGATACTCACAAGCTATATCCAATACCAAGGTAATAAACCACTAGAACACACACAATCTAATTAGTGTTTGCATATGTACTCGTGGGCATGCAGGTGTTTGCGACAATAAGAGAGCGGACAGGCTTGCATCGATTGTTTGAGAGTTTATGGGGAAATGTTCTTCAGTCTCTGGGCGACCTGTTGGATCTTTCTTTTCTGTTGTCCTTCTCTGCCGCTAGGCGTTGCAGGTTTAACTAATGATCGGTTTCCGAGATAGTGCACGCTCGGTCGCTTGATATGGTGTGGTATTGTGGAGTTTTAAGATGTCTGTAACTCCATCAACCCATCTTTTCTTGGTCTGCCCCTTCCTCTTGATGATTCCATGTTCAGGTTGTACGCTCTTACAACTGGTGTATTCGGGTTCATTCTGACCAAGTGGCCAAACCATTTGAGTCTCTGTTTTTCAATAAATCTGACCTGTTACTGATGTTGAATCTATCTAGCGATTTAAGGAGTTTGGAATTGCACGATGTACAAGTAGAGCTGGTTACTTGAGGGGCGGGGAGAAAAGTGTGTTTAACCAGCGAGCCACGGGAACCATCAATATGCATACACTTCGACATCTTTTGGTGGAGACTGAGCGCCAATGGGCCGCCCGGAGCGCTATGACGTCATTTCTTCTTCAAATGCTCCATAACGACCACTTGTTAACCATTCTTTGTGATTTGTATGTGATCTGAGCCTAACGGCGACTGTACGTTGTGCTAGTTATGCGTCTACAAGTAAGTAGGCCAGCACGTCCGATTTCTGTGATGCTTTTATTTCTAGGGTAGTTTCCTAGGCCCCTACCTCAGTCGACTCTTATGACACGCCTTGTAGGCCAGGGACATACGGACAACGTGTTGGGTCGCTGGATTTGCGGAGATCGGAGCACCTATGGACATGTCCGGAGTACTATGATGATAGTCCTCATATAACTGATAACGGACGGGACGTCAGTTCAGTAACAGCTAACTCCACTTTATAGAATATTGGCCACCTAACTCCACTTTATAGAATATTGGTCACGGTGGAAAAACACTGGGACCCACAGACTAATTAGTGGTTAAATTATTATAGTAACATGTTTTCATATGTACTCTACTTTTTCAACTATTGAAATATCTGCAGTGGTTCGGACATTCAACTATTGAAATATCTGTAGTGGTTCGGACATTCAACTATTGAAATATCTGTAGTGATTCGAACATTCAACTATTGAAATATCTGAGTATCAGACATTCAATTTGAAATATCTGCAGTGGTTCAAATTCAACTATTGAAATATCTGCAGTGGTTCGGACATTCAACTATTGACATATCTGTAGTGGTTCGGACATTCAACTATTGACATATCTGTAGTGGTTCGAACATTCAACTATTGAAATATCTGTAGTGGTTTGGACATTCAACTATTGAAATATCTGTAGTGGTTTGGACATTCAACTATTGAAATATCTGTAGTGGTTCGGACATTCAACTATTGAAATATCTGTAGTGGTTCGGACATTCAACTATTGAAATATCTGTAGTGGTTCGGACATTCAACTATTGAAATATCTGTAGTGGTTCGGACATTCAACTATTGAAATATCTGTAGTGGTTCGGACATTCAACTATTGAAATATCTGTAGTGGTTCGGACATTCAACTATTGAAATATCTGTAGTGGTTCGGACATTCAACTATTGAAATATCTGTAGTGGTTCGGACATTCAACTATTGACATATCTGTAGTGGTTCGAACATTCAACTATTGAAATATCTGTAGTGGTTCGGACATTCAATGAGAATTGAATACAACTCGCTCGTGTGATGCTGGGGCTCACAAGGGGAACACAGAATAGTACAACTGTGACCTACAAGGCATGTCGTAAGAGGCAACTGAGGTAGAGGTCTAGGGAAGCTACCCTGGTAAATAAAAAGCGGCGCAGAAATCGGATGTTCTGTCCTACTTGTAGGCGCATAACTGGCACAACGTACATTCGCTCTTAGGCTTAGATCACATACAAATGACAAAGAGTGGATAATAAGTGGTCGATATGGAGCGTTGTTCTTCTTAAGCAATCTCTGGTCATGCGCATAATTTACTGTGGACCACAAACTGGGTAGTCAGCTTCAGGTCTGTCAACTTTCCTCAAAGCTTAGTTTTCAGCTCGACTGGGTGTGACCGCATTTTGCTTCTCAGCTCATACAGGAGAAGACAGTCTACATGATATGTTCCTGTGTCTGTTCTAACACTGGCAGAGAGCTGTTTGACTTATGGAGCGTTGGAAGAATAAGAAGGTTCTTGGCCGACCAAGATTGTGGCGTGGTGAATTGTCTCTCCGCCCATTCTGTAACACCCTAACTGGTTCTTTCGTCCGGGTCTCCGGAGGTTATTAAGTAGGGTGACAGTATCGTTGCTATCTTGTAAAAATGCTTAGGGTGTTTGTCCTACTTTGAACTTTAACACGAGACTAACAAAATTGGCGAATCATGGACTAAATATAGCAGCAAATGCTAACTAGGTCATCAGCACGAGGTAGACACTTGAGATAACAGAGCTTCTTATTTGAACGCCCCATATCAATCACTTGTTAAACAACTATGTGTGATTTGTATGTGACCTAAGAGCTATTGTACTTTGTGCCAGTTATGCGCTTACAAGTAGGCCAGCACATCGATTCCTGCGACGCTTTTTATTTACTAGAGTAGCTTTCCTAGGCTTCTACCTCAGTCGCCTCTTACGATTATCCTTGTAAGTCGCAATGTTATTATCCTTTACTCCCCTAGCGAGCCTCGGCAACACACGGGCAAGATAACTGAGCAAAGAGATCTGAAGAAATATCTGAACAAAATATATAGAGATCTGAGCAAAGAATAGTACCACTGCGACCTACACGGCATGTCGTAAGAGGCGACTGATGTAAGACCTAGGGAACCTACCCTAGTAAATAAAAAGCATAGCAGAAATCGAATGTGCTGGCCTACTTGTAGGCGCGCAACGTAAAATCCCTCTTAAGCTCAGATCACATACAAATCATACAGAGTGGTTACCATGTGGTAGATATGGAGCATTCGAAGAAGATATTGATCATATACCAAAAGTGGCCACATAAACGAAGCTTACAGAGCAAGCTATTGTGCAACCCACAAGGAACTCCCAACTGACGTTTAGCTTCATAGAGGCAACCCTTTGAATATCCAAATACAGCGATGTTTTTGGAAGGCTGCGTGGGAGCGGAATGGTATAAGCGTAGCCTCAAAAGCTGAAAGTTTTCCGGGTCATAGTTCTAACCACACTGCTGTACCGTACAGTGACGTACAGTATACGTCAGCGACTCACTGACAGTATATAGCATGCAAGAACGTTAAACAACTTACACACAAGTTGTCTACACAGACTACACACAATCAAACTCCATACCTGAAGATTTACCTTTTTTTTGATCACTGGGAACCAGACTCAGTAGCACTAAACTTCTCAACCTCCTTCCCTAACTTGTTAAGCAAAGATGCAGAGCCTAATCTAATAAAGAAAGCAGTTACAATGGAACATCCACATGACATGTTTCCAGAAGACAGCTGGACAAGAATTTACACAGATGGATCGGCAGTGGAGGCAACCATGAATGATGGAGCAGGAGTGTACATTAGGCACCCAGATGCTACTACTGTGTCTCTAGCGCCCCTACTGGAAGAATATGTTCCAACTACAAAACAGAACTCTTAGTCCATCTGATGGCAGCACAACACATGAATAAGGCAAAATGGTATTTCTTACAGACTCACTGTCAGCTATACAAGCCCTGGAGGCTAAATCCGCTGACAGCACAGTACAAAACCTAAAAGAGAACTTGCTCAGCTTTAAAAAAAGGCAGAAATTCACTTGCAGTGGATTCCATCTCACTGTGGCATTGCAGGCAATGAGAGTGCCGATGTCTTAGCTAAAGAGGACAGTGCCAAAGAGCAAATTTACCAATCCTTGTCTTTTCAGGGGGTCAAAACCCTCATACAGAGAAAATCTGCAGTAGACTGGAAGACAAACACTAGATATGATTATGGAAAAGACTTCCTCAAAGACCTCAGCAGAACAGACCAGGTCATTATATTTCTTCTTTGCGTTCGGTTTCGTATGCTCGTCTAAATCATGAGATGGGTTGCCTCTATGAAGCTGCATGTCAGTTGGAGTTCTTCGAGAGTTCCCCATAGCTTGGTCTGTAAGCTTTGTTCATGAGGCCATGTTTCATTTCGTTGGTGTATGTATGATGGACATGACTGTAGAACATTACATTTCGAATACGTACCGGACACTGCAGACTAAAAAAAACAACCCACTTATATAGACTAGGAATAAGTCAAACGCTCTCTGCCAGTGTCAGCAGGTGGAACAGACACCAGGGCATATCCTGCAAGACTGTCCTCCCCTGTGTGAGCTGAGAAGCATAACGTGGCCACACCCAGTCAACTTAAAAACTAAGCTTTGTGAAAACACGACAGACCTGAATCTGACTGCCCAGTTTGTGGTCCATAGTAAATTAAGCGCATGACCAGAGACCGCTGAAGAAGAAATGGTAGAACAAAATTCCAGATACTGAAGTCCTCATAATATCCACGATGCCAAGCGTCAACACCCTTTTGCAGAAGGCCCAGGTAAGATGAGCCGGTCACGTCGCTCGGATGCCTGTAGAAACGCACGCATTCCAAAAACAGTTGATGTAAGGCGAGTTTGAAGGCGGCATAAGATCAGGGACGAAAAACCGCTTTAAGATGCTTCAATATAGCAGAATAGAAGACGTTCAAAACAACGTTCCAGAAAGTGAGAAGCATTATATGAAAAAAATCATTGTCAATTGCGATCAGAAGGGGAGATGAGACAGAGGAAGATAGAAAGAGAACATTTTAGATAGCCTGACTTCATGGCACGGAAGAGCATCAACATCTGAGATGATAGCAAACACCAGGGACGGAGAGTCGTAGATCCATGATCGCCTACGCCAGCCGGCACGGCACCTGGGGATGAGGAATATAGACATAATGGATACATTTTTTCATCTGAACTTTCTTGAACCTGCAGATTTGCCGAAACACGTAAAAACAAAGTGATGTAGTTTAGGAATTGATTGTCTGACTATATATGTTATGCTGTGTTACTTCGTTTCCGTTGCATTCTTTGCTTGAAAATGTCCTTTTGGTCGAAACGTCTCTGTATATTATTTTTGTACTTTGTAAAACTACAGTACTGTTTTTTACTTGTTTCGCCATTGCTATATGGTTTTATTGCTGTCTTTCCTTATATTAATTCAAGTAGTAGCGTGTCCCTTGCCGAACGCCACATTCATCACAGCCCGCCTGCAAAGCTCTTTGTCTCTTGCAAGTTCTCCGGGCTTCTTCCAGCGTCATGTTCAAGGTTGCTTTGATGTCCTGCTGCCAACTTCGTCTTGGTCTTCCTCTGCCTCGTATTCCAGGAACCATGCCTTCCATTACCTTTCACTCCAAACCGCTGGGGCGTATAACGTGGCCAAAATATTTCATCTTCCGGGACATGATGTTATTTATGTTCCTTGATATGCAGGTCTTGTAGGATGTCTTTGTTGTTTCTCTTCTCTGTCCAGGATGTTCTAAGAACTTTTCTATCGCACCTTGTTTCAAGAGTTTCAATGTTTTTTTGAAAATGTTTGTGTTATTGCTTACGCTTCGCATCCATATATTAATCAGTTGTATATAAATGTATCGTGGCTCTTGCTTGATTTTATTCACAAATTTTGTTTTTCTAGTTGCTGCCCTTAATTAACAACTGGCAAAGAAGGACAATCCAAAACAGATTGTCAGGCTATTTCCTCCAAGAGTTGTGGGTCTTTCACGTAATTAATCTTAAAATTTGAAGCCATAAGAATTAAGGTGGCGAGACATGGGTCTCTGTGGTGTAGAGGTTAGGTGCTCATCTTCGCCTCAAAGGTATTCGGTTCGATCCCTAGTGGAGCTATCAGGATATTTTTTCCAGAGGGTTATCTCAGTGTAGATGAGATCGAATTCCTAGTCATATCGGAGACGGACGATAAAACGTAGGTCCGGTGTTCATGTTGAGCACGTTAAAGAACCTGTGGCAGCTCAAAATCGAGAAGGGCAGTCTAGAAAGTCGCTTCGCGAACAATATTCATTGCAAGTTTTTTTAAAATCCTACAAAATATTTTCACCATCTTCTAGATTACATCGGGGACCCTGGCAGATGCTACGAAGTTCGTGCATTTCCGCTGATATCTTCCTGTGTAAGAAAGAGATCAGAGCACACATGGTTACTCACCGAAGTGCAATGATGATAGTCCAATCAATCAAGTCAGTGACCTGGCACTGATCACAACTCTACTACCCCTGTCGATGATGGCCATAGAAACGATATTGTGGACTGGCATAACTGGTAGGGATTGAAAGTGAATCTAACCAATAGAGAGAGAAATAGAGAGAGAGAGAGAAATAGAGAGAGAGAAATAGAGAGAGAGAAAGTATCAGTGTAAGCGTATCTTCGTTTGACATAGAAGGGGGAACAAACAAAGATGGCAAGATAAGAATACAAAAAGCAAGGGGAAACTTTATTGCATGGAGTAAGATGCAAGTCAAAGGATATCAAAACAAACACGAAGCTGAGAATCTTTCAAACAAATGTGAAGTCAGTGCTGTTCTATGGCTCGGAAACATGGAGGACAATAAAAGAAACCACCAAAAAACTACAGACCTTGATAACTGGATGTTTACGTAGAGGGACTGGGCTGGTTTTGATAATATTACAAACGAGGAAATCAAGAGAAAGAACTAAGTAGATACCAGTAGAGATAGACTTAAAGAAGAAGCAAAGGATAGGACACAAATTGAGGAGACCGACCGGAAGCATTGCAAGACATGCATTGTTTTGAAACCCGCAGGGAAAAAGGAGTAGAGGTAGATCTAGACATACCTGTGGAAGAGAGCTGCAGACTGATATTAAAAGGATATGTAAAACATGGAAAGAACTGGAAGGGATGGCAGGAGAGAGGAAGAGCTGGAAGATGTTTGTTGAAGACCTGTGCTCCGTTGGGAGTTGAAAGGTGAAGAAGAAGTATCTTCGCTTAACATTTTCTGTAATTTTTTTTTGGTTTACATCCGAACTCGTGTATATATCGAAATGTATACTGTACTAGTCAATATAACGGTTATGAATCATCTTGATTGATTGATTGATTGATTGTTTGATAGGACCATCATCATTGCACGTTGGTGAGTAACCATGTCTGTTTCGATCTCTTTCTTACACGGGAAGATCTCAGCTGCAGTGCACGAACACCGGCGTGGGTCCTTGGTGTAATTTTGAAGATGGTGCAGATATTTATGTAGGAATTTTATTTTTAATGTTTTCTAATGAATTTTTCCGGCAGCGGCATTCCAGCCTGCTCTTCTCCTTTTTTGACTGACAATGGTTCTTTTACGTGCTCAAATTGAACTACGTTTTATCGTCCGTCTCCGTTAGGACTCGGAACACCATCTCACCTACACTGAGATCAGGGATCTCTGGAAAAAATATCCAGATGGCTCCACGAGGGAGCGACCTTTATGTTACCGAGACCTTTTAAAAAGTATCACGAGCCAGTATATCGGCTGACAAGAGCGAAAGGGTTAATACGAGATTGAATCATACATCATACGAGCATTACATCTCAGTGCATGATTGTCCCGTTTTGCTTACTAATTGACATCTGCCGAGGTTAAGCTAATATTTACATATGGAGCTTTTCGAGTTGATCACGTGTGTACACTAAACCAGGTCACGGACTGGATTTAATAATCTCTGATCTTGTAATATATTTATTTATATTTATTTCTCTGCAGCTTTTTTTTTTTTTATTAAGTACAGTGCACTTTGTTTTCTGCACCAGTCTTCATCATGCTTTTGATTGTGTTTGCTCACATGCAACCTTTGGTATATCATTTCTGCAATATAGCAGTTCTTTGTGACTAGCTCTAGTTAACCGTCGAGATTCACGATAGCTTCTTCTTCTTCCAACGCTCCATATCGACTACTTGTTGCGCCCGAGTGGTTACCGGAGCCCAAATTTGGGATGTAAAGAATAGAACCACTGTTACCTGCCACGCATGTCGTAAGAGGCGATTAAGGAGTTTGGCTGAAATCGGATGCATGTGTCCGCTAGGGAATGCTAACCCGAAACAAATGCTTGCAGAAAACGGATGCACCAGGCCGTAAGGCGCATAACATGGTGCAACGACCCCTCACAATGAGGAATGGGATAACGGATTCTACGGTCGCCAATCTGCCTCTGAGATTTAGCCACGCGGTAAGAATGTCAGACCCACCATCACGAGGGTGGCCAAAACTTACAGCAGGAAGAGGTCGGCACAAACGGGAAGCAGAAATCATAGGAATTATATCCTACAGAACTGCCCCCAGTATGCAGACTTGGGAAGAAAGAGGTGGCCCACTTACACTAGTGTCCAAGACAAACTGTATGGCGTGGCTGATAATCTGAGACAGACGACTGCCTTTATTAGAGAATCTAAAATCCCAATCTAGTGAGAACGCGGAAGAAGAAACTACTTGTTGAACCACTTGTGATTTGCGTGTGATCTGAGCATAAGAGCAATTGTACGTTGTGTCAGCTATGCGACTACAAGTAGACCAGCACATTCTATTTCTGCGACGCTTTTTATTTACTAGGGTAGCTTTCACTAGGCCCTTACCTCAGTCGCCTCTTACGACATGCCATGTAGGTGGCCGTGTTACTATTCTTTGCTTCCATTGAGAGCCCCGGCAACATACGGGCGTCCGCGATAGTAAAGTGGTTAGTTCATATGCTTACTAAACTGGTGGCAAAAGGTTTGAAATTCCCATTTGGGGAGAGATTCTTCTTCCCTATCACTGAATGACTGAGCTATCTTCATGTCCCATGCAGATTTCATAAAGTGAGACAGAACCTTAGTGTCACGACATGGTCGTACCTACTTACCAAATTGGCTAAGAGGGGATGAAGTCTCTTTCCCCCATCTCCCCTAGAAAATGGCTTTTGATAACACAATGTTATGTGAATCTAGTCTTCTCCATTTCCGCGTAGTCTTCTTCTTCTTCAAATGCTTCATATCGACCACTCTGTTTACCACTCTGTTAACCACTCTGTTTACCACTCTGTGATGTGATTTGTATGTCATCTGAGCATAAAAACGTTTATACGTTGTGCGAGTTATGCGCCTACAAGTAGGCCAGCACCCCCGATTTCTGCTATGATTTTTATTTACTATGGTAGCTTACCTAGGTTCTACATCAGTCGCCTCTTACGACATGCCTTGATGGTAGCAGTGGTCCATTTTTGGCTTCTCTTGCGGGGCCCGGCATCCCACCGGCGACCACGTAGTGAACTACCAACTTAAATTTCTTCAGTTCATTTTGCCTCTCCCCATCCCTTCCGGAAAATGTTTGTGGACGCCCATGGTTGAGGCCCAATTCTTAAGAGGAGCGAAGATAAATAAGTATGCTTGGGAAGGGGGTGGGAGGACATTACATTATGTGAGGCGGGACATGATTTTGAAATATGGTGGAAAACGCTTGTTTAGACTAGAGAATAATCGGCTTGGGACAGGAACAGTCTACTTTCATACACTTCGCCATCTGCTTAGGGAGACTTGGTGCCCATGTACATGTACTATACAAGGAATGCAAAAATGTCAATTGTTAACTTCTGAAAATGAATGACTTCGGAATAAAATTGTGTGAACATAGTGTACGGACACATTGTTGGAACAAAAAGCACACAAAAATACAAACAGAAAACGTGACACGCTTATTGCAAGGGACTATTTGCTTGTGCTATGGGCAAGTGGTCAATATTTGACAGCGCTTCAAAGAATTTTTTTCCAATCCAGAAGCACATGAGCTTTCCAGCTCTTCGGCTCGGTCCATGGACATCGTAACCCTTCGGTTCGGTGCCACGAACACCGTAAATCTGGGAATCTGTGGCTTTTCTGCCATCCCGCGGAATTGAACCCGCACACACAGAGGGATAGTCACCCGTAGTTCAACGCACTACGAACACGCTGGGCAGACGGGCCAAAGAATGATATATGAAAGGGGATTCGGATTTGAAAATTGGTCCCGCACAACAATTGGTAAAGGATAGATATGCAACATGTAGCAGCAAGGTTATTTCCAATTTTCGCAATTTGCAGAGTACGTAGGAATTTCTGTAACGCTTTTTATTTATTAGAGTAGCTTCCCTAAGCCCCTACCTCAGTCGCCTCTTACAACATGCATTATTGTATGTCACAGTGTTACTATTGTTTTCTCCCTTTACGTCCCGGCAACACACGTCAAATTATCATCGCTAAGCTGCATTTTACCTATCCTAAGCGCTCTATTTGAGAAAGGTCACCAGCACGTCACTGCTTGTGAGCTGTTGGACATGTCATGTCTAGTAAACACATGTAGGTCAAGGGCGTGTTTCATCACCGACGCATTATGGGATTATAAAGTAAAAAAAAATTCCGATATGTGCACTTTTTAAAATATATGCACATTCTTATTATAATCATCATCCAGTAGCGTGTCGGGAGCAGAACTTTGCCACCTTAACTGTCCTTGGAAATTTATCATAGCCTTTGCAGTTGTCATGCTGAGATCATCTGTCACATCTCTCTCTCTCTCTCTCTCTCTCGTTCTTTTTGGTCATTTTGATCATTCTTATTGTGAATATAAACAGCCTTTGCCAAGAACGTTTTTTACGTCACATCCTTGTAGCGCCATTTGGAGCTCTGGTGCTTATCCTTCGGCGACGTGTCCGGTTTCAGCCAGCGTTTACTGGGTTCGCTCTCCGTCAACCTTTGGCTGTCCCCAGCCTACCTGCAAGACAGCAGGTTGTTATTTTCTTTTAAGGTAGCGACCCTTAGACAACCTTCTCTCCCGGGTTGTTGAGCGACATCTGCCCGGTTACCTGTCTTTTTTTTTGGACTACTTGGTTAGCCTATCGTCCAGTTTTGTGTACGTTTTGCTCCACTAGCCTTTGATTGTTCACAATCTAACTACAAGGCAGTAGTAGTTCCATGCGAGCGGAAACGCGCACTGAATTCAAGCCTCCGCTGGGCTTTCAGTTTTCTGCACATTTGGGTAATCCGCTCACCCTACGCTTGCCAAGCCTCTTCGTTGCTCCACCACCAACGCCATGCACGCCTGCCCCACCAGTGAGCCCGTCTGTGCATCGTCCGCATGCGTGTTCGCTCTGCCCAGGTGCCTGTCACCGTGTCTATTAGTTCTCACCGTGCACACACCCACCATGTCTCTAGACTGTCCGGACACAGAACTCAACTCGAGCCCCCACCTCATGGCTCCGAGTTTCGTCCCACGTTGGCCCACGTCTCTTCTCTGGATGCACCCCTCATCCTTTTATGTTTATCCGTTCAGCTTTTCCCATCGGCTGGGAGAGATGTGCATTAATAGTAACTCTGGGATTCCGCTCGTCTGTGTTGCGAGCGGATCTCATCCAACAGGACAACGTCTGCATCACTACTTATACCAGAGTAGCTCTCCCTCGTTCCCTACCCGTTTAGCTAGACAGGAACAATTGTCTGTTTCCAGGGTCACCACGTGGAGGTGGGATACGATCTTGATTAGTGCCAGCTCACTAATCCTGGAGCGGTTTTCCCTTTTCGCCTTTGACCCCTGTCACATCTTAAATTCATCTTCTCCGTGTCCTTCCTCTTCTCTTTGCCAGGATGTCTCCTTCCATAGGCGTCTTCTCCAACTCTTCGTGTCTTTTTATATATATATCCAGACTTGATAAAATCCGATCTCCTTTGGTGAAATCTCACTTCAAGAGATAGAATCATACACACATACTTGGGCAGACAAAGATGGTGGAACAGTTAGAGCTGTCAAAATTAGAATACAGAAGGCAAGAGAAGCAGTTTTAATTGCACTGGGAAATCTATGGATGTCTAAAGAAATCAAATATAGAACAAAAATTCGGATATTCAACTCCAATGTTAAAGCAATTCTGCTGTATGGGTCAGAAACATGGCGAACGACAAAATTAATAACGCATAAATTGCAAACATTCATCAACTGGTGTCTGGGCAGTATGAAGGGACTGGGATGGTATGATATGGTCACAGATTAGGAACTTATGGAGAGAACAAGACATATTCCATTGAACCAAGAGGTTAAAAACAGACACTGGCTCTGGATAGGACACACTTTGAGAAAACCTGTAGGAATATAACAAGAAGGTATTTTCCTGGAATTCACAGGGACAATAAAGAAGGAAGGTTAAGAAATTCATGTTGACGAGACTTAGAGGCAGAGATCGGACGCTCTTGTGGTGCTGGGGCCAGCAGAATAACAAGAATAACCGCGACCTACAAGGCATGCGTAGAGGCAACTGAGATGGTGCCTGGAAGCTATCCTAGTAAATAAAAAGCGTCCAGAAATCGGATATGCTGGCTACTTGTTGGCGCATAACTGAACAACGTACAATTGTCTTAGGCTCAGAAAACATATAGATCCAAGAGTGGTTAACAAGTGGTCGATATGGAGAGATTAGAGTTGAAGAAGAAGAAGAAGGAGGCAGAGATCAACAATATAAAGAAGAGCTGGAGGGGAAATGCAGAAGATAGCTAGATATAGGAAGACTTGGCATGAGTTGGTTATTCACAAAATAGATGAGACTGCAGTAAATCTATTTGATGACGGCCTTAAAGCTCTCCAGTTCTTTCTCAATAGGAGAACTAATCCACTTGTGTCAACTTCTGCTCTCCTTCGTCTTGCGGAACTAATTCTCACTCTTAACACCTTTCAGTTTAATGACCAATTCTTTGAGTAGATCAGTGGGGTTGCCATGGGCACTAAAATGGGACCTAGTTATGCTTGTCTATTCATGGGTTATCTTGAACACCTAGTATGGACTACATATGATTGCCCCTTCCGTATGTCTATTACAAATACATTGATGACTCTATTGGCATTACTGATATGCCTGAAGCCGATTTGTCACGCTTCATTAATTTCATTAATGTTTTCAACCCTTCTATTCGTTTTACTTCTCACATCTCCACTATTTGTGTCAACTTTCTTGACATTACTATCACCATACGCCTATCCACTAACACTACATCAGTATATTACAAGTACTATATTACTACTGATGCACATAGTTTTCTCCTTTATACTTCTTCCCATCCCCGGGCTTGTCGTGACTCTTTGCCATTCTCGCAGCTCTTGCGCCTTCGTCGTCTTTGTAGCGAGGACGATGATTTTCTTGAGAGAGCTTGCTAGATGCTTGATTTCTTTCGCAGGCGCCTATACCCGGAGAGGTGCTTGTCTCGATTATGCATCGAGTTAAGAAAATCACTCGCCAGCAGACCCTTACCAGCCAGCATAGGACTACTAACTCTGACAGAGTAAAACTTATCTTAACTTTCCACCCCATAGTTCACTGGTGACAAATGTTTTATTCCGTCATCTCTCTATCCTTAAGTCAGATCCTGAGACCAGTTCTGTCTTCCCCAACTATCCTTTGGTGGCTTACAGACGGGACAGAAGTCTTAAGGATATGTTGGTACCAGTCGTCTCAAGTCAATATCCAGACTCATTTTGGCACTGTCAGTGTGGCTGTCGGCGTTGCAACACGTGTGCTTATGTGATACAGACGCGTACTGTATCTTTTCCTTTAGCCACGTTTGTTATTGACGATGGTATCACATGCGAGTCCCGTAATCTTATCTATGCCATTATCTGTTAGCGGTGTAACAAGGCTTATATCGGCGAGACAGGCAAGAAGCTCAGTGACCGATTCGCCCAACACTTGCGTGACATACGCCAATGCTCTGTGACCCTGTAGCCACCCATTTCAATGACACTGGCCATTTAGGAGCTCACGATGTCCAGGTCACAGTCATCCGATCATGTTCCTCGGATGATCGCAGTCGATTTGCTCTGGAGAATCGGTTGATTTCTTTGTATGGTATCTTGCGACCACGTGGGCTCAACGTATTACATTCCTAAGCTTCTTAGTACTTTCTCTTCCCATGCCTTGTAATCTATATTGCATATATGTATCTATATATGTTGCATGTATTCAAGTTATATATTTACTAGATTTTCATTGTTTCTCTTCCGTTCTATTTCTAGTTTTTATGTGTGTTTTTGTGTTACATTTATTTCGTTATTTATTTTTATTCCCAGATTTTCATTAGAAACGTTTGTATTTAGTCGTCCATTTATTTTTTAAAAATTGGTACCTCACTTCTGTTGTTCGTATGCTTGATAAAGGCCTTGTTGGTCGAAACGTTGCTGTATTTTATAATTGTTTTTGTAATTTGTAAAACTACAGTACTTTGTGATTACGTGTTTTGCCATGAGTTGGTTAAGGGCCTTTGTCCCAATCCTGGTTAAAAAGGCATGACTGAGAGAGAGAGAGAGAGAGAGAGAGAGCTGTAAGAATTTTGCAACCATGTCCTTCAAAAAGTTTGTTCACTCCCAACGCTGTCACTGCTTTGATGCGTGTCTTCTCTTCAAAACAGACACTAAACAAATGGATAAAAGAATTGTCGTCGGTGCGCACCGAAACTTTGCACACGTGATCAGCAGAAAAGAAAACAGTCTTCCGCACACGATAAGACAATCAAGTCTCGGCGTGATATAAGAGTGCACCATTATTTATCAAATGTGAATGAATAGAAACACAATTTGAACTTTTCTGTAATCGGAAGAAAAGAAATACCCAAACTTAGATATGCTGACGCCATGCTGCTATTATTAACATCACGAGTGAGAATTCAGTAATTAATAGCTGTAGTTCCAGATAAAAGTTACAAACAATATTTTAATCTCAATAGGACAAAAACATAGATAACGAGAAAATAAACATGTATATTTATAAATAGAGAAGAGATTGAAGAGGTGAACATACTTGAATATATTTGTTTATTGATAGCGTGTACAAGGTCTATAGCCGAGAGAATGACTTCATTGCACCGGGCTGTACACCATATGGCTTGGTCTTTCTCTTTGCAGAAATGGCACGTTACCTGCTGGGAGTATTGCACAAAGCACGAATTCCGTAGCTCCAACAGTTTCTTCATCTTCTTCGAACCTCCATATCGACCACTTCTTAAATCAATCTTTGGAATTTGTATGTGCGTTGAGCCTAAGAGTGATTGTTCGTTGTTCAGTTATGCGCCTACAAGTAGACCAGCACATCCGATTTCTGCGATGCTTTTTATTTACTAGGATAGCTTTCCTAGGTCTAACATCAGTCTTACGAATGCCTTGTAGGTCGCAGTGGTACTATTCTTTGCTCTCCGTGCAAGCCCCGGCACCACACTGGAGAATGTAATTCATGCAAGGTTCTGTCCCAACTTTCTTTCTTATGCTGATTTTTTGTCTTACTTTTCATAGGCATCTTATTTCATATGCAGTTATTTTTTGCGACCCTCGCCGGTGCTTAGGAGTTTGTGCCCTGCTCCTGAGATTGTTCTGTGTGAGAAAGATATATGTGTATACATCTCTGTTGTAAAAATAGCAGATATATATTTAAAAAAACAAGCCCAAAATACCGCACCAGAAATAGTAAAATTGTTATTCTAAAATTGTCTTAATATGGCCGGTTTTGACAAGTTGCAATCGGACTTTGCACATTTTGGTTGATTCAACGACAACTATGTCCAGTTACCTGCGCCCCTCAATGTTAAAAACTAGAAAACAGATGGAAAAGTTAAGCTCAAAGTTAGCTTTCAGAGTAGGGGATATTTATAAACCAGCCCAATACAAAGATGACAGCACAACGCGAATTTGGCAAGGGGCTAATCTTTATTTGTTACGTTTGTTTGCCAATACGCCCGGATATAACCAAAGATTCGTACGTTCATAGTTCATAAGTACGGTTCCAACTTCACTGCAACGGGTCACCCCATAATTGCTCCGTTCCTGTGCCAATGAATATCACACGAAATGCTAACACCTGTGAAAAGTTTCCTGTGTGAACTAATTCCAGAATGAAACAGCCGCGTACCGCCACAAAAAAGCAACCTGCACCGCATAAAATACATATGGCCGTCGCGAATGTAGCAACACAAAACTGTTCATCACTTGAATTGCAATTCTTATCGAAGGGACATTAATCACGGCAAAATCCAGCTTTCTGCACTCACAATATAACTGCATACGGCAGATTGAGCTTGTTCGTCATAACCGCTGTCCGCCATTTTCTGAATACACACAACAAACGCACAGTTGACACAGCAAAAAGCATTTCATGTAACAGTCACAGCGTTGCTCAAGCACTAACTCAGTAGCTCGGCAAACGAAACCGGAAAATACCCGACCAAACATGGCGGGAATGCGCTAGCAAAGTCGTGTTCAGAATCAAACCGTTCTGACTCTGAATGGCCCTCCCGCATTCCGCCATTGTTGGCCAGATTTTTATATATTAATATTAAAATATTCGTACGTAGGCTGAAAGGGCCGTGTCTCGGCTTAAAGAGGACTTCATCATCATCAGGTGCGGGGGACTGCCTAGAGTAGTTGATAGTAGCTCGGCCTGCTAGCTGTGAGACTCCTCATAGCTCGGGTTCGAACCTACTGTCCGGCATTTGTTCGAGTCCCTGGTCTTACTCAGGACGATAACGTGAGTACCTCTGAAGTCGGAGAAAATCTGCCTGTATGGCGAGGGGAATACTAATTACGAGTACATTGAGCACACGGCTGCCAGTGTAAAGTAATTTACAATGTGCACGCTGCTGCTGCCATGGTAAGAAATGGGAAAAACGGATTTTCACGCAAAAATCAGTTTCAGAGATGAAACTTCGTCTGAGTTGAAAGCGGACGAAAAAAATAAAAAATCATCAGGTGCCGTGCCGGCTGGCGTAGGCGATCATGGATCTTCACAAATCTATGTCTCTGGTGTTTGCTGTCATCTCAAATGTTGACGCTCTTCCGTGCCATGAAGTCAGGTTAACCAAATTTTTCTCTCTCTGTCTTTCTCTGTCTCGTCTCCCCTCGATTTTACCGGTTGTCCCAATGTGTTCTAAACCTCCCTTCCTCATCACATGTCCCAAAAAGGATGACTGCCTCTTTCTTATATTGATGATAAGCTTTCTCTGTGTCTTGAATTCATTCAACACCTCCAGTTTAGTCATTCTAGTCGCCCGACTGGTTATTGGGGCCCAAATTTGGGGTGTAAAGAATAGAACCACTGTTACCTGCCACGCATGTCGTAGGAGGCGACTAAGGAGGTTTTCTGAAATCAAATGCATGTGTCCTAAATGTGTACAAGTCTATGCGTTTAGGGGCCTACCAAACAAACGTGCAACGTATACACGTTTTCTTGGCAAAGATCAAACATATCACAAAGAGTGATTAAAATTGGTCGTAAAGAACGAACGCAAAGTAGAAGAAGTCATTTTAGCAGTCCATGGGATTCTTATCATTCTTCTGTAAAACCACATCTCTGTAGCCTTCATAGATTTTTCTATGTTTATTTATTGTCCATGACTCGCAGCCGTATGTCAGTATTGGTTCTATGGAAAAGGAAAATCAGTACCATGGCAAAAATGAATATATACATATCGCTGGTGCTATCCATTCTTTTATACGGTTGTGAGAGCTGGACGCTCAATGCAGAATTGTAACGAAGAATACAGGCTTTCGAATATAAGTGTTACAGACGGGTATTACGTATTAGTTACATAGAACATAAGACGAATATTTAGGTAAGAGACCAAATAAACAACCTTGCAGGTCGACAAGTACCACTTTTGACAGTCGTGAAACGGCTTAAACTTTTGTGGTTCGGGCATTTGATGAGACATAGCTCACTCTCTATCCTACAGGGAACAGTTGAGGGTGGAAGATGGAAAGGAGGGCAGAGAAAATCCTGGTTTGACAACATCAAAAGCTGGCAGGGCAGAGTTTCTCCACACTCGCACGAAGAGTTGAAGACAGAGATTCATTGCTTGCTTTTTTGGTGCTGATGTGTCCACAGTGACATCCTTGACCTAACGGGTTATGGACTTTATTATTATTATTATATTGGTTCTATGTGGCACTGAATACTACACATTCTGATCTCAGTTGACATTGACTTGTTGCATATCATGCTTCTCATTTTCTGGAACAATGTTTTCGCCTCCTCTATTCTGCTCTTTATTTCTGATCTGCATCTGATGTTACCAGGACTCCGAGGTATTTAAATTGATGTACTTGTCTTAGCTTCGTCCCATCTAAGACAAGTGGGATTTAGTTCTTTAAAAACAAGACAACAAGCAAACAAGCGCAACCCGCGACTACTTTATAGTAAAAATTTATTGCATAACTGGTCTAAAAATAGCCCAATTTTGCAGGAAAACGCGTCCTTAGCAACACTGAAGATCGATAAACCTTTCTTGAGTGTCACTAGGGCGAGGTCAGAAAAGTCTTGTACTTCCACACGGAGCACGCATTTTCCCATACCGTCTCTCGTGATGTTTAAAACAATGGTTTTGGCGGGAACGTAAGTGCGTTCGATCATGACCTACTTAAACTGACAGGCCAATTTACTGACCTAAATATTGCCTCATGACGTCACAACTACCGGCCGACTATCACGATTATGAATATTGAGCTAAACTAAGATAGGAAGGCTAAAAATGAGCGTATTTTACATTGTTTATATTTTACTCCTTGTACATACAATCGATAAATTGCAGGCCCTATGTAACGTATAACGGTACGAGAGGAATTATTATTATTATTATTATTATTATTATTATTATCTACATACAATCGATTGGTTATAGAAGGTATTTAAAAGATTGCAACTTATTAATGACATTTTTAAAACTAAGGCATTTGAAAAAAAAATTAAAACACACCTACCGTTAAAAATGAATGAGCCCTCAATACATTTCACCAGAAGAATCTTAATTTATATGATCTGAGTGTAGTTCTCTGTCTGTGGTAAATGAACCAAACACTTGTCTATTTCTTTATATACAGCACTGTTTACATACTAACTCAGTGTACACTCTCAAAAGGCATAATATAGATGTCTAAGTTGTTACATCACAAATAATTGTTATGTACACATTGGATATTATTATATACACTGTAAACCATTTTTATTCTTCTGGATTCATTTTTAGCTATTTAAATTTCCCAAGCTTTCTTTTATTTGACATGCTAGCTTGTTCGGATTTCTCTATGTCATTTTTTTTTTCCTGTAGTTGTTTAAGAAAATATTTGCCAGTGTTGGAATGGCTCTCACCAAAACATCTGTTTTTGAACAACCACAAGCTACACAAACAGTTTTGTCTTCCTTGAAGTAATGAATAAAATTAGCTGTCACAGTGTCCATCACACTTTCCTTGTGGTTGGGGAATTAAAGACTGTTCATAAACTGAAGAGATTAGTGATTGAACAACAAGGTAAGCCATAAGACTTAAAACTGTTAAAGAATGTGTTGGATATTTTAAGCCACCTCGGTCGAGTAGCCGAGTGTACTTTATCCATGATACAATGGAGAGGTCTGGCTCAATGTCTACAGTGAAATACTTGTCCTGCTGCAGAAACTTACAGGTAGAGCACTTTAGTTTTTTTGATACACTGAAGGCAATAAATCCGCTTATGTACACCAGCACATTCATTGTTCCATCTGGAACAAGAATTTCACTTGTTTCCACATTAATCAGGAACCATGAATGGCTGAACACATTTAGTGTACTCGAGGTTGTTTCCTACGTGTCAATATCAGCCATGTTAAATACTTTTGACAGGTCAGAAATAGCAACATCGCCACGGCTTGATGAACACAAGCTATCTCAGACGTCGCTGACTGAGCAAGGTATACATGCTTGGAATGCCAGCACTGTCCAGGATTTCTATATTGGAGATGTGGCCCTGCCATCGGATGTTGTATATTCGCATGAAACAGCACAAGCGTGTATGTAGACATACATATATTATTAATCTTAGCAGCGAATGGGTACCAATGCATGTGGATAGCACCATTACCACTTCCTTCCAGCTTGATCTAGCTTCATGCAGCATAGACAACAATCATTGGGAGCGGCTGGCCAAAGACAGGCAAGCATCGCGAGCGGCAGTGGTGGTGGCTCAAAAGAAAAGAATAATAACACCATCACATATGGAAACAAAAGAGAACGCAGAGGGCAGAGAGAACATCCTATGTATCAGCTCCGGTCTCCAGTTTTAACTGCAGAAATAGTGGCAAGGATTGCTATTCTTCTTCTTCAGCGATCTCTGGTCATGCGCTTAATTTACTGTGGACCACAAACTGGGCAGACAGCTTCAGGTCTGTCAGGTTTCCCCAAAGCTTAGTTTTCAGGTCGACTGGGTGTGGCCACATGTTGCTTCTCAGCTCACACAGAAGAGGACAGTCTTGCAGGATATGCTCTGGTGTCTGTTCTGCCTGCTGACACTGGCAGAGAGCTGTTTGACTTATTCCTAGTCTGTATAAGTGTTTGTTGAGTCTGCAGTGTCCGGTGCGTAGTCGAAATATAATGACCTGGTCTGTTCTGCTTAGGTCTTTGAGGGAGTCTTTTCCATAATCATATCCAGTGTTTGTCTTCCAGTCTACTGCAGATTTTCTCTGTATGAGGGTTTTGACCTCTTGAAAAGACAAGGGTTGGTAAATTTGCTCTTTGGCACTGTCCTCCTTAGCTAAGACATCAGCACTCTCATTGCCTGCAATGCCACAGTGAGATGGAATCCACTGCAAGTGAATTTCTGCCTTTTCTGAAAGCTGAGCAAGTTCTCTTTGTAGTTTTTGTACTGTGCTGTCAGTGGATTTAGCCTCCAGGGCTTGTATAGCTGACAATGAGTCTGTAAGAATACCATCTTGCTTGCAGCTGCTTGCAGCTTATTCATGTGCTGTGCTGCCATCAGAAGGGCTATGAGTTCTGCTTTGTAGTTGGAACATATTCTTCCAGTAGGAGCCGCTAGAGACACAGTGGTAGTATCTGGGTGCCTAATGTACACTCCTGCTCCACCATTCATGGTTGCCTCCATTGCCGATCCATCTGTGTAAATTCTTATCCAGCTGTCTTCTGGAAACATGTAATGGAGATGTTCCATTGTAATTGCTTTTTCACTAGATTAGGCTCGGCGTCTTTGCTTAATAATTTAGGGATGGAGGTTGAGAAGTTTAGTGGTACTGAGTCTGGTTCCCAGTGATCAAAAAGCAATTCTTCAGGTATGGAATTATGATTTAGTAGTTCCAAGTATGACTTTCCTATTTCTTTTGCTTTGTGGTTTAGACTTGTGCGCTTTAGTCTGTTCTTTGTTCTAGCCGCCATTTTTTCATGCAGTGGATGGTGAGGCATTCTTTTGATCCTTTCAGTCTGTAGAATCACTTTTCTCCTTCTTCTGTCTTCCAAGGGCTGGATGTTGGCTGCCTTTTCCATTTCTACAATTGGTGTAGATTTCATGGCTCCCAAAATAGTACGCAGACACCTGTTTTGTGTTTTTCCAGTATCGATTTGTTTGAATGGGCTGCTGATATCCATGTCGATGATGCATATTCAAGGGTCGGTCTAACTGCACCAGTGTACACCTGACTCAGGATTCGAATATCAGCTCCCCAGGTAGTTCCAGCCAGCTTCCGCATCACACTTTGTTTCCTCATAGCCTTTCTGTTTGTTTCCATTATGTGATGTTTCCATGTCAGACGACTGTCAGCTTAACTCCCAAAAAGGTTGGAGTATGGGAACGGGAACGATATCATCGTTAAATTTCACTGCTATTCTAGAATAGGCAATTACAGCCACAAGAAACGTTGTGCTTCAGCGTATAACAAACTACGTGAGACAAAAACCTATTGTCTCCTGAGACAAAGAGACAAATGAGCATACCTGCTGGATAACAGCATCTGCCTGACCTACCAAGGATTCACCTCTCTTCCGTCTATTCCAGTGTAGTCCGCACATCATTGAGTGGATGCCCAATGTCAACTTTTACCTCGAGGTAATCAGATGCAGGAAACTCAGACTGGTTCACAGTCAATTCGGTTGTGAAGCAGGGCTGCGTGATGTCACCTATGCTTTTGGGATAGCTATAGACTGGATCATGCGCAAATGCACCCAAGATGATCAACTAGGCATCAAATGGCTTAATAACAGCAGATTATTTGATCTTGACTTTGCCGATGACGTGGCCATATTGAATTCAACCACACAAGCAACCCACAAACTAACGAGCAATCTTTGCACACTTGCAGAACAGGTTGGTCTCCAGATCAATTCTGCCAAGACCAAAATTATGGACCTCACGAACTCGACAGACAACATCGTAATAAATGGCCAAACACTGGAGAAAGTTGAACATTTTACATATTTGGGTAGTAAAGTGTCAAACAACGGAGACACGATGAAAGAAATAAACTCTTGTATTGCTATAGCAGCTAGTGCCTTCACTAAATTAACGAATATCTGGCAATCTCAAGACCTTAGTATATGCACAAAAGTTAAATTATTTAGGTCATGTGTGATTCCTGTACTGACCTACGGTTGTGAAAGTTGAAATCAATAAAGAAAATTGATAAGAAACTGGACAGCTTTGAGAATAAATGTCTACGAAAATTATTAAAAGTAAAATGGAGTGATTTCGTTTCTAACAACACAGTGAGAGATATAACACACCAACAACCCGTATCAAATATTATAAGGAAACGAAGGTGGACATATTTAGGTCATGTTCTTAGATCAGACGAAAAGAGACTAAATCGACAAGTCCTTATGTGGTCACCAGTTGGGAAAAGAAAACGTGGAAGACCAAAGACCACTCTTCGAAGAACCATCCAACAAGAAAGTAAACTATTGGGATGTAAAACCATACAAGATCTCCAACTGCTAGCAAAGAACCGTATCACACGGAGATCTAAAACCTCTGCCCTATGTGCCGCCTTTGGCTCGAAAGGAATAAACTAACTAACTAACTAATCACATGATAGCGAAATCAACAAATAAAGAAAGAGTGTAATTCTGGTTGTGCACCAGAGACACGCATCTCCGGCCGTGCTGTCACTGTGAATGTGCAAATAATGGCACATGTAAACATGTAAATTGTGCGTGTAATTTACTCTGTGATACAACTCCAGTAGCGCTGAAGTCAGATGTTGCATTATGTTATATAAGGTCAAGGCAATGAGGTTGCAATGTCGTTGTTGGTACTTCTGTAATATACAACAATAGGACAAGATAAGAGAACATTGACCTTCTGGTTCGCTGGGTATGTGCCTGTGTACTTTTTTGACATATGGCTTTCATGTTTTTTTACAAACATTCTTTCGTCGTCACACTGCTACCAGTTGTTGCCCAGTGTTGTGGTTTTTCTGTTCTTGTTTTGCACTGCTCAAGTGGCTTGGGTGTTATAGTTATTTTTGTATTTTGACAGGATTCTGCTTCACCATATATCCATATTTTTCGGGGTCTTCCTCTCGCCTTCTTTCCTGATGTTTCAATTTCAGTTTGGAATATCTTCATTGCACTCCGAACATGCCCATAAGTGCTCCGATTTCATTCACAATATCTTCAACAGCGTACAGCGACTGACCGTAACCAGTTCGATTTTGATTGATGAGCTTACTCATATACCTGTTGTATTGTTCTTTTCTAGCCCTCAATCTTCAATCCCAGCTCTTGAAATCTAGTAGTTGAAGTGGATTGCTACTCCAATCTTCAATCCCAGCTCTTGAAATCTAGTAGTTGAAGTGGATATTGAAATCTAGTAGTTGAAGTGGATATTGAAATCTAGTAGTTGAAGTGGATATTGAAATCTAGTAGTTGAAGTGGATATTGAAATCTAGTAGTTGAAGTGGATATTGAAATCTAGTAGTTGAAGGGGATATTGAAATCTAGTAGTTGAAGTGGATATTGAAATCTAGTAGTTGAAGTGGATATTGAAATCTAGTAGTTGAAGTGGATATTGAAATCTAGTAGTTGAAGTGGATATTGAAATCTAGTAGTTGAAGTGGATATTGAAATCTAGTAGTTGAAGTGGATATTGAAATCTAGTAGTTGAAGTGGATATTGAAATCTAGTAGTTGAAGTGGATTGATTTAAAGGAAAATCCTCTTTGCGGCCACACTCTTTGAGTGCGTTCAGAATGTCAGCTCTATCCATTGGCTGCCCCCCTGATATTTCTCTCTCTCTCTCTCTCTCTCTCTCGATCGTTCTTTTCACCATTTTGATCATTCTTATTGTGATATATAAACAGCCTTTGCCACGAACGTATTTTTACGTCACATCATTCAGCTAAATTTGGAGCTCTGGTGCTTATCCTTCAGCTTCAGCGACGTGTCCGATTTTAGCCATCGTTTACTGGGTTCGCTCTCCGTCAGTCTTTGGCTGTCCACAGCCGTCCTGCAAGGCATCAGGTTACCCCCTGATATGATGGCAAAGCCAGCCAGCCTGTCTTCTATCTCATTGACAACGACACCAATGTGCCCCAGAACGAAGATAAGTGTAATAAAACAAATTATTGACGCTTGTGGTGATTCAGTTCATTGACTGGGGTCAAAGGCGCAAGGAAACAGCGCGCCAGGATTAGGGAGCTGGCTCTAATCCCCTGCTCTCACCTCCGCGTGGTGACCCTGGTAACAGACGGTGGTTCCGGTCTGGCTAAGAGGGCAGGTGCCGTCGGAGAGCTACTCTGGGGCAAGTAGAGATGCAAAGGTAGTCACGCTAGATGGGATCCGCTCGCAACACAGACGAGCGAACTCCCAGAGTGACTTTTAATACTCGCCTCTCCCGGTCGATGGAAAAAGCTGGAAAATGAACGTGGAACCGCGTGGGGCGAAATTCGGATCCCACGCATGCTCTCTCTTGAGCCGCCTCTCTTGAGCCGATGAGTATGCTGGGTGTCGAGTTGAGCCGCACGTTGGTCCACATAGGTCAAAACTCTGGCCGCATCACAGAGATGGGGGCACAATTCAAAGCCATAGAAGAGACGTTGACCCGCGTGTAACGAAATTCGGAGCTCGCACATACTCTCTCTTGAACCGCCTCTCTTGAGTCGATGAGCATGCTGGGAGTTGAGTTGAGCTGCGCGTGGGTTCCACGGTGGGAATTGACGGAAATGGTGAGGTAGGCACCAGGGCAGAGCGTGCACGCATGCGAGCGATGCACGGTGGGCCCTCAGGTGGCAAAACCCGTGACCCCATCACAGGGGTGGGAGACCGGGTTGAGTCACAGGCGGCGACAGACCGGGCAAATGGAAGCACGATACGGAAGACACGAAAAATGTGAGCAAGGCGAGAACTGATGGTGACCAGGCACCAGGGCAGAGCTAGCACGCACGCTGGCGATGCCATAGTGGGCCCGGCAGGCGAGCATGGCACGGCATGCAAGGAAGGCACGGCATGCAGAAAAGGCACGGCAGGCATGGCAGACACTTCAAACACGGCAAGCACGGCAAGCGCGGCAGGTACGGCAAGCGCGGCAGGTACGGCAAGCGCGGCAGGCACGGCAAGCGCGGCAGGTACAGCAAGCGCGGCAGGCTACTACTACTACTACTACAACAACTACTACTACAACAGTAGTTACAACAAATACTACTAGAACTGCACCAGCAGCAACTAGACCAGCGACTGCAACAATAACAGCAACTACTACTAGTGCTGCTGCTGATACTACTGCTGCTACTACCTCTTTCTACCGACACTACTACCACCACCCCCAGCACCACCGCCACCGTTACTACTACAGCTACTACTACTACTACTGCTATTATTACTACTTTGAAAAGCAACAATTGCAACAACAGTTGCAAAAATTATTGCTACTTCTACAGCTACTACTATTACTACTACAACAGCAACTATTACTGATGCTGCTATTACTACTACTAATTCTCAACTACTACTACTATAACTATTACTACAACTACTACTACTACTATACTATCTATTACTACACTACTACTATTACTACTACTCTACTAACTACTACTATTACTAATACTACTTATCTATACCTACTCTACTACTACTACTCTACTACTACTACTACTATCTACTACTAACTACTACTACTATTACTAATACTACTACTATTACTAATCACTACTATTCATCTACTACTACTACTACTACTACTAATCTTCATTTGCTCATAGTGAAATATATATATTTGTGTTTGCTGCGAACCTCATGTAACTTCATGTTTTAATTATTCTCTTACATAGCACTGGGGCAGCTGTTTCTATAGCTTATTTTTAACCACATACAAGAGACTAACGAACTCCGTAGCTCCAGCAACAATCTAAGGAATCTCATGAAAACATTTCTCATGTGACTGGGTCCGTATTCGAACCTACAACCTTCAGAACGACATGCAAACGTCTTAACCACCTCGCCATATAGACCTCCCTTCTTCTTCTTCGAACGCTCCATATCAACCACTTATTAAACCACTCTTTGTGATTTGTACATTGCACTAGTTATGCGCCTAGAAGTAGACCAGCATGTCCGATTTCTGCGACGCTTTTTATTTATTAGGGTAGCTTCCATAGACCCCTACCTCAGTTGCCTCTTACGACATGCCTTATAGGTCGCAGTGTTACTATTCTCTGCTCCCCTTGTGAGCCTTGACAACACACAGGCGCTTATCTCCAGCAACAATCTATGGAATCTCATAAAAACATTTCTCATGTGACTTGGTCCAGATTCCAACCTACAACATTCAGAACGACATGCAAACGTCTTAACCACCTCGCCATAGAGACCCCCAGGTATTGATGTGCAGTATTAGTGTGCAGTATTGGTGTGCAGTATTGATGTGCAGTGTTGGTGTGTAGTATTGATGTGCAATATTAGTGTGCAGTATTGATGTGCTGTATTAGTGTGCAGTGTTGATGTGTAGTATTAGTGTGCAGTATTAGTGTGCAGTATTAGTGTGCAGTGTTGATGTGCAGTATTAGTGTGCAGTATTAGTGTGCAGTATTAGTGTGCAGTATTAGTGTAAGATTAGTGTGCAGTATTAGTGTACAGTATTAGTGTGCAGTATTAGTGTGCAGTATTAGTGTGCAGTATTGATGTGCAGTATTAGTGTGCAATATTGATGTGCAGTATTGGTGTGCAATATTGATGTGCAGTATTAGTGTGCAATATTGGTGTGCAATATTGATGTGCAGTATTAGTGTGCAATATTGATGTGCAGTATTAGTGTGCAATATTGATGTGCAGTATTAGTGTGCAGTATTGGTGTGCAGTATTGGTGTGCAGTATTAGTGTGCAATATTGATGTGCAGTATTAGTGTGCAGTATTGGTGTGCAGTATTGATGTGCAGTGTTGGTGTGTAGTATTGATGTGCAATATTAGTGTGCAGTATTGATGTGCAGTATTAGTGTGCAGTGTTGATGTGCAGTATTAGTGTGCAGTATTGATGTGCAGTATTAGTGTGCAGTGTTGATGTGCAGTATTAGTGTGCAGTATTAGTGTGCAGTATTAGTGTGCAGTGTTGATGTGTAGTATTAGTGTGCGTATTAGTGTGCGTATTAGTGTGCGTATTAGTGTGCAGTGTTGATGTGCAGTATTAGTGTGCAGTATTAGTGTGCAGTATTAGTGTGCAGTATTAGTGTGAAGTATTAGTGTGCAGTATTAGTGTACAGTATTAGTGTGCAGTATTAGTGTGCAGTATTAGTGTGCAGTATTGATGTGCAGTATTAGTGTGCAATATTGATGTGCAGTATTGGTGTGCAATATTGATGTGCAGTATTAGTGTGCAATATTGGTGTGCAATATTGATGTGCAGTATTAGTGTGCAATATTGATGTGCAGTATTAGTGTGCAATATTGATGTGCAGTATTAGTGTGCAGTATTGGTGTGCAGTATTGGTGTGCAGTATTAGTGTGCAATATTGATGTGCAGTATTAGTGTGCAGTATTGGTGTGCAGTATTGATGTGCAGTGTTGGTGTGTAGTATTGATGTGCAATATTAGTGTGCAGTATTGATGTGCAGTATTAGTGTGCAGTGTTGATGTGCAGTATTAGTGTGCAGTATTAGTGTGCAGTATTAGTGTGCAGTATTAGTGTGCAGTATTATGTACAGTATTAGTGTGCAGTATTAGTGTGCATATTAGTGTGCAGTATTGATGTGCAGTATTAGTGTGCAATATTGATGTCGTATTAGTGTGCAATATTGATGTGCTAGTATTAGTGTGCAGTATGCAGTATTGGTTGCACTATTAGTTGCAATTTGATTGCAGTATTATGATATTGGTGTGCAGTATTGATGTGCATGTTGGTGTAGATTGATGTGCAATATGTGCAGTATTGATGTGCAGTATTGAGTGTCAGTGTTGATGCATATTAGGTGCAGTATTAGTGTGCAGTATGTGTGCAGTGTTGATGTGCGTATTAGTGTGCGTATTAGTGTGCAGTATTAGTGCGTATTAGTGCGTATTGTGTGCGAGTTATGCAGTATTAGTGTACAGTATTGTGTGCAGTATTAGTGTGCGTATTAGTGTGCAGTATTGATGTGCATATTAGTGTGCAATATTGATGTGCAGTATTGGTGTCAATATTGATGTCGTATATTAGTGTTATGTGCAATATTGATGTGCAGTTTATGTGCAATATTGATGTGCAGTATTAGTGTGCAGCTATTGGTGTCAGTATTGGTGTGTAGTATTAGTGTGCAGTATTAGTGTGCAGTTTTAGTGTGCAGTATTAGTGTGCAGTGTTGATGTGCAGTATTAGTGTGCAGTATTAGTGTGCAGTATTAGTGTGCAGTATTAGTGTGCAGTATTAGTGTGCAGTATTGTTGTGCAGTATTAGTGTGCAGTATTAGTGTGCAGTATTAGTGTGCAGTATTAGTGTGCAGTATTGATGTGCAGTATTGGTGTGCAATATTGATGTGCAGTATTAGTGTGCAGTATTAGTGTGCAGTATTAGTGTCCAGTATTAGTGTGCAGTATTAGTGTGCAGTATTAGTGTGCAGTATTGATGTGCAGTATTAGTGTGCAATATTGATGTGCAGTATTGGTGTGCAATATTGATGTGCAGTATTAGTGTGCAATATTGGTGTGCAATATTGATGTGCAGTATTAGTGTGCAATATTGATGTGCAGTATTAGTGTGCAGTATTGGTGTGCAGTATTGGTGTGAGTATTGGTGTGCAGTATTAGTGTGCAGTATTAGTGTGCAGTGTTGATGTGCAGTATTAGTGTGCAGTATTGGTGTGCAGTATTGTGTGCAGTATTAGTGTGCAGTATTAGTGTGCAGTATTAGTGTGCAGTATTAGTGTACAGTATTAGTGTGCAGTATTAGTGTGCAGTATTAGTGTGCAGTATTAGTGTGCAGTATTAGTGTGCAGTATTGATGTGCAGTATTAGTGTGCAATATTGATGTGCAGTATTGGTGTGCAATATTGATGTGCAGTATTAGATGTGCATATTGGTGTGAAATATTGATGTGCAGTATTAGTGTGCAATATTGATGTGAGTATTAGTGTGCAGTATTGGTGTGCAGTATTGGTGTGTAGTATTAGTGTGCAATATTGATGTGCAGTATTGGTGTGCAATATTGATGTGCAGTATTAGTGTGCAGTTTTGATGTGCAGTATTAGTGTGCAGTATTGGTGTGCAGTATTGGTGTGCAGTATTAGTGTGCAATATTGATGTGCAGTATTAGTGTGCAGTATTGTGTGCAGTATTGTGTGCAGTATTAGTGGCAGTATTGGTGTGCAGTGTTGATGTGCAGTATTGGTGTGCAGTATTAGTGTGTAGTATTGATGTGCAGTATTGGTGTGTAGTATTGATGTACAGTATTAGTGTGTAGTATTGATGTGTAGTATTGATGTGTAGTATTGGTGTGTAGTATTGGTGTGTAGTATTAGTGTGTATTATTGATGTGTGGTATTGGTGTGTAGTATTGGTGTGTAGTATTGTGTGAGTATTGGTGTGCAGTATTGATGTGTAGTATTGATGTGTAGTATTGGTGTGTAGTATTGATGTGTAGTATTGATGTGCAGTATTGTGTGAGTATTGATGCCCAATACCATAAGATATGAAAGCTCCTTAAATGTTGTCTGTGTGTGACTCCTGCAGGATTCCAGACATTGCGCTTTTATATATGGACATTGTTTTTCCAGATTAGTCTCGTAGATCACCGTCTCATTAGCTCAAGGCAGACATTGCACGCATCAAAAGACAAATCTACTTTTTGTTGGACTCAATTTGACAGTTATCTTTCTTCTTCTTCTAATGCTCCATATCGACCACTTGTAAACAACTTTTTGTGATTTATATGTGATCTGAGCTTAAGATCGATTTTGCGTTGCACCAGTTTTGCGCTAAAGAAGGCTAGCAAATCCGATTTCTGCGTGTTTTTATTTACTGAGTTCCTAGGCCTTCCTAGCCCCTAATATCATGTGCTCTCGAGGCTTAGATCGAGGTTGTCCCAGTATTTGCGTCCCAGAAGCAGCCTAGCAAGATCCGATTAGCGTTGCTTAGATTAGCGTAGCGTTCCCGGAAGGCAGCCGTAGTGTCCCTCGGAAGCAGCCGTAGGGTCCCGGAAGTCAGCTAGTGGTCCCCGGAAGTCAGCCAGCGGTCCCGGGAAGTAGCGTAGGGTTTCCGGAGTCAGCTGTAGCGGTCCCCGGAAAGTAGCGTAGGGTCCCCGGAAGGAGCGTAGTGGTCCCCGAAGTGAGCTGTAGCGGTCCCCGGAAGTGAGCTGTTTTGTTTCTGTGAATATACTTCGCAAATAAAACACCACCACAATAGTAGCGGCGTAGTGAGCTTCTTTATTGTGAAACATAGCCACGACTGCCGCTTTATAACTAAATTTGTCGCTTTATGGCTACTACTGCCGGATCTTATGTCAACAACTCGCTCTTTGTCCACAACTCCCGCTCTTATGTCCACAACTCCGCTCTTATGTCCACAATTCCCGCTCTTATGTCTACAACTCCCGCTCTTATGTCCACAACTCCGCTCTTATGTCACAACTCCCGCTCTATGTCCACAACTACCGCTCTTATATCTGTCTAGCTAATATTTCCATGACTTTTGAAACGCTTGCATTATTTTAACATGACCTATAACATCTTCTGTCTTATCTCAAGTGCCCCAAATAACGTATAACCTTGACCTAAATTGAAATTGGATGCTAAAACTAGAACAAACGAATACTCGATACGGAAGAAGCGATACCGAACGGAACTCAACTAAAATGTTTATGTTCTACCAAAAAAAAAAAATGTCGATAAAATTAACGATTATTAAATGTTAGATCTATGTCAAGATAAGAATACAAAAAGCAAGAGAAAACTTTATTGCATTGAATAAGATATGGAAGTCAAAGGAGATCAAAACAAACACGAAACTGAAAATCTTTCAATTAAATGTGAAGTCAGTGATGTTCTATGGCTCAGAAACATGGAAGACAACAAAAGAAACCACCAGAAAACTGCAGACCTTCATAAATGGATGTTTACGTAGAATAGAGGGACTGAGATAGTATGATACGATTACAAACGAGGAACTCAGAGAAAGAACTAAGCAGATACAAGTGGAGAAAGAGCTAAGGATGAGACGCTGGCGATGGATAGGACACACATTGAGAAGGCCGACCGGACGCATTGCAAGACAGGCACTGTTTTGGAACCCTCAGGGAAAGAGAAGTATGGGAAGGCGAAGACATACCTGGAGAAGAGAGCTGGAGGCTGATATTAAAAGGAAAGTAAAACATGGAAAGAATTGGAAGGGATGGCAAGAGAGAAAAGAGCTGGAAGAAGTTTGTTGAAGACCTGTGCTCCGTTGGGAGTTGAAAGGTAAAGAAGAAGAAATGTTAGCCCTCCAGATTTGTTTTCTTAAAAGCAACATGAAGGTCTCTTAAGAAGAAGTGCGATAGACAAACTAAATATAGAATGCATCTATGAAGGCTGTGACGAGACGCATGTTCTCTGTTGTACTGTGCAGCTTGGTGTCTTCTAATCTGTGGACTGTTAATATGGGAAGTAATAGCTCCTAGTATACCAACACATTTTCTTCTTCTTCTTCAACGCTCCACATCGACCACTTGTTAACCACTCTGTGTGATTTGATTGTGATCTGACCCTAAGAGCGATTGTACGTTGTGCCAGTTATGCGCCTACAAATGGGCCAGCACATCCGATTTTATTTACTAGGTAGCTTCCCTAGGTCCTACATCAGTCGTCTCTTACGACATGCCTTGTGGTCACAGTGGTATTATTTTTGCCCCCTTGCGCGCCCCGGCAACACACGTGCTGTGTAAAGGGTCTAAAGCCGAAGGATTGACTTCATTGCACCGGGTTTTACCCCATCTGGCTCAGTCCCTCTCCGTAGAAATGGCACGCCTCCTGCCGAGAATACTACACAAAGCACGAAATCCGTAGCTCCGACAACAATTCTAGATGTCTCTGGAAAATAATGAATTTGTGAACAGAACGACGCCGCCTGGATTCTAACCCAACACCTTCCAAACGCAAGTCAAAGGCGCAACCACTTAGTCACAGAGACAAATCCCCCTCCCTACCCTCCTGTTACCTACAACATAATAATTACATGGTACTCTACAGAATGGCAAGAAGACAATGCATCAATGAAGAAGTAATAAGCAAGGGAAATAATAACTACAGGATAAATGCTGTATATATCTTAATAAAGTTTATATGTTATCTCCCTTCGCTTATAAATCGTCTTACGTTCCATTTACCCTAATCCACTGTTTCTTCGTCTGTAGCTTAGGGGATAGTGACTCGGTCTATTAACTCCGATGTTCTGAGTTCGAATCACGCTGCGGACTCTTTGGTTGCAAATTGTTTCGCGTGGATTTTTACAAAAGGACGTTGGCACCACCCGTTCAGAAAGCAATGACAATCTACTGAACGTAATAATGCCTAGAAAAATCACAAACAGGTTGAAAAGCTGGGGTTGATTCGCAAAGTCCTGTAAAGGAAATGCAATTAACTTTAACCGTTTCATCATCTATTAGTTTCATCTTTGTGAGTCTTTGTTGAATCAAGGTTAATCTTTCTTTCTTTCTCGAATCCTGTATGCCTCACAGCGTCAGGTCAGGAAGAGATTTCTAAAACGGCCCTAGTATGCGCTTCGTAGATAGTCTCTTTCGTCGCCTCTGTTATCTCTGAGGTCCATCTTTGCGTGGCCGGCCGTTTGCTTTGTACCCATTGTATCGGAGCAGCATTGCTATTTGGGTGCACTGTCTGATGGTAATCTGCTTACGTGACCGAACCATTTAATTTGTTGTTTCTTGATGAAGTCTAGTACTGATGTTGTACCCACTTTTTCCTGATGTCTTCATTTCTCAACCGGTCTCTTCTTGTTACACCCAGCATTCTGCGTAGACACTTCATCTCTGTTGTGACTAGTTTTCTTCTATCGTTTGTTGTCAGCGTCCAGGTTTGGCACTGGTAACATAATGTGGGGAGAAAGATTGTGTTGAACATTGCTCTTTTTGTGTTCATGGTGACGTGTTTGCATCTTAAAATTGGCGCCATTTGCCCTATCATTTGGTTTGCTTTGTTGCATCTGTGTTGAATTTCATTAGTTATTCTTCCATTTGCTGAAAAATGCTCCCCAGGTATGTGAAATCTTTTGCTTGATTTAGTAGATGATTATCGATGGAGATGTTGGTAGTGTTTTCCTCTCTGGCGAATGTCATTACTTCTGTTTTGTCGATGTTAATTCTCATGTTGTATTCGTTACATGCTAACTGGAGTCTGTTGATGTGTTGTTGTAGCTGTTCTTCTGTTGTTGATATGATTGCCTGATCGTCTGCAAAGAAATTCATTTAAGAGTTCTCGAGGTTGTTTCCTTCGCTGGTGTTAGCTATTTTACAAATGTGGTCAATGTACGTGATGAATAGCAGCGGGGTAGTACGCACCTTGTCTTACTCCTGACCCTACGTGAAACTTTTCTGATAATCCTGTATTTGTTCTAATCGTACATTGGCTGTCAGTATAAATGTTCTTGCAAAGGTTGATTAGGTGTTCATTAACCCCATAGGTTGTTAGTATTTTCCACAACTTGTGCCTATCTACGCGGTCGAACGCTTTTCCTGATCTACAAATGCAACGTGTAAATGTTTGTCGGATTCGATAGTCCTTTCTACTAACTGTCTGAGGGCGAATATTGCGTCTGTACAGCTTTTGTTCTTCCTGAATCCCATTTGGGAGTCATTAAGCTGTGGCTCGATGATGTGGCGGAGCCTTTTCTCAAGTATTTTGCAGAATATTTTCCCAGTGTGGCTCAGTAGCGCTATGCCTCTATACTTTGTACAGTCCCTCTTGCTACCTTTCTTCTTCCAGATGGGAACAATTGTAGCATTCCTCCAATCTTCTGGTGTTTCTTGTGTGATCCAGACTTGGTTGAATAGTCTATGGAGCCAGCTGATTCCTACCTCTTTAGTTGCTTTGATTAGGTCGGCCGGGGTATTGTCTGGGCCTGGTGTTTTATTAGGTGGGGCCATATTTACAGCATTTCTGATCTCTGATAGTGTTATGCTTGGTTCTACTTCTGAAGTTACATTTACTGTGAGTTCTTGAGTGTTCGGTTGGTCCTCTTGTTGAAGGTTGAGAAGTTCACTAAAGTATTGTCGCCATCTGTTCATTATCATTTTTGGATCATTTAGAAACTGCCGCTTTCATCGTTAATAATTTCAGTTGGGTCATATTGTTCTTGTCTTTCCAGCATAGCTTTAATTTTCTTGTAAAAATGTCTTGTTGAATTTTTTTAGTCTGAATTTAATGTTTCGCCATAATCTTGCCATGCTTGTATTTTAGACTTCTTTATTATCTCCTTGGCTTGTTTTCTAGCTGTTCTATACTCAGTGAGGTCGTTTTGATGTTTGTTTTGTGCCCATAAGTTGTATCTGTGTTTTTCTCCTTTACCGCTAGTTTTACTTCGTCATTCCACCAAGTTGTGCTTTTGGTCGGGTACCTCTGTATTTTGCTGTTCCACATGTTTCTTTGGCTGCTTCTAATAAAGTTCTCTTAAATACTGTCCATTCTTCTTCTACTGAAGGTTAATAACTGTTGTATTCTTAACAAACTAAAATTATATATTTGTTATATCCCTTACACCGTATAAAAATTACAATCGTGGCATATCCTTTACATGAGGTCACCATCAACGAATCTTTTATTTTCTAGGCACAAATTATACGTTTAGTAGTTTACCACTGTTTTCTGAACGATGAGGTCTATTTTTACCATTCGTTAAAATCCTCGGGAACAAATTTGCTTTCACTCTACCCGCCGTGAAGTTTGAACCAATTACTCTTGGGTCGTGGTCGAGCTCACTACCGCCAAGTCACAGACGCCCGCCCCATCTGTGCCAACTATACCATCTACAACTGTTAATAACTTGTTTTTCAGGAAAGCGTATATTTTGGAATAGCAAAATGGCAGGGGGTGGTATGTCTAAAATGAAGTGAATGAGATGTTAGGGGACCAGAGCTGACCAAGACCCTCATTCACCTCCAAGTATATATATATATATATATATATATATTGCATTTTCGTCTTTACAGACGGTCATTTGTCAAGTATACTAGTGTGACAACTTCTTAGTTTCTACTTGTCACGTTTGCCTTTCAGCTCATTCCTAAATCTCTTTTCAAAAGATTCTGCACCTTTGTGTAATGTTGTTTTCAACATATCTCGATCAACAGCTAGTTTTTTCCCATTTGTTGGAACCGATAGAATTGTTCTTTATTGAGTCCTTGCAGGCATCCTTATATTCTGAGAATTTGGGAGGACTAATAACCCGTGATTGTTTGCTTTCCTTGTTGTATCCGAGCCGAAAGCAACGGTGAAGTGTACTCTACATTTATGCCTGACCTGGGCGACTGATATGGGGAATGTACCTTGCCCATTTTGCACAAACCCCCTCTCTACACTACTCTCTTCACTTATCAACTCACAACGAAGCATATGTCTTCAACAAACTTCTTCCAACTCTTCCTCTATCCTGTCATTCCTTCCAATTCCTTCCATATTTTACCTATTCTTTTCATATCAGCCTCGAGCTCTCTTCTCCAGGTATGTCTTCGCCTTTCCATACTTCTCTTTCCCTGCAGGTTTCAAAACAGTGCCTGTCTTGCTATGCTTCCAGTCGATCTTCCCCTACTTCTCTTTCCCTGCAGGTTTCAAAACAGTGCCTGTCTTGCTATGCTTTCAGTCGATCTTCTCAATGTATGTCATATCCATCGCCAGAGTATCTTCCGTATCTTGTTCTCAACTGGTATCTTCTTAGTTCTTTCTCTACTGGTATCTGCTTAGTTCTTTCTCCACTGGTATCTTCTTAGTTCTTTCTCTACTGGTATCTGCTTAGTTCTTTCTCTACTGGTATCTTCTTAGTTCTTTCTCTACTGGTATCTGCTTAGTTCTTTCTCCACTGGTATCTTCTTAGTTCTTTCTCTACTGGTATCTGCTTAGTTCTTTCTCCACTGTTATCTGCTTAGTTCTTTCTCCACTGTTATCTGCTTAGTTCTTTCTCTACTGGTATCTGCTTAGTTCTTTCTCCACTGGTATCTTCTTAGTTCTTTCTCTACTGGTATCTGCTTAGTTCTTTCTCCACTGGTATCTTCTTAGTTCTTTCTCTACTGGTATCTGCTTAGTTCTTTCTCCACTGGTATCTTCTTAGTTCTTTCTCTACTGGTACCTGCTTAGTTCTTTCTCCACTGGTATCTGCTTAGTTCTTTCTCTACTGGTATCTGCTTAGTTCTTTCTCCTCTGGTATCTGCTTAGTTCTTTCTCCACTGGTATCTTCTTAGTTCTTTCTCTACTGGTATCTGCTTAGTTCTTTCTCCACTGGTATCTTCTTAGTTCTTTCTCCACTGGTATCTGCTTAGCTCTTTCTCCACTGGTATCTGCTTAGTTCTTTCTCCACTGGTATCTGCTTAGTTCTTTCTCTACTGGTATCTGCTTAGTTCTTTCTCCACTGGTATCTGCTTAGTTCTTTCTCTACTGGTATCTGCTTAGTTCTTTCTCTACTGGTACCTGCTTAGTTCTTTCTCCACTGGTATCTGCTTAGTTCTTTCTCTACTAGTATCTGCTTAGTTCTTTCTCCACTGGTATCTGCTTAGTTCTTTCTCTACTGGTATCTGCTTAGTTCTTTCTCCACTGGTACCTGCTTAGTTCTTTCTCCACTGGTATCTGCTTAATTCTTTCTCCACTGTTATCTGCTTAGTTCTTTCTCTACTGGTATCTGCTTAGTTCTTTCTCTACTGGTATCTGCTTAGTTCTTTCTCTACTGGTATCTGCTTAGTTCTTTCTCCACTGTTATCTGCTTAGTTCTTTCTCTACTGGTATCTGCTTAGTTCTTTCTCTGAGTTCCTCGTTCGAAATCGTATGATACCATCTCAGTCCCTCTATTCTATATAAACATCCATTTACGAAGGTCTGTAGTTTTCTGGTGGTTTCGTTGGTTGTCTTCCATGTTTCCAAGCCATAGAACAGCACTGACTTCACATTTGATTGAAAGGTTCTCAGTTTTTTGTTTGTTCTGATCTCCTTTGACTTTCATTTCTTACTCAATGCAATAAAATTTCCCTTACTTTTGTAATCTTATCTTGACATCTTTATTTGTTCCCCTTCTGTGTCTATGTTGCTATTAAGTTATGTGTATGATTCTACATCCTGTAGAGCTGTTTCCTCCAGCATAATCTGGTTTACATGTACTGCATTCTACACTACTCTTTCATCCAAAGGAAAGACAAAGTCCATACGTTTGGAATCAAGCAGGGTTTGCAAGGGATACCAGAAAATGTGATAAAACGAAGGGGTTTGCAAGGGATACCAGAAAATGTGATAAAACGAAGGGGTTTGCAAGGGATACCAGAAAATGTGATAAAACGAAGGGGTTTGCAAGGGATACCAGAAAATGTGATAAAACGAAGGGGTTTGACCACTTAATAAGAATGCATCCAAACTCTACAGTATACAGTCTTCTACAACAGAACATCAGGAAATAAAGTGAGAGGAAGATCACGAAAAAGATGGTTGGATAGCATAAGCAGAATCCTGTCAAAGAGCAAAAATAACAATGAACAAAGCCACTAGAACAGCGCAAGACAAAAACAGAAAACCACGACATTGTGCAACAACCCGGTAGCAGTGTGACGACAAAAGAAGAAGATTAGAAGTTGGAATGAAATACACACAAAACCATCAGCTGCCTTAGGTTTCTTCCCTTCGGATTTGTGGTCAATGTTTACTACTCTAGCCTTTTACATAACCGTGCTGACCCACATGGCAGTGGGGATTTTCTATTAGGATTTACTCCCTATTCGTTTAGCGCCACTGAATACACCTCTACAAGGCTATGGGTTTAACAGTTGTAGATGGTACCGTCCACTGTCATATGGTAGCAGATGAAACATCTGATTTGACAGTGAGTTTAACAGTTGCAGATGGTACCGTCTACTGTCATATGGTAGCAGATGAAACATCTGATCTGACAGTAAGTTTAACAGTTGCAGATGGTACCGTCTACTGTCATATGGTAGCAGATGAAACATCTGATCTGACAGTAAGTTTAACAGTTGCAGATGGTACCGTCTACTGTCATATGGTAGCAGATGAAACATCTGATCTCACAGTAAGTTTAACAGTTGCAGATGGTACCGTCCACTGTCATATGGTAGCAGATGAAACATCTGATCTGACAGTAAGTTTAACAGTTGCAGATGGTACCGTCTACTGTCATATGGTAGCAGATGAAACATCTGATCTGACAGTAGGTTTAACAGTTGCAGATGGTACCGTCTACTGTCATATGGTAGCAGATGAAACATCTGATCTGACAGTAAGTTTAACAGTTGCAGATGGTACTGTCTACTGTCATATGGTAGCAGATGAAACATCTGATCTGACATAAGTTTAACAGTTGTAATGGTACCGTCTACTGTCATATGGTAGCAGATGAAACATCTGATCTGACAGTAAGTTTAACAGTTGCAGATGGTACCGTCTACTGTCATATGGTAGCAGAAGAAACATCTGATCTGACAGTAAGTTTAACAGTTGCAGATGGTACTGTCTACTGTCATATGGTAGCAGATGAAACATCTGATCTGACAGTAAGTTTAACAGTTGCAGATGGTACCGTCTACTGTCATATGGTAGCAGATGAAACATCTGATCTGACAGTAAGTTTAACAGTTGCAGATGGTACCGTCTACTGTCATATGATAGCAGATGAAACATCTGATCTGACAGTAAGTTTAACAGTTGCAGATGGTACCGTCTACTGTCATATGGTAGCAGATGAAACATCTGATCTGACAGTAAGTTTAACAGTTGCAGATGGTACCGTCTACTGTCATATGGTAGCAGATGAAACATCTGATCTGACAGTGGGTTTAACAGTTGCAGATGGTACCGTCTACTGTCATATGATAGCAGATGAAACATCTGATCTGACAGTAAGTTTAAAGTTCTAGATGGTACCGTCTACTGTCATAGCAGATGAAACATCTGATATGGCGAGGTTTAACAGTTGCAGATGGTACCGTCTACTGTCATATGGTAGCAGATGAAACATCTGATCTGACAGTGAGTTTAACAGTTGTAGATGGTACCGTCCACTGTCATATGGTAGCAGAAGAAACATCTGATCTGACAGTAAGTTTAACAGTTGTAAATGGTACCGTCCACTGTCATATGGTAGCAGATGAAACATCTGATCTGACAGTGGATTTAACAGTTGTAGATGGTACCGTCCACTGTCATATGGTAGCAGAAGAAACATCTGATCTGACAGTAAGTTTAACAGTTGTAAATGGTACCGTCTACTGTCATACGTTAGCAGATGGAACATCTGATCTGACCACAATTCCTGGATTAGAAGTTTATCTTTAGGAACGTATTTTAAAATCAAGAATAACTGTTGAATTCTGAACCCATTGTAACTATATATTGTCGGGGTCTCTGTGGCGTAGAGATTAGCTTCTCGCCTCTCGTTTCAAAGGTACTCAGTTCGATTCCTGAACGATCTGGATATTTTCCCAGAGATTCCTGATCTCAATATAGATGAGATCGAGTTCCTAGTCCTATCGGAGACGGACGATAAAACTTATGTCCCTTGTTCAAGTTGAGCATGTGAAAGAACCACTGGCAGTTCAAAATCGAGAAGAGCAGGCTGGAAAGCCGCTGCCCTGGCAAATATCATTAGAAACATGAAAAAATGAAATCCCTACAAAATATGTTTACCATCTTCTAAATAACATCATGATCATCGCCGGTGCTACGGAGTTTGTGCGCTGTTACTGAGATCTCCTGTGTAAGAAAAGATCGGAGCACACATTGTTACTCACTGAAGTGCAATGATTTTGGTATATCAATAAATAAATAAATAAATAAATCAGTCAATAAATCAATCAATAAATAAATCAATCAATCAATAAATCAATAAATAAATCAATCTTCAGGCGTATAACATGAATCAAACTTTCATGAAAAAATTAATTATGGCTCAGAAGAGATATAACTAGTTGCCCAGGATGGAACGGTATGGATAAATTGTTTTTCCATTGAATTCAACAATCTACCCACTCGACTATATCTGTCCTTCACCTACTACGTAAATACTTTACCGATAAACCCAATACTTCATCGATTAACGCCTACGCTGTTCCTACCAATAACAAATCAAATATACGCCAGTTTTGTCAATGTTATAAAAACTTCAACTAAAAAATCGTGGGTAGAAGATATTCTGATAAATGTGATCACAAACATGTCACAAATCAACATACAGATTCCATCTATCAAAAATATGATACGAAGAGATAACCCACAGCATAATCCAGTGGTTCTCAACGGGTGGGCACAGGCGCACCAGTGTTCCCAGTGATTCCTAGGTCCACCCTAGGAAATCCTAGATCATAGGTCGGAAACGCGGGGCCAACGGGCACCAGGGGGAAAAAATCGTCAAGACACTTCAGACTAATACTTTGGTAACGATCGCGAGAGAGAGAGAGAGAGACTAATACTTCTCATAGGCAGAAATTGCGCCCGTGTGATGCTGGGGCCCGCCCTACAAGGCATGTCGTAAGAGGCGACTGAGGTAAGCTACCCTAGTAAATAAAAAGCGTCGCAGACATCGGATGTTCTGGTCTACTTGTAGACTCATAACTGGCACAACGTACAACTTCTCTTAGGCTCAGATCACTTAAAAATCACACAGAATGGCTAACAAGTGGTCGATATAGAGCGTCCGAAGAAGAAGCTAGACAGAAATTAAATGATGAATAAAGGTAGATAACATTTTCCAATAGTTTCTGTATTTCAATAGTTCTGTATTTCTAATAGTTTCTTATTTCCACTGTATTTCCAATAGTTTCTGTATTTCCAATAGTTTCTGTATTTCATAGTTCTGTATTTCAATAGTCTCTATTTCCCATAGTTCTGTATTTCAATGTTCTCTATTTCAATAGTTCTGATTTTGCTTTTGTATCTTATTTATTAACCTCTTGTGAATCTGGTCTATAATTTTGGGAGGACTTCAAATGTCCCCACTTCAGAAAGTTTGAGACCCACTGGCATAATCTATATCATTGGCGGACAAAATATTCATGCTTGCATAAAGTAACTTGACACCGTATTATCCTTCCATGACAGCTAAAACGATTTTTGCACCGTAAGTTGGCCATTTTCGGAATTCTCAAGAAAGTAATAGATTCCGATATGTCAGTGCGGTAAAAAGTGTTGTTCAAAAGTTAATCCAAGCATCTTTCATGGAATATTCATTTCAGCAAGACAGAATTACTTAGATTGTGGGCGGAATATGTAATACGTTACATTTTATTTAACAGTTTCATGAGATTTATATAGTCTAGGAATTTAATGGCGACCTCACTTTGTCCATTTTGAGAATTTAGGATCAGTTTTGGGAAACGTTTAGTAGGTTAACAGACTTTGTGTGTGTTAAGAAAATAGTACAGGTTCAACGACACACAGTTTCTCTTCTTCTTCTTCTTCTTCTTCTTCTTCAGTGATCCAGTGGAATTTAGGCTCATGCCCTTCAGCCCAATGCTATTTAGTGAGGGGGTGGTCCCTGTGGCGTAGAAGTTAGGTGCACGCCTTTCGTTCCGAAGGTACGCTACTCGCTCCCTTGTGGAGCTATCTGAATATTTTTCCAGAGATCCATGATCTTAGTGTAGGGGAGATATAGTTCCTAGTCCTATCGGAGACGAACAAATAAAACGTAGGTCCCGTGTTCAAGTAGAGCACGTGAAAGAACCATTGGCAGCTCAAAATTGAGAAGAACAGGCTGGAATGCTTAGTCAACATTCGTTAGAAAAAAAATAATTAAGGAATAACATTCCTACACAATATTTTCACCATCTTCTAAATGACATCTGGGACCCTCGCCGGTGCTACAGAGTTCGTGCACTGTCTTCATGTGTCAGAAAGATATCGGGACACAGATGGTTGCTTACTGGAGTGCAATGATGATGGTCCTATAACTCAGTCAATATATGTAGTGGTATCTGCATGTGTCAATATATGTAGTGGTATCTGCATGTGTTTGTAAGTTGTTCTTTTGTTCCGTATAATGTGTTCCATTTATCTGGCCTTGGAGGAAGGAGGATCTTCTGACATCATCTTGCATTGACATCTGATGAAGTGGTGGTGGACGGTTTCATGTTCCTTCTTTGTTGAGATAGATGTGTGGGTGAAATAGTTCATGTTGAGATAGACGTGTGGGCGAAACAGTTCATGTTGAGATAGACGTATGGGTGATACAGTTCATGTTGAGATAGACGTGTGGGTGATACAGTTCATGTTGAGATAGATGTGTGGGTGATACAGTTCATGTTGAGATAGATGTGTGGGTGATACAGTTCATGTTGATATAGAGGTGTGGGTGATACAGTTCATGTTGAGATAGACGTGTGGGTGATACAGTTCATGTTGAGATAGACGTGTGGGTGATACAGTTCATGTTGAGATAGATGTGTGGGTGATACAGTTCATGTTGAGATAGATGTGTGGGTGATACAGTTCATGTTGATATAGACGTGTGGGCGGAACAGTTCATGTTGAGATAGATGTGTGGGTGATACAGTTCATGTTGAGATAGACGTGTGGGTGATACAGTTCATGTTGAGATAGATGTGTGGGTGATACAGTTCATGTTGAGATAGACGTGTGGGTGATACAGTTCATGTTGAGATAGACGTGTGGGTGGAACAGTTCATGTTGAGATAGACGTGTGGGCGAAACAGTTCATGTTGAGATAGATGTGTGGGTGATACAGTTCATGTTGAGATAGACGTGTGGGTGATATAGTTCATGTTGAGATAGACGTGTGGGTGATATAGTTCATGTTGAGATAGACGTGTGGGTGATACAGTTCATGTTGAGATAGACGTGTGGGTGATATAGTTCATGTTGAGATAGACGTGTGGGTGATATAGTTCATGTTGAGATAGATGTGTGGGTGGAACCACATCCAACTATAAACTTATGGCCTGCGGACTCTGGTGAAAATTATGGGAAATCGGATCACAACCGGTCACGTGACCTCGCTTTCCAGTATTGTTGTATACAGACGAATTCATTTTAAAATCAACACAAAATGCTAAATGAAAGCTATATTATGCAACAAGTTCAGTTTAACAATAAAGAATATCAGTATTGTGAATGTTTTTCATCAATAAATAACCATAGACTTACAGAATTGAGTAACATTGTAAACAAATATGCAGTGTTCTATCAAAAATATATCGATTCCAGCCCCCGACTGAATCTAGGTCACTAGTTTCCCCGATAGTTGTCAGGCCTAGTTATTTAGAGTTGGCTGTAGCGGAACAGTTACTGTTGAGAGAAGGACGTGTGGGTGGAACAGTTACTGTTGAAAGATAGACGTGTGGGTGGAACAGTTACTGTTGAGAGAATGACGTGTGGGTGGAACAGTTACTGTTGAGAGATAGACGTGTGGGTGGAACAGTTACTGTTGAGAGAAGGACGTGTGGGTGGAACAGTTACTGTTGAAAGATAGACGTGTGGGTGGAACAGTTACTGTTGAGAGAATGACGTGTGGGTGGAACAGTTACTGTTGAAGATAGACGTGGGTGGAACAGTTACTGTTGAGAGAATGACTGTGGGTGGAACAGTTACTGTTGAGATAGACGTGTGGGTGGAACAGTTACTGTTGAGAGAAGGACGTGTGGGTGGAACAGTTACTGTTGAAAGATAGACGTGTGGGTGGAACAGTTACTGTTGAGAGAATGACGTGTGGGTGGAACAGTTACTGTTGAAAGATAGACGTGTGGGTGGAACAGTTACTGTTGAGAGATAGACGTGTGGGTGGAACAGTTACTGTTGAAAGATAGACGTGTGGGTGGAACAGTTACTGTTGAGAGATAGACGTGTGGGTGGAACAGTTACTGTTGAGAGATAGACGTGTGGGTGGAAGAGACGAGGTTAGTTATAAGAAGTACGGGAAAGACCTCCATAATGTGACACTAGGTCACGTAACCAAACCTCCTCCCTCCTCCCCTCTCCGTTCCTAGTTTCATATGTTCAAATACTTCCATTATCTCATTATTAATGATACAGCATCAGCCAATTTTCTTTTATTATGAGTCCATTCTGTACCCGTTTGTTGTCCAGACCTGCAAAGGAGCACAGAATAGTACCGCTGCGACCTACAAGGCATGTCGTAAGAGACGAATGAGGTAGGGGTCTAGGAACCTACCTAGTAAATAAGAAGCATCGAAGAAATCGGATGTGCTGGTCTACTTGTAGGCGCATAACTGACACAACTTACAATCGCTCTTAGACTCGGATCACATACAAATCACAGAGAATGGTTTAACAAGTGATCGATATGAAGCGTTCAAAGAAGAAGAAGAAGAAGAAGAGTTCCTTCTGGATAGATCTATTTGTTCTCTATTCTCTATCCATGATATACGGAGGACATTTCCTTCTGGATAGATCTATTTGTTCTCTATTCTCTATCCATGATATACGGAGGACATTTCCTTCTGGATAGATCTATTTGTTCTCTATTCTCTGTCCATGATATACGGAAGACTCTTCTGTAACACTTATATTCAAAAGCACATATATGTTTATCCACTGCCTTATTAAATGTCCTTGCTTCACACCCGTACGTTGTCACTGGGAAAATGCATTCTCTTAGTATTTTATCTAATACGTAAAAAATATAAGTTTAAAAAAAAAACTAAGATGGAAATACCCATTCAATGCTAAATAAAACATAAAAAATATTATCTTGCAATTTGCCGAAGGGGAAAGTCACAAGAGCGGCAGAATCATTGCAGAAATCTAAGTTTGAGATGCGCGCCCCTGACCTACTTTAGTTATCAAAACCTGATTACCCATTGTTATCTATACCTTCAGGTGAAGTTCGCTTTAGAATTGAAGTGTCCTCCTCTGAAAATACAAGCAATTAAGTTCTTTAGTTAGGATTAGATAAAAGAAGAGACCTTCCCTCGTTGAGTTCTGGAAATTGAAATTTGGTGTGTGTCGGCTACCAGAGATGGTATATTGAAGGGAAGAATAGATTTTAACGGTAGTTTGGTGCAAATCACTTTTGAGAAACGAAACTGGGTCACCAAGTACTTTCGGGGATTTAGTATCTTGTTCTGGGAAGGGGGAATAAGTAGTTTTAAGAATCCCAGGGAAGCAACGGAGCCTTTTCTTTTCTTCTTCGAGCGCTCCATATCGACCCCTTGTTAAACCACTCTTTGGGATTTGTATGTGAACCGAGCCTAAGAGTGATTGTACATACGTTGTGCCAGTTATGCGCCTACAAGTAGGCCAGCACATTCGATTTCTGCAACGCTTTTATTTACTAGGGTAGCTTCTCTAGGCCCCTACCTCAGTCGCACCTACCTCAGCCACACCTACCTCAGTCGCACCTACCTCAGTCGCACCTACCTCAGCCACACCTACCTCAGTCGCACCTACCTCAGCCACAGAGGCGTATATTAAATAAAGAAACATATCGATAGGAAGGTGTAAAAAAGATACCCATAGAATAAGACATCCATAGAACAGAGAATGACAGACAGAGAGAGAGAGAAAGAGAGAGAGAGAGAGGAAGAGAGAGAACATTTTAGATAGCCTGACTTCATAGTACGAAAGAGCGTCAACATCTGAGATGATAGCAAACACCAGAGACAGAGATTTGTGGAGATCTATGATCGCCTACGCCAGCCGGCACGGCACCTGATGATGATAGAATGAGTAATACAACCGCCTTAAGGTAGTAATACACTGACTAATATCACCCACATTCCGCTTACAATACTGGGCGTATGAATGGGCACTGTCAAAATCTAACCGTAGTGTATCGGGGTTTTCCGATTCTTTTGAAATGTTTTCATAGAATATAGCGTAGGATGTTAGAAGTTTATTATAAGTAAATATGACTGGGTCTACTTCTGGGGGACCGGTGTTCTCTTCCGATGTTCAGGAATGTCATTGAGATACAGCAGAAAAATGTGAGTACTGCTGGTTCCTTTCCGTCCTTGCAGTGTGGGTAGTTTGTGCTATCATCAGGTGCCGTGGCGGCTGGCGATAACGATCATGGATCTCCACAAATTTCTGTCCCTGTTGTTTGCAGCATCCCAGATGTTGACGCTCTTTCATGCCATGACGTCAGATATCCAACATTATCTCTCTCTTCCTTCCTCTGTCTCGTCTACCCTCGATTTTTACCAGTGTTACAATATGTTCTAAACCCCATTTCTCATCACATGTCAGAAAAATGCTGACTGCCTCTTTCTTATATTGATGATAAGCTTTCTCTGTGTTTTGACCTCATTCCGCACCTCCACATTAGTCATTTTAGCAGTCCATGTGATTTTTATCATTCTTCTGTAAAACCACATTTCTGTGGACCTCAGAGATTTTTCTATCTTTTTTGTTTATTGTCCATGACTCGCATCCGTATGTTAGTTTTGGTAGCACTGTATAACTCTCATTCTGATCTCGATTCTTCTTCTTCTTCTTCTTCTTCAGCGATCTCTGGTCATGCGCTTAATTTACTGTGGACCACAAACTGGGCAGACAGCTTCAGGTCTGTCAGGTTTCCCCAAAGCTTAGTTTTCAGGTCGACTGGGTGTGGCCACATGTTGCTTCTCAGCTCACACAGAAGAGGACAGTCTTGCAGGATATGCTCTGGTGTCTGTTCTGCCTGCTGACACTAGCAGAGAGCTGATTGACTTATTCCTAGTCTGTATAAGTGTTTGTTGAGTCTGCAGTGTCCGGTGCGTAGTCGAAATATAATGACCTGGTCTGTTCTGCTTAGGTCTTTGAGGGAGTCTTTTCCATAATCATATCCAGTGTTTGTCTTCCAGTCTACTGCAGATTTTCTCTGTATGAGGGTTTTGACCTCTTGAAAAGACAAGGGTTGGTAAATTTGCTCTTTGGCACTGCCCTCCTTAGCTAAGACATCAGCACTCTCATTGCCTGCAATGCCACAGTGAGATGGAATCCACTGCAAGTGAATTTCTGCCTTTTCTGAAAGCTGAGCAAGTTCTCTTTGTAGTTTTTGTACTGTGCTGTCAGTGGATTTAGCCTCCAGGGCTTGTATAGCTGACAATGAGTCTGTAAGAAATACCATCTTGCTTGCAGCTGCTTGCAGCTTATTCATGTGCTGTGCTGCCATCAGAAGGGCTATGAGTTCTGCTTTGTAGTTGGAACATATTCTTCCAGTAGGAGCCGCTAGAGACACAGTGGTAGCATCTGGGTGCCTAATGTACACTCCTGCTCCACCATTCATGGTTGCCTCGATGCATCCATGGTTGATCTCGATTGATAATGACTTGTTGCATATACTGCTTCTCGCCCGAGTGGTTACCGGGGCCCAAATTTGGGGTGTAAAGAATAGAACCACTGTTACCTGCCACGCATGTCGTAAGAGGCGACTAAGGAGGTTTGGCTGAAATCGGATGCATGTGTCCTAAACGTGTAGAAGTCTGCGTTTAGGGGCCTACCAAACTAATGTGCACGTTCTTGGCAAAGATCAAACATATCACAAAGAGAGATTAAAATTGATTGTAAAGAACGAACGCAAAGAAGAAGAAGATAATGCTTCTCATTTTCTGGAACGCTGCTTTGGCCTACCATATTCTGCTCTTTATTTCTGATCTGCACCTGTCGTCTGATTTTACCATGACTCTGAGTTATTTACCAGCCTTGAGAAGCGAGTGCACTAACAACTACGCTACCTCGGCTCTCATTTATTTCTTTATTTTTATATATTAGTCTAAATAGGTTTTTAAAGCGGGAATCTATTGCACTCAGACACGAGACTCTCATAAAATTGCGTGTCCTGAGCAGAACTTTGCCACCCTAACAGTCCTTCGGAATTTTTCTCCCTCATAGGCCAGATACTGCGCCTTTGCAGCCGTCATTCTCAAATCATCAGTCACATCCTGATTCCATCTTCTCCGTGGTCTTCCTCTTTGCCGGTATGCCTCCTTCCATGATGGTCTTCTCCAGCCCTTCGTGTTTACATTTTCAAAATACTTCAATTTTCTCATTCTTATTTGTAGCATCAGCCAGTTTTCTTTGATTTTGAGTTCTCTCTGGATAGATCTATTTATTCTTTTCTCTGTCCAAGATATACAAAGGACTCTTCGTGTAACACTTATATTCAAAAGCACATATATGTTTTTTCACTGCATATAAATATCCATGCTTCACATCCATACGTTGCCACTGGAAATATATATTCGCTTAGTATTATGATCTGTTTTCCTCTGATCAGCTCCATTCCATACTGTTTTTATATGTTTTTTCTTCTTTTTCTTTGCGATCGGTTTCGTATGCTCATCTAAACCATGAGATGTGTTGCTTCTATGAAACTGCATGTCAGTTGGAGTTCCTCGAGAGTTCCCCATAGCTTGCTCTGTAATCTTTGTTCATGAGGCCATGTTTCGTTTTCTTTGGTGTATGTATGATGGACATGACTGCAGGATGTGCTCTGGAGTCTGTGTTTCTGTCTGGCATGCACACTGTGCAGTCTGCGCAAGCTTCATTCTATGCATGTGATGGTTGAGCCTGCAGTAACCTGTTCTTAGGCGAAAGATTGTTGTGTGATGTTTTCTGTTTAGTCTGTCTGATGGGATCTTGTGGCTATCTGTCTGACATGCACATTTAGTTATTTAATTTTATGTAGTCTACGTGCGTTCTTCTTTAGATTTGCCATAAATAATGAATATTACTAGCTTATATTAAAGATAGTTTCAAATGAACATTAGTTTGAAGAAGAACTTGCCAGACGGTCAGAAATTTCGGTCAAAATCTGGCCAACTAACCGGAAACAATGAATCCTTCATAAATCAAGTGACGTCATATCTGGTGACTTTTAACCAGAGCCAACTATAAACTTATGGGCCTTCGGACTCGGGTAAGAATTATGGGAAATCAGACCACAACTACCCCACATGAGCTCACATTCCAGTATTATTGTATATAGACGAATTCATTTTAAAATCACCACAAAATGCTAAATCAAAGTTATATTATGCAACAAGTTAAGTTTAACAATAAGGAATATCAATATTATGAATATTTGTCACCAATAAATAACCATAGACTCACAGAATTGAATAAAATTGCAAAAAAGCTTGCAGTATTCTATCAAACATATATACATTCCATCCCCCTTCTCTGATCTAGGTCAGGGATTCCCCGGTCATTTGTCTGACCTAGTTATCTAGAGTTGGCTGTGCTTTTAACCCCTGACCTATTACACCCACACGATTACAAACAAAACTGACCCATTACACCCACACGATTACAAACAAAACTGACCCATTACACCCACACGATTACAAACAAAACTGACCATTACACCCACACGATTACAAACAAAACTGACCATTACACCCACACGATTACAAACAAAACTGACCATTACACCCACACGATTACAAACAAACTGACCATTACACCCACAGATTACAAACAAAACTGACCCATTACACCCACACGATTACAAACAAAACTGACCTATTACACCCACACGATTACAAACAAAACGACCTCACCACGATTACAAACGACCTTTCTCATAAACGACTAAGACCGGTCAGAGAATTGCTACTCTCACTAGGAACAGGTCGAAAGGTCACGCTGGTAGCGGAGAATAAATTACATTTAAAGGGTCAAGGTGGAATTAGACCACCATTTTTATTGTTCTATTTTTAGCCTTAGTTCGTCCTATCAATTTCCGAATTACACCCCATCCCCCCCTTCCCTACAACACCCGCTTTCCCCTAATCTAGTGAACCCCATAACGGAGTTGATCTTCAAATTTTGATTCAGGAAAATTGAGAGGCCTTCTTCTTCTTCCTCTTTATAATCGTTCTTATCAACCAAGTTAACCACTCTTTGTGATCTATGTGGTTTGCTCCGAGAACGGGAATATTTTGCTCATTAGTGCATAGCCCCATAGTAATGATTGTTATGGCAGAAAAAAAACGCTTTAAAGACACACTTAAAGTGTCTCTAAAACGCTTCGATATAGACAACACGTGCTGGGAATCCCTGGCGTAAGATCACCAAATGTGACGCTGTAACAACACAAGAGGAACTCGCATAGATGAGAATCGTCGTGCCGTTGACGCGCAGAGAAACAGCTGCGCAAAAGAAAGAATACAAAAACTCATATGTGTAACCTTGATCATGTATGCCCCACGTGTGGTAGAAGATTGTGTTCTAGGATTTTACTCTTAATCACATCCACACACACACCAGAGAGGTGCAGCAGCACACGTCTGAGGTTGTTGTCATCATCGCTTGCGATAGACGGCTATTATTATTATAACCACATCATAGCCAGGCTCTAGCATATGCTAGATACAGCATGTAGGACAGGCGTATCCAGAATATTTCAGCTTAGATGACTGTCTGATGATCCTCTGCAGACAAATGGGTTTATAGGGGCAACTCCACTGGATTCATGGATAGTCTCTGTGGCTGAATGGTTACGCTTTTGCCTTGCGATCCGAATGACGTGGATTCGAACCCGGACCGCGTCGTTCTGTTCACTGGCGAATTTTTTTCAGAGAACCATAGGATTGTTGCATGAGCTACGGAGTTCGTGTGCAATGTCTATTTCCTGCTATCTCTTACAGATCTCTACTCACCTCCTTCCTCTCTTACTCTTTCTGTCTCGCACGCCTTCCCTACTCGCGCTCTCTCTCTCTCTCCAGATCTATAACTCCTCTTCCTTACTCATTCCTCCCACTCCCTCCCTTCATTTCTCTCACTTAATTGTTAACACCTGAACAAATTAATATCACACCCTCACGCCAGGTAAGACAGGGGCAGGTAACATCATACAGGTAAATTAAAACTTCTGAAGAAGTTACTTCCCTTTCATGTCTCAATCTGTTAACACGCTTGAGAAGCGATTCTCAAATTGTGGTATCTGTATGGACCTTTGAATGATGATGGTGATGATGACGATGATGATGAATATGATGATGATGAAGATGATGATGATGAAGATGATGATGATGATGATGAAGATGATGATGAAGATGATGATGATGAAGATGATGATGATGATAATAATGATGATGATGATGATGATGATGAAGATGATGATGATGAGATGATGATGATGATGATGAAGATGATGATGATGGATAGGATGATGGATACCCATCAAGTCTCAACATACAATGTGTGAAGCTAGCGCACATTGTGGGATTCGTGTTGGTTTTCTTCTGACCAATTTCATGTCAGTAAGTTTTATGAGCGTCTGTAGCTTAAGCGGTAGTGAGCAAGACCACAACACAGGCGTACCTGGTTCAAACTCCACGACGGGCAAGTTTGAAAGCTTCTTCTTCTTCGAACGCTCCATATCAACCACTCTTATCACTCTTATGACTTGTATGTGATCTGAACCTAAGAACGAGTGTACGTCTACAAGTACATCCGATTTATGCGACGCTTTTTATTTGAGGCCCCTACCTCAATCGTCTCTTACGACATGACTTGTAGGTCGCAGTGGTAGTATTCTTTGCTCCCGCTACAGGCCCCGGCATCACACTGGTAGTACCGGGTTCAATCCACGATAAGGCCGCGGAGTGTGTTTCTGTCGGGGGCAGAAAGAAAACAATCCTAACCTGAACATTTTCGCAGCGACTGCACTAGCCATGCAGCCATTAAATTACGCAGGCACATGTCCCATCTGTCCGACATCTCCTGAAAAGTGGCCCTACATGCAGTAACGACATCTGGAAGATAGAAAGGGAGATGTACACAGAACATATTATGATATATACAATCAAGAAAGGGAGATGTGCATGGAACATATTATGATATATACAATCAAGAAAGGGAGATGTACATGGAAATAAAAGATGTACATGGAACATATTTGATATATACAATTAAGAAAGGGAGATGTACATGGAACATATTATGATATATACAATTAAGAAAGGGAGATGTACATGGAACATATTATGATATATACAATCAAGAAAGGGAGATGTACATGGAACATATGAATATACAATCAAGAAGGAGATGTACATAGAACCGATGATATATACAATTAAGAAGGAGATATACAATTAAGTAAGGAGATATACATGACCGTTAGATATAACAATTAAAAGGGAGATGTACATAGAACCCTTTGATGATATATACAATTAAGAAGAAGGAGAGTACATAGAACCCTTAATGATATACAATTAAAAGGAGATGTACATAGAACCCGTATGATATATACATTAGAAGGGGATGTCACATAGAACCTATGATATATACAATTAAGTAAGGGAGATGTACATTAAGTAAGGAGATGTCAATTAAGTAAGAGAAGATGTACAATTAGAAAGAGATGTACAATTAGTAAGAAGATGTACAATTGAAGAAGATATACAATTAATAGGAGATAACAATTAAGAAGAGATACAATTGAAGAAAAGTGTAACAGAACATATTAAGTAAGAGAAAACTGTAAATAGCACGCGCATCTATCCATGTTCTCTCCTGCAGGTTTCATCAGCGCGCATTTCATTTGCTCAGTTGACACTGTCGGCGGAAGGTAACAGGTCAAGCAGCGTTACAAGACACGTTCAAATGACCTGTCCTCAGACAAGTGTTAACAAGCTTGGACCATCCATCTATTTGATCGGTCGTCGGTCATTCAAGGAATGATCATCGCTTTGTTGAGATCTAGCGCGTATTGTCAGGGTCATTGTCAGGACATTCGTTAACTGTGGTCAGATGCCAAGTAACGGCTGTTCTCTCGAACCTGACAACATTTCTTTTGATTACTTGTATCTTGTCCGGTGGCCGGCTGGCGTGGCGAATGTGGAACTTCTCAACATCTGTTGTAAATACCTTGTATCTTCTTCTTCTTTGCGTTCGGTTTCTATGCCGTCTGCGCCGTGTAATGTCGGGGCTGCATGAAAAGCAAAGAATAGTACACTGCGACTACAAGCGCATGTCGTAAGAAGCGAATAAGGTAGTGACCTAGGGAAGATACCATAGTAAATAAAAGCGTCGAGAAATCGCATGTGCTGGCCTACTTGTAGGCGCATAACTGGCACAACGTACAATAGCTCTTAATCTTAGATCACATACAGATCACAGAGAGTAGTTTAACAATTAGATCACATACAGATCACAGAGAGTAGTTTAACAATTAGATCACATACAGATCACAGAGAGTAGTTTAACAATTAGATCACATACAGATCACAGAGAGTAGTTTAACAATTAGATCACATACAGATCACAGAGAGTAGTTTAACAATTAGATCACATACAGACCACAAAGAGTAGTTTAACAATTAGATCACATACAGACCACAAAGAGTAGTTTAACAATTAGATCACATACAGACCACAAAGAGTAGTTTAACAATTAGATTACATACAGACCACAAAGAGTAGTTTAACAATTAGATTACATACAGACCACAAAGAGTAGTTTAACAATTAGATCACATACAGACCACAAAGAGTAGTTTAACAATTAGATCACATACAGACCACAAACAGTAGTTTAACAATTGATATACATACAGATCACAAAGAGTAGTTTATCAATTAGATCACATACAGACCACAAAGAGTAGTTTAACAATTAGATACATACAGACCACAAACAGTAGTTTAACAATTAGATCACATACAGACCACAGAGAGTAGTTTAACAATTAGATCACATACAGACCACAGAGAGTAGTTTAACAATTAGATCACATACAGACCACAGAGAGTAGTTTAACAATTAGATCACATACAGACCACAAAGAGTAGTTTATCAATTAGATCACATACAGACCACAAAGAGTAGTTTAACAATTAGATCACATACAGACCACAAAGAGTAGTTTAACAATTAGATCAATACAGACACAAAAGTAGTTTAACAATTAGATCACATACAGACCACAAGAGAGTTTAATAATAGATCACATACAGACACAGAAGAGTTTAACAATTAGATCAATACAGACCACAGAGAGAGTTTAACAATTGATCACACAGACCACAAGAGTAGTCTTAACATTAGATCACATACAGATCCACAAAGAGTAGTTTAACAATTAGATCACATACAGATCACAGAGAGTAGTTTAACAATTAGATCACATACAGATCATTTCATTGTCCTACGTCGAGTAGTTTAACAATTAGATCACATACAGACACAAGAAGTAGTTTAACAATTAGATCACATACAGATCCACAAGAGTAGTTTAACAATTAGATCACATACAGACACAGAGAGTAGTTTAACAATTAGATCACTAGTACAAAGTATTTATTGATCACTGACCAAGTAGTTTATACAATTAGATCACATACAGACACAAGAGGTAGTTTAACAATTAGATCACATACAGACACGAGAGTAGTTTAACAATTAGATCACATACAGACACAGAGAGTAGTTTAACAATTAGATCACATACAGACCACAGAGAGTAGTTTAACAATTAGATCACATACAGACCACAGAGAGTAGTTTAACAATTAGATCATGCGGATACAGCATACAGACGAGTAGTTTAACAATTAGATCACATACAGACCACAGAGAGTAGTTTAACAATTAGATCACATACAGACCACAAAGAGTAGTTTAACAATTAGATCACATACAGACCACATAGAGTAGTTTAACAATTAGATCACATACAGACCACAAAGAGTAGTTTATCAATTAGATCACATACAGACCACAAAGAGTAGTTTATAAATTAGATCACATACAGACCACAAAGAGTAGTTTAACAATTAGATCACATACAGACCACAGAGAGTAGTTTAACAATTAGATCACATACAGACCACAAAGAGTAGTTTAACAATTAGATCACATACAGACCACAAAGAGTAGTTTAACAATTAGATCAACATACAGCCACAAAGAGAGTTTAACAATTAGACACTACAGACACAGAGAGTAGTTTAACAATTAGATCACATACAGACCACAGAAGAGTTTAACAATTAGATCACATACAGACCACAAAGTAGTTAACAGTACGAGGAAGCGTTGAGAGAAGAAAAAGTATCCTTGTCTAAACCATGAGATGGTTGCCCTCTGAAGCTGTTTGTCAGTTGAGTTCCTCGAGTGTTGCCTATAGCTTGCAAATCTTATTTCATTTGATTCTTCTTCTTCTACGCTCGCCCGCTATAAATTCAGGCGTAGCCATGGCGCAGATAGTGTCTCAGTCTGCTGTCTTAGTACAAAATTCTACTATTGTGATATTCACGGCTTATCCTCAAGCTGTGGGGCAAAACATGATTAAAGTAAAGAAAGAAGACGATCCTACGGACGCAGAATCTGTAAAGAGCAGTCATTTTGTAATATGTTGGTCCGTGACCGTCTGTCGAGGGGTCATCTAGGGTTGAAAACTGCACCCGGAAATAATTGGGAGACAACAGATGGGTCAAACGGTAAACGGATGCGCAGGTATCTGTCCGGCTTTGAGGTGGTGTTTCTTAAACACCTGGGGATTTGAGGCGGGTTGAAGAGGAACAAGGTGAAAGAAAGGTTAGAGGTCACAATAACCAGAGATCACAGCATTCAAAGACGCCAGTTCAGGCTTTGCTTCTGTGGTCATTTATGTGTTTGTGGGTAACATGCGGCGTAGCACGTTCGGTGTAGTTTTCAGCGGCGGTCTTTATCCCGTTAGGGTACCCACTTAGATAAGGTTTAAAATGGGGTTTTATAGCCGAAGGATTTACTTCATTGCATCGGGTTTTACCCAATATCGCTCGGTCCCTCTCAGCAGAAATAGCACGTCACCTGCCGAGAGTATTGCACAAAGCACGAACTCCGTAGCTCCGGAAACTTCTTCTTCTTTGTGTTTGTTCTTTACGACCAATTTTAATCACTCTTTGTGATATGTTTGATCTTAGCCAGAACTTGTATACGTTGCACATTGGTTTGGTAGGTCCTAAACTCATAGACTTCTACACGTTTAGGACAAGTGCATCCGATTTCAACCAAACCTCTTTAGTCGCCTCTTACGACAGGAGTGGCAGGTAACAGTGGTTCTATTTTTACACCCCAAATTTGGGCCCCGGTAACCACTCGGGCGAGCTCCGGAAACAATCCTAGGGTCTCTGGAAAAAAACGCACTCGTGAACAGAACGGCGTGGTTCGGATTCAAACCCATGACATTTGACTAGCAAGGCAAGGGCTTAACCACTTAGCCACAGAGACCACGTCACTTAAAGATTTGACTCGCAAGGCAAGGGCTTAACCACTTAGCCACAGAGACCACGTCACTTAAAGATTTGACTAGCAAGGCAAGGGCTTAACCACTTAGCCACAGAGACCACGCCACTTAAAGATTTGACTCGCAAGGCAAGGGCTTAACCACTTAGACACAGAGACCACGTCACTTAAAGATTTGACTCGCAAGGCAAGGGCTTAACCACTTAGCACAGAGATCACGTCACTTAAAGATTTGACTGCAAGGCAAGGGCTTAACCACTTAGCCACAGAGACCACGTCACTTAAAGATTTGACTCGCAAGGCAAGGGCTTAACCACTTAGCCACAGAGACCACGTCACTTAAAGATTTGACTAGCAAGGCAAGGGCTTAACCACTTAGCCACAGAGACCACGTCACTTAAAGATTTGACTAGCAAGGCAAGGGCTTAACCACTTAGCCACAGAGACCACGTCACTTAAAGATTTGACTAGCAAGGCAAGGGCTTAACCACTTAGCCACAGAGACCACGTCACTTAAAGATTTGACTAGCAAGGCAAGGGCTTAACCACTTAGACACAGAGACCACGTCACTTAAAGATTTGACTCGCAAGGCAAGGGCTTAACCACTTAGCCACAGAGACCACGTCACTTAAAGAGGAGTACACAAGAAAGTGTGCCATCCACTACTATCTGATCAGTCGATTGAGACGCCAGCTTCAACGATTATTCGACTTTGGTGTTCTGAAGTAGAAGGTATTAAATTATCATTTTGAGTTTAGAAGAAACATACATTAGCGTCACGTTGTTATATTATAGCCATTCTGATCACAATCATAGTTCATCATAACCATCACCATCATAATCATCACCAGCATCACCATCACCATCATCACCATCACCATCATAGCCATCACCATCATAGCCATCACCATCATCACCATCACCATTACCATCATCACCATCACCATCATCACCATCATAGCCATCATCATCAAAACCATCACCATCATAATCATCACCATCATCACCATCATCACCATCATCACCATCACCTCATACCATCATAGCCATCACCATCATCACCATCACCATCAGCATTCACCTACACATCACCATCATCACCATTACCATCATAACCATCACCATCATCACATTTACCATCACCACCATCACCATCATCACCATCACCATCATCACCATCACCATCATCACCATCATAGCCATCACCATCATCACCATTACCATCATAATAATCACCATCATAATCATCACCATCATCATCATCACCATCATCATCCGTACATTATCATCCTCATAGTCAATGCCGATTTTACCGATCCCGCCCGTGTTGCCGGGACTCACTGAGGACAAAGATATCCATTGACTCTCCAAGGCTTGTCGTAAGGGACTGAGGTAGGGCCGAGGAAGCTAACCTATTAAATAAAAAGCGTCGAGGAAATCGGATGTGCTGGTCTACATTGTAGGTGCAATAACTGGCACAACGTACAATCGCTCTTAGGCTCAGATAACATACAAATCACACCGAGTGGTTAATCAAGTGGTTAACTATCCCAGACACATTCCACATCGACCACTCGCCCGAGTGGTTACCAGGACCCAAATTTTGGGTGTAAAGAATAGAACCACTGTTACCTGCCCCGCATGTCGTAAGAGGGACTAAGGAGGTTTGAATGAAATCGAATGCATGTGTCCTAAATGTGTAGAAATCTATGCGTTTAGGGGCCTACTAAACCAATGTGCAACGTATACAACGTTCTTGACAAAGATCAAACATATCACAAAGAGTGATTAAAATTAGTTGTAAAGAACGAACGAAAAGAAGAAGAAGAAGAAGACATCCACCACTCACACATTACAGTCCACACACACACACACGTACACTCACACACAGGAAACTTAAAGAAGGAAAAGAAAAATATGGCTAAAATGATTTCCTCTCTCACAAGTTAAACTACAACTCCAAACCCACCAACTCACAACACAACTCACAACCCACATCACAAACCCCCAACTCACAAACCCACCAACTCACAACCCACCAACTCACAACCCCACTCAAAACCCACCAACCACAAACCCACCAAGCTCCAAACCACCAACTCACAAACCCTACCACAAACCACCAACTCACAACCCGACTACCAAATTCCTATCTAGAACACACCACCCAGTAACCACCAACCCACCTACCACACCCCAACCCACAAACTCACAACACCAACCCACAACTCACCAACCACAATCACCAACCCACAATCTCACCAACCCACGAACTCACCAACTCACAACTCACAACCCACCAAGTCAGAAACCCACTAATCCATCAACATACCAACCCACACATTCACCAACCCACTAATGAAAGAACACACCACCCTACAAACCCACAGACACACCAACCATCCAACCAACCCACAAACCCATAAAACGACCAGCAAGCCAACACATCAACGAACAACCCCACAAACCCTCAAACCGACGAATCCACCAACACACCAACCCACCAATACATCAACCCACAAACTCACCAACCCACAAACTCACCAGCCTTCCAATCCACTAACCCATAGATTCCCAAACTTTTTCGGTCCACCACCCACTTTGCACAACATAAACTTTGTAACGCCCCCTCCTCCCCTCCACATTATAACAGCCTGCCAACGCGCCCTCACACATATATACATGCTCTATTTTCTCTTTGACATAGAAAATTGATATATATTTCTGTAATACATAGTGAATTTTCAAATGATTATATGCGTGAAATAGAAAATTGATGAAAAAATGGATCGTGTAAGTCGGGCATAAGATGAATTAAAATGCAGAATTAAAATTTTAAATGATTATTCAATCGTAAAATCACGAAAATAATTTTGTTAAAATATTTATTATTAATTTGTTCTTTAAGGAGCCACCGACCCCTAATCGCCAGAACATCCCCCAAATTCTGAACCCACTATCGCCCCCCTAGAACGCTTCGGCGCCCACGAGGGGGGAGGAAGGCATACCGCCCCACCTTGCAAACGCTGCACCAACCCATCAACACACCAACCCACAAACACACCAACCCACAAACAGCAAAACAAATAGAAACTAGGAACGTAAAGATTGATAAATAAAACACAGTCACAAAAACTGGAGAACTCAGATTGCACAATTTACAAGTGCATGCAGATTTGGATTTAGAACTATCTATCTTTCTTAACATGGACAGGCTTGGAAGTTGGCGGGATTTCCTAACATCTCCTGGTTTGTACACACGTCAAGTTATCTTATCAACTGTGTTTTATGTGTATGGTAAATATCATCATCATCATCATCAAGTAGCTTGTCCCTTCCGGAACATAGCTCCCACGACAGCAACCCTGAAAAACTATCTGTATTCTGTGCAAGTTGACCAAGGTCAGCAGCAGTAATTCTCAGATCGTCAAAGACGTCTTGCATCCATCGTCTTCTAGGTCTTCCTCTCATTCTTCTTCCAGGCACCATTCCCTCCAAAATTATCTTCTAGGCCTCATGTCATTTGATGTGTCCGAAATATTTAATTTTCTTAATTTTATGTTCTTTAATAGCCAACTCTATTTAGGTACACACTTTGTGTTTGAGTGTGTGAGGAGACAAATTGTATATATATATATATATAAACGCCTCTGCCCAGCGTGTTCTGTTTCGCGTTGGACTACGGTGACTATCCTCTGTGTGCGGGTTCAATTCCGCGGGATGGCAGAAAAAGCCACAGATTCCCAGTAACCGAACGGTTACGATGTCCATGGCACCGAGCGGAAGAGCTGAAAAGCTCAAGTGCTTCTGGATCGGAAAAAATATATATGTATATATAAACATGTATATCAAGCTGTTGCAGAACAGAAACATTTGTTATTTTCTTTGCTCATGATATTCTAAGTAGCATTTACATTCAAAGGCATTAATGATCTTCTCCACCGCTTTATCAATGTTCAATGTCATATAATCATATGTTGCCAAGGAAAAAAAAAGGCTCTTAAACATGGTCTCCTTCCGTAGGTTGGAGAGCCACGGTAGCGTAGTTGTTAGTGAACTCGCTTCTCAAGGCTGGTGGTCCGGGTTCAGCTCCCATAGTGGGCGTGGAATTTTTCCCGGATCGTGACGGCTCTCAGGTCGACCCAGCCTCAACTGGGTACCAGACATGTTCTGGGAAGTAAAGACGGCCGGTGTGATGCTGACCACATCACCCATCGTGGGCCGACGGTCAATGAAAAATACAGACCTAACACTGTATTTGGATTTAGAACTATGCAGATTTGGATTTAGAACTATCTATCTTTCTTAACATGGACAGGCTTGGAAGTTGCGGATTTCCTAACATCTCCTGGTTTGTACACACCCCAAGGTATGAAAGGGTTCCTTTACTTTTGTTTTACCTTCCGTAGGTTAGTTAGTTTTGTTAGTTGTAACAAAGCATTGCTCAGATTTCTTGTCATTTCTTCTTCTCTATAACAAAGCATTGCTCAGATTTCTTGTCATTTCTTCTTCTCTATAATATTCCCGTCATTTGCCAGCAATATATATATATACACTAAACAAGTATTAATGTCCTCCGGAACAAAATAATTGACCAAACACAGGATTATAACCACAAACTGCCGGGGTCAACAAGGCAAGCAAAGAATAGCACCACTGCATCCTACAAGACATGTCGTAAAAGACGACTGAAGTTGGACCTAGGGAAGCTACCCTAGTAAATAAAAAGCGTCGCAGAAATAGGATGTGCTGGCCTACTTGTAGGTGCATACCTGGCACAACGTAAATCGCTCTTAGGCTCAGATCACATAGAAATTACACAGAGTGGTTAACAGGTTGTCGTTGTGGAACGTTGGAAGAAGAAGAACTAGAAACCTTTATTATTGACGACATACATTAGCTAGCCTTCCAGACGAGCGTTTTGTCAGTTCAAGCAGAGGAGCGTCAGACCGAATGGATGAGAGCGCAGCTTCCACGCGGGAGACTCGTGTTCAATCCACTGTAAGACCATGGATTTGTTTCTGTCGGGGGCATAACAGAAAAATTATAACCTGAACAGTTTTGCGGCGACTGAACCAACCTCGAGACCATTAAATTCATCAGGCTCACGTCCCTCCTGTTCTACCCCGCCCTAAAAAGCGGTATTACAAGTAGTAACGACAGCTTTAAAAAAACAACTGTAATTTTATTTTTTAAATGTCTTGACCACGAGTCTAGCATCCTCACCTTTAACACATCCCTTTCTTCACTCTCAGCATCTTACACCTTTAACACATCCCTTTCTTCACTCTCAGCATCTTACACCTTTAACACATCCCTTTCTTCACTCTCAGCATCTTACATCTTTTAACACATCCCTTTTCTTCACTTCAGCATCTTCACCTTTAACACATCCTTTCTTCACTCTCAGCATCTTACACCTTTTAACACATCCCTTTTCTTCACTCTCAGCATCTTACACCTTTTAACACATCCCTTTTCTTCACTCTCAGCATCTTACACCTTTTAACACATCCCTTTTCTTCACTCTCAGCATCTTACACCTTTTAACACATCCCTTTTCTTCACTCTCAGCATCTTACACCTTTTAACACATCCCTTTTCTTCACTCTCAGCATCTTACACCTTTTAACACATCCCTTTTCTTCACTCTCAGCATCTTACACCTTTTAACACATCCCTTTTCTTCACTCTCAGCATCTTACACCTTTTAACACATCCCTTTTCTTCACTCTCAGCATCTTACACCTTTTAACACATCCCTTTTCTTCACTCTCAGCATCTTACACCTTTTAACACATCCCTTTTCTTCACTCTCAGCATCTTACACCTTTTAACACATCCCTTTTCTTCACTCTCAGCATCTTACACCTTTTAACACATCCCTTTTCTTCACTCTCAGCATCTTACACCTTTAACACATCCTTTTCTTTCACTCTCAGCATCTTACACCTTTAACACATCCCTTTTCTTTCACTCTCAGCATCTTACACCTTTTAACACATCCCTTTTCTTCACTCTCAGCATCTTACATCTTTTAACACATCCCTTTTCTTTCACTCTCAGCATCTTACACCTTTTAACACATCCCTTTTCTTTCACTCTCAGCATCTTCACCTTTTAACACATCCCTTTTCTTCACTCTCAGCATCTTCACCTTTTAACACATCCCTTTTCTTCACTCTCAGCATCTTCACCTTTTAACACATCTCTTTTCTTCACTCTCAGCATCTTCACCTTTTAACACATCCCTTTTCTTCACTCTCAGCATCTTCACCTTTTAACACATCCCTTTTCTTCACTCTCAGCATCTTCACCTTTTAACACATCTCTTTTCTTCACTCTCAGCATCTTACACCTCTACTATCCCTCCACCATCTCCATCATATCTCTCCTCTTCATCTACCTCCTCACACCCAAGCAACGTATCAAAAAGCAACCCCCAATATTTAAATAGAAAAAGGACACAAAATCGCAGGATCTCCCAAAGGGACGTAAACCTTTATCTACCAGACAGCCCCAGCCGCTATTCATCAACCCGGCATATATTTTGAAGCTGTTCCTAAGCCACCCACTCACACACCCACCCACTCATCCACCCACAAAGCGTGGGTGGCTGCTACAATAGACGGCCAGCAGTAATAGATTTAGAGTAAGACTATAAACTTCATTTGAATCTGTACTTTTACAATTCTGGACACAGGAAACACATAGGATATAGAGACGATATAGAGAAGATATAGAGAAGATATAGAGAAGATAGAGAGAAGATAGAGAGAAGATATAGAGAAGATAGAGAGAAGATATAGAGAAGATAGAGAGAAGATAGAGAAGATAGAGAGAAGATAGAGAGAAGATAGAGAGAAGATAGAGGATAGAGAGAAGATAGATAGAAGATAGAGAAAAGATAGAGAACAGATATAGAGAAGATAGAGAGAAGATAGAAAGAAGATAGAGAGAAGATAGAAGATAGAGAGAAGATAGAGAGAAGATAGAGAGAAGATAGAGAGAAGATATAATATAGAAAGAGAAGATAGAGAGAAGATAGAGAGAAGATAGAAGATAGAGAGAAGATATAATATAGAAAGAGAAGATAGAGAGAAGATAGAGAGAAGATAGAGAGAAGATAGAGAGAAGATAGAAGATAGAGAGAAGATAGAGAGAAGATAGAGAGACGATAGAGAGAAGATAGAGAAGATATAGAGAAGATAGAGATAAGATATAGAGAAGATAGAGAGAAGATATAGAGAAGATAGAGAGAAGATATAGAGAAGATAGAGAGAAGATAGAGAGAAGATATAGAGAAGATAGAGAGAAGATATAGAGAAGATAGAGAGAAGATAGAGAGAAGATAGAGAGAAGATAGAGAGAAAGAGAAAATGTAGAGAGAAGATATAGAGAAGATAGAGAGAAGATAGAGAGAAGATAGAGAGAAGATAGAGAGAAGATAGAGGATAGAGAGAAGATAGATAGAAGATAGAGAAAAGATAGAGAGAAGATAGAAGATAGAGAGAAGATAGAGAGAAGATAGAAGATAGAGAGAAGATAGAAGATATAGAGAAGATAGAAGATAGAAGATAGAGAGAAGATAGAATATAGAGAAGATAGAGAGAAGATAGAGAGAAGATAGACAGAAGATATAGAGAAGAGAGAAGATAGAAGATAGAGAGAAGATAGAGAGAAGATAGAGAAAAGGTAAGAGAGAAGATAGAGAGAAGATAGAGCGAAGATAGAAGATAGAGAGAGAGAGGATAGAGAGAAGATAGAAGATAGAGAGAAGATAGAGAGAAGATAGAGAGAAGATAGAAGATAGAGAGAAGATAGACAGAAGATATAGAGAAGATAGAAGATAGAGAGAAGATAGAGAGAAGATAGAGAGAAGATAGAGATAAGATAGAGAAAAGATAGAGAGAAGATAGAGAGAGAGGATAGAGAGAAGATAGAGAGAAGATAGAGAGAAGATAGAGAGAAGATAGAGAGAAGATAGAGAGAGAGAGAGAGAGAAGATAGAGAGAAGATAGAGAGAAGATAGAGGATAGAGAGAAGATAGAGGATAGAGAGAAGATAGAGAGAAGATAGAATATAGAGAGAGGATAGAGAGAAGATAGAAGATAGAGAGAAGATAGAGAGTAGAGAGAAGATAGAAGATAGAGAGAAGATAGAAGATATAGAGAAGATAGAAGATAGAGAGAAGATAGAATATAGAGAAGATAGAGAGAAGATAGACAGAAGATATAGAGACGAGAGAAGATAGAAGATAGAGAGAAGATAGACAGAAGATAGAGAAAAGGTAAGAGAGAAGATGAGAGAAGATGAGCGAAAATAGAAAAGAGAGAGAGGATAGAGAGAAGATAGAAGATAGACAGAAGATATAGAGAAGATAGAAGATAGAGGGAAGATAGAGAGAAGATAGAGAGAAGATAGAGATAAGATAGAGAAAAGATAGAGAGAAGATAGAGAGAGAGAGGATAGAGAGAAGATAGAGAGAAGATAGGAGAAGATAAGAGAAGATAGAGATAAGAAGAGAGAAGAGAGAGAGAAGATATAGAGAAGAGAGAGAAGATATAGGATAGAGAGAAGATAGAGACTAGAGAGAAGATAGAGAGAAGATAGAATATAGAGAGAGGATAGAGAGAAGATAGAAGATAGAGAGAAGATAGAGAAAGATAGAGAAAGGTAAGAGAAGATAGAGAGAAGATAGAGCAAGATAGAAGATAGAGAGAGGATAGAGAGAAGATAGAGAGAAGATAGAGAGAAGATAGAGATAAGATAGAGAAAAGATAGAGAGAAGATAGAGAGAGGATAGAGAGAAGATAGAGAGAAGATAGAGAGAAGATAGAGAGAAGATAGAGAGAAGATAGAGAGAAGAGAGAGAGAGAAGATAGAGAGAAGATAGAGAGAAGATAGAGGATAGAGAGAAGATAGAGGATATAGAGAAGATAGAGAGAAGATAGAATATAGAGAGAGGATAGAGAGAAGATAGAAGATAGAGAGAAGATAGAGAGTAGAGAGAAGATAGAAGATAGAGAGAAGATAGAAGATATAGAGAAGATAGAAGATAGAGAGAAGATAGAATATAGAGAAGATAGATAGAGAGAAGATAGACAGAAGATATAGAGACGAGAGAAGATAGAAGATAGAGAGAAGATAGAGAGAAGATAGAGAAAAGGTAAGAGAGAAGATAGAGAGAAGATAGAGCGAAGATAGAAGATAGAGAGAGAGGATAGAGAGAAGATAGAAGATAGACAGAAGATATAGAGAAGATAGAAGATAGAGGGAAGATAGAGAGAAGATAGAGAGAAGATAGAGATAAGATAGAGAAAAGATAGAGAGAAGATAGAGAGAGAGAGGATAGAGAGAAGATTGAGAGAAGATAGAGAGAAGATAGAGAGAAGATAGAGATAAGATAGAGAGAAGAGAGAGAGAAGATATAGAGAAGATAGAGAGAAGATATAGGATAGAGAGAAGATAGAGGATAGAGAGAAGATAGAGAGAAGATAGACAGAAGATAGAGAAAAGGTAAGAGAGAAGATAGAGAGAAGATAGAGCGAAGATAGAAAGAGAGAGAGGATAGAGAGAAGATAGAAGATAGACAGAAGATATAGAGAAGATAGAAGATAGAGGGAAGATAGAGAGAAGATAGAGAGAAGATAGAGATAAGATAGAGAAAAGATAGAGAGAAGATAGAGAGAGAGGATAGAGAGAAGATAGAGAGAAGATAGAGAGAAGATAGAGAGAAGATAGAGATAAGATAGAGAGAAGAGAGAGAGAAGATATAGAGAAGATAGAGAGAAGATATAGGATAGAGAGAAGATAGAGGATAGAGAGAAGATAGAGAGAAGATAGAATATAGAGAGAGGATAGAGAGAAGATAGAAGATAGAGAGAAGATAGAGAGAAGATAGAGAAAAGGTAGAGAGAAGATAGAGAGAAGATAGAGCGAAGATAGAAGATAGAGAGAGGATAGAGAGAAGATAGAGAGAAGATAGAGAGAAGATAGAGATAAGATAGAGAAAAGATAGAGAGAAGATAAGAGAGAGAATAGAGAAGATAGAGAGATAGAGAAGAGAAGATAGAGAGAAGATAGAGAGAAGATGAGAGAAGAGAGAGAGAGAAGATAGAGAAAGATAGAGAGAAGATAGAGGATGAGAGAAGATAGAGGATATAGAGAAGATAGAGAGAAGATAGAATATAGAGAGAGGATAGAGAGAAGATAGAAGATAGAGAGAAGATAGAGAGTAGAGAGAAGATAGAAGATAGAGAGAAGATAGAAGATATGAGAAGAAGAAGATAGAGAGAAGATAGAATATAGAGAAGATAGATAGAGAGAAGATAGACAGAAGATATAGAGACGAGAGAAGATAGAAGATAGAGAGAAGATAGAGAGAAGATAGAGAAAAGGTAAGAGAGAAGATAGAGAAGATAGAGCAAGATAGAAGATAGAGAGAGAGGATAGAGAGAAGATAGAAGATAGACAGAAGATATAGAGAAGATAGAAGATAGAGGGAAGATAGAGAGAAGATAGAGAGAAGATAGAGATAAGATAGAGAAAAGATAGAGAGAAGATAGAGAGAGAGAGGATAGAGAGAAGATTGAGAGAAGATAGAGAGAAGATAGAGAGAAGATAGAGATAAGATAGAGAGAAGAGAGAGAGAAGATATAGAGAAGATAGGAGAAGAATAGGATAGAGAGAAGATAGAGGATAGAGAGAAGATAGAGAGAAGATAGAATATAGAGAGAGGATAGAGAGAAGATAGAAGATAGAGAGAAGATAGAGAGAAGATAGAGAAAAGGTAGAGAGAAGATAGAGAGAAGATAGAGCGAAGATAGAAGATAGAGAGAGAGGATAGAGAGAAGATAGAGAGAAGATAGAGAGAAGATAGAGAGAAGATAGAAGATAGAGAGAAGATAGACAGAAGATATAGAGAAGATAGAAGATAGAGAGAAGATAGAGAAGATAGAGAGAAGATAGAGAGAAGATAGAGAGAAGATAGAGAGAAGATATAAGATAGAGAGAAGATAGAGAGAAGATAGAGAGAAGATAGAGAGAAGATAGAGAGAAGATAGAAGATAGAGAGAAGATAGAAGATAGAGAGAAGATAGACAGACGATAGACAGAAGATAGATAGAGGATAGACACAAAAGAAATGTATATACACATGAGAATGTGAATATCTAATCTATATTAAGATCAACAGAGTGACCTAAAGGCGTTGAACTGACTTCATTGCAATTGACATGAAACAGCTCTAACGGTCTAATCTGACACATCAAAACTAATACCATGCACAGTATAACTACAGATGTGGTACTATTTTTGGCAAGGAACTCAGGCGTAGTCATGGCGCCTAATATGGCACCTCTGATTCATTTTTGCGTGAAGGTTTTCTTTCCGTACAACCCAGGGTCCATATGCAATTCCTAAGATTGTTGCCTGTCACCGGGTTCGTGCTTTGTACAAACCTCGGATCATCATCAATGAGATCATCATCACTGCACATCCAACCAATTATTCCATAAGTGATCCGATCTCCTCCTCAATATATATCTCGAGTGTGGCGACTAACGACACCAGTTCTTAGTTTAATTTAATCGTCGGATCATCATCACTCACATCGAACTTCTTCTTCTTCTTCTGCAATCATCTTCTATGCGACTACTCCAGTATTTGTCATAAACAGGGCGGTCCACTTGAGGTCCTCTTCGGTCCTTCATCGTTTTTTTATAGGTTGTTTCTTTGGCCAGATTTCCATTCTCACACTGCCTAGGCTGGGGCAGTCTTTACTCCGGACAGGATGTACCTGGGAACTGCTTTTGGTGCTCCACAGGTGTAGGCAGCCGAGTCCATAAGATCCATTCTGTGGAGGTGCGCTCAGAGATCGTATTGTCCCGTTCTAAGTCTGAAGACTGGTCTGCACTTGTCTAGTTAGTGTATTTGTACTGTTGTGCTCTGGGTTGTATCCTCCGTTTGTTTTTCACCACATCATTTTTCTGGATTGTTTCAGGAGAGTCTTTGCTTCTGTAAAGCTTTGTGTTGGGTGGTGTTGTGTTAGGCTGCCCCAGCCCATGCGAGTTTGTCAGCCTTTTCATTTGCTAGTATGCCACAGTGTGCTGGTATCCACTGTGAGACTAATTCTAATTGTTTGACAACAAGCTGATATTTTGCCGTTATGTCCTGAATGAGCTTGTCTTGTCTGGGACATGAGATAGTCTGGAGAACGGATTTTGAATCGCTAAATACTGCAATATTTGTTTTTCTGACACTTGCTGGTCGTTGAGAATCTGTATGGCTGCAAAAAGGGCTGTTGCCTCTGCTCTAAAGTTGGTGCATGTTTCTCCAGCTGCCAGAGAGTGTGTTGCTGTGTTTCCTTGAGAGTGAGTGATGTAGATTCCGCTGTCTCCCTTTCTAATAGCATCCATATCTGAACATCTGAACACACGTGTCCGTGTGCCAGTGGGATATTGCTCTTGTAGCATTCCATAAGTGCTCCGATCTCCTTCTCAGTATGTCTTTCAGCGTGTGTAGAAACTAACGACACCGGTTCTGTGTTGGTTTACTATTTCGCTTTGGCTACCAGTATAGTGGGTGCTCTTGTCTAGCTACACCATATTTAACTTTCTATTCTTGCAATCTAGTTAGTGTTTTAGTTTCACCACTATTACTTGAATCATTTACCTCTCTCCTTTAGGGAGTTAAGAATATCAGCCTGGACCATTGCTCGTTCGCTTTTTACAGCAGCCATACCTGCAAGCATATATAAGAGGCTAGCAAACCTGTTTTAGTTTCAATTTGAAATATCTTCATTACATACCGTACATGTCCATATGTGCTTCTATCTCTTTCGCAATATCTCCAGCAGCATCTAGAAACTAACCGTTGGATGTTGATTGATGAGCCTACTCGTAGACATGTTGTGCATATCTTGTATTCGATTGGTACAATATTGTATATCTCCTGGTTTTTCCCTAAGATAATCAGTCAATTCTAATGGCGGCTGAATACCGAAACTATAAAAATATATCTTATCATTTTTATTTTTATACCAAGCTGTCCAGTGTGTTCCTTTTGTTTCATCAGTAAGATCTCCATCTAAATTCATTATTCCACATTCTTTCTTTCTAGAGTATTTTAGGACGTTCTGTTCTTATATACACACACTTCTGAAATTTGAAATTGTTAACTTCTTAACGTGCGAGTCCAGTAATATTATCTATGCCATTATCTGCAAGCGGTGCAACAAGGCCTATATTGGGAAACCGGCAGGAGACTCAGTGACCGATTCGCCCAACACTTGCGCGATATACGCCAATGCTCTGTGACCCTGTAGCTACCCATTTCAATGATACTGGCCATTCAGGAGCTTGCGATGTCCAGGTCACAGCCAACCGATCATGTTCCTCTGATGATCGTAGTCGATTTGATCTGGAGAACCGTTTTATTTCGTTATATCGTACCTTGCGGCCTCTTGGACTCAACGCATTACATTCCTATGCTTCTTAGTACTTTCTCATCTCATGCCTGGTAATCTATATGTGTATTTGCTTCATATGGCCATTGGCCATTTGAGTTGTTCGTATGTGTCGATTCCTCCCGCCAATAATGGCTGACACATTCCGTTTCTGAGGACATCTTTTTGAGGTTGTTCTCTAGACAGTTGCAGTCCCTGCTGACGAGATCTGTCTTCCCGGGTTTGTCTGGAGTCGTCCTACTCTAGATGACTTCAGCCTTCTGTTGCCGGGCTCACCAACCCAGGCTTTTATGCAGGTGTGCTCCTGGACACTGTAATTTAATCCATATACTTAAGGCAAAGTGTCATAGAAGTAGAAGACAAGACAAGAAAAAGGATGTCCTCCTCAAGAGAGAGAGAGGACAAGTGCTATTTGTCCCATAGCTGGGGATGGGTTGGTTGCAGCCAGAGCATTTACCACTTGCCGGTGGGTTCTGCACTGTCACCTTATGAGGCCCCATCCTGCTCCCTGCCTTTTGGTCTGGCCTTTCACCTTCAGTCTGTTCGGCTTGGTTAGACCTACCAGGAGTTAGACTCCTTTCGACATAGCCTGAAGGATCATAAAGGCACACAAACCCTCCAACCACGATAAGGTAGGCTAATATGGAGGATTTGCTTCATATATGTAATTTATATTTTCACTTGATTGTATATTGTTTCTCTTCTTTCCACTTCTAGTTTTGTGTTGCACTCATTTCGTTATTCGTTTTTATTCCCAGTTCATTAGATACATTTGCATGTTTCCGTTATCGTCCATTTGTAAGTGTTCTCTATAATTCGTCACTCCTGTTGTGTCGCTTGTTTGATAAAGGCCTTTTGGTCGAAACGTTGCTGTTTATTGTCACTGTTTCTGTATTTTGTAAAACTATAGTACTTTGTTTGTACGTGTTTTGCTATTTACCAAGTTTTACTGCAGTCTTCCCTTTTTCGATAACTTCTTAACGGCATCTTCAAGTTGAAAATTAGAGAGACGTTCATTAGGTAATTTTATGTTTTCTATTTCTATCATTTTTAATAATATAAAATGAATACAATTTTGTGTATGAAATGTCAAAAGAAAACAGGCACTTTAGATTTAATACAAATTAAAAGTAAAAATAATATAAATATGTTGAGGGGAAAATGTACTATATGTGGAACAACAAAAAATAAATTCGTCAGCTCTGCTGCAGCAAAGACAATTAAATCCATGCAAGGAGGCGATCTAAATTCTTTTATTAACAAACTTCCAGTTAAATCACATTTAATGCAGGCCATAATTTTACTGGCCCCGGAACTAATTTGAAGAAAAGATTAAAAGACCCATATGGAAATCCTCCTGATTTTACACTTCATGAATGGACCAATTAATAGAGTTGATGAAGCAGCTATGAAACATGACGTTTGTTATTTACAAAATGAAGATAAGAAAACAAGAAATAAAGTATGTGATCAAAAGATGTTACAAGATTTAAATATACTTAATCCTTCTTTAAGAGAAAAATTAGACAAAGGAATTGTTGGTAACATTATTAAAGCTAAAGTAGCTTTAGGAATGGGCCAAAGCTCTAAAAACATGGGAATTCTTAAAATTTATATATTAATATTTTAATATTTTCAATTGTAACATCGGGGGAGCTGTAATTTTTTTTTTTTTTTTTGCTTGGTTGTTTGAACATTTTTTTAAAATTTACAAGCAATTTTTAGAACAATTTTAAAGTGATTTTTAGAGTTGATTTTAAAAGTTGGTTTTAAAATAAATAATTTCTCGGTGGATGTACTAGCCAAAAAAAAGAAAAAAATCAGTAATATTAGCTTATTAGCAGTATATTGAAAACCGGAGGGGAATATAACAAGAAGGGTCCTTGCCTCGAACCCGCAGGGACAGCGAAAGAAGGGGAGGTCGAGAAATACATGGAGACGAGATTTGGAGGCGGAGATCAACAATATAAAGAAGAGCTGGAGGGAGCTGCAGGAGATAGCTAGAGATAGGAAGACTTGGCATGAGTTGGTTGAGGGCATATGCCCCAATCCGGGGTAAAAGGGCAAAGAGAGAGAGAGAGAGAGAGCAGTATATTGTCTATATATCACATAGGCAATGCCTCCTTTTGAACAAACTTTTTGTGTGAAAAATAGGTGGTGTGCTCATCCCAATTTATATATAGTAGTGCTGTTCTTTTCTGGCCGCTCGAATCTTCAATCCTAGCTCTTTCAATCTAGCAGTTGACATGGATTGGTTTAAATGTAATTCCACTTTGCGGTGACACTCTATGAGAGCGTTCAGAATGTCAACTCGATCCATTGGCTGACCTGATATGGTGTCGGAGCCAGCCAGCCTGTCTGCTCTCCCATTGCCTTCGACGCCAATGTGCTCCGGAACTAAGATGGTTCAAAGACAATAACTCGCTATTTCTGGTGGCCGTTCTCACTACTGTCTTTCCAACGTGGACTTGTGTTCTTCTTCCCCTTTGCTTTCGGTTTCCTATACTTGTCTAAACCATGAGATGGTTTGTCTCTATGAAACTGCATATCAGTTGGAGTTATTCGATAGTTCCCTATAGCTTGCTTTGTAAACTTAGTTCATGATGCCATTTTCGTTTCGTTGGTGGATGTATGATGGACATGACTACAGGATGTGCTCTGGAGTCTGTGTTTCTGTCTGACATGTACACTGTGCAGTCTGAGCAGACTTTATTCTGTACATGTGAAGGTTGAGCCTGCAGTGCCCTGTACTTATGCGAAAGATTGTTGTGCGCCGTTTCTTTTGTGGGATCTTGTGGTGTTTGCTGTGGGTCTGTTGCCTCCCCAACTCTCTATAAGTTCGCTTGATATGTGTCTTGATCCCTATTAGTGACACTGTGTGTTTGCCTTATAGCAATTTTGTCCCCCCTCCTTAGCCAGTCTGTCTGCGCTCTAATTACCTGATTAGCCACAGTGGGCTTGTATCCACTGGAGAATAATTTGGTTGTTTTTTGAGAGCTTATTTAGCTGTAGTGGTAGCTCTATCTCCGTATTATCTTATGGTTCCATTTGTGTGGCCTGCAGGACTGACATGCAGTCACAAAGGAAGACAAGTTTATTGTTTTATATGTTTCTATGTTGCAGTATTTTTCTGGCATCGACAATTGCCTCTTGTTCGACTCTAAAATTTGTTGAGAGTTCTCCAGTGGACTTGCAATTTTATTGTGGTGCCGTCTTGGAGTACAATGATGGTTCCGGTCCATCCTTTCCTCTCTGTCGTGTCCAATGATCCATGTGTGTATATATGGGTCCACTCGGGTCGGGAGTATGAGATGTCAATGTGTTCTAATGTCTTTGCTCTCAGGGGCTTCTGTTCAATTCTGTTGAAGAGAGTTTTTCCTTATTTTTAAACCAAAGACTTCAGATACCTGTCAATCATTTGTTCTGCTGTTTTATACATAAGTTTCCGGTACATCCTACCCGAGGATAAGTCAAACGGTGAAAGGTGCGGTAAAATTTAATCATGGCTCCAGCCACCATATTTTGCGTTGGTTTCCCTCCACTCTGTACTTTCTATTAGAACTTGTTATCAATGGATGCGTCAGCCATCTTGACCTACTTAAGCGTAACGGCGCTTCTAGATTATCCCTCTTGTCAAATTATAACTGCGTCTTTGAACCGGAACCTTCTCGGTTAAATGGTTTTGAATTGAACATGTTTTCTTTGGATGCTTTCACTCTTACATGAAGGTCGCAGGTTAAACGTAATTACAACTGGCAGTTAGACATGTCAAATAGACTTACAAAAACTTTAACATCATGTGCCGTGCCGACTGGTGTAGACATTCATGGATCTCTATAGAACTGTTATTGGTTATTATTATTCTCATAAGAGTAAAGATCCCAAGCGACAACAGCCTGTTCGCCCGAGTGGTTAGGGGGCCCAAATTTGGGATGTAAAGAATAGAACCACTGTTACCTGCCTTGCATGTCGTAAGAGGCGACTAAGGAGGTTTGGCTGAATCGGATGCACGTGTCCTAAACATGTAGAAGTCTATACGTTTAGGGACCTACCAAACCAAATGTGCAACGTATACACGTTCTTGGCAAAGATCAAACATATCACAAAGAGTGATTTAAATTGGTCGTAAAGAACGAACGCAAAGAAGAAGAAGAAGAAGAACACCCTGTTGCAGAAGGCCCAAGTGAGATGTGCTGGTCAGGTTGCTCGGATGCCTGATAAACACATTCAAAAACAGTTGATGTATGGCGAGCTTGAAGAGGGCAGACGTTCAGTAGTGGACAGAAAAAAAGCGCTTTAAAGACACTCTTAAAGTGTCTCTGAAATTCTTCGATATAGACACCATGTGCTGGGAATCCCTGGCGCAAGATCGCCAAATGTTGCACTTTAACAACACAAGAGTGGCTCGTATAGCTGAGAATCATCGTGCCGTTGAGGCACAGAAAAAACGAGCCGCGCGATAAAACAGAGCACACAACACCCACATGTCTAACCTTGGTCATGTATGCCCCACCTGTGCTAGGGGACTGTGTTCTAAGATTGGACTATACAGTCACCTCCGCACACACCAGAGAGCACGCACGTCTGAGGTTGTTGTCATCATCGCTAGTGATGGACTGTATATTATTGGTTTTAGTTATTTACTGACGTTACATCACTCAGGGCCCATAGGTGCTCAGTCTCCCCTCTCTCTCTCTCTTCTCTTTGTCCGCTTTCAACTCAGACGAAGTTTCATCTCTGAAACTGATTTTGCGTGAAAATCTGTTTTTCCAATTTCTTACAATGGCAGGCGTGCACATTGAAATTACTTTACACTGGCAGCCGTGTGCTCAATGTACTCGTAATTAGTATTCCCTCGCCATACAGGCAGATTTTCTCCGACTTCAGAGGTACTCATGTTATCGTCCTGAGTAAGACCAGGAGACTCGAACAAATGCCGACAGTAGGTTCGAACCTCGAGCTATGAGGCTGTTCAAGCTAGCAGGCCAGCTACTATCAACTACTCTAGGCAGTCCCTCAGTCTCCCTAACAGATGTTGAATGATGGTTCCTGTGGCTCACTGGATAAACACACTCCTCTCTCTTCCCTTTAAGCATCCAGCTTCGAACATTGTTCAGAGCACAACAAGCTAAGGAACCCTTATTCCATACCTCGAGGTATATTGGGTCATCATCATTGGCCTCTTTGTCTCAGGAGACAATAGGTGTTGCGTCACGTAGTATGTTTTGTGCTGAATCACAACGTTTCATGTGGCTGTAATGGAGTATTCTGGAGTGGCAATCCTTGCCACAGTTGTTGCAGGTAAAACTGGAGACTAGAGCCGATGCATGTGATGTTCTCTCTGCTCTCTGTGCTCTCTTTGCCTCCACATGTGATGTTGTTTTTCTTCTTTTCTTTTGAGCCGCCCCTATATTGGGTAACACGGTGTTAAACCTGTATTGTTCATTGAGCACACGATGGATGATGTAGTGATGTGGTCAAAATCACGCCGGTCCGTTTTACTTCGCAGTTCTTTTCCTGGTACCCAATTGAGTCTGGGTCGACCTGAGAGCTGTTACGGTAAAAAATAAAATGTCGCGCTCACTATAGAATTGAACCTGGCCCACTAGCCTAAGAAGCGAGCTTACTAACAACTACACTACTACCGCGTACGTACAACCAGCTAGCTCTCCAAAAGAAGGGCTTTACTAAGTCGTGTCTGTCAAACTCATTGAACTTACCGGGGATTGAACCCTAGTCTCTCGCATGGGAGCCCACGCTCTAATCGTTTCAACCAGCGCTTCTCAATTCACATGTCAAGGGTTAGAGATAAGTTATTATCAGTTTAAGAGTTAAGTGGACAGACAGCACAGACAGACCAGAACGAACAGACAGCCGAACACATCCTGCAAGATTGTCAACCGATGAATCAACTGCAGAAAGAACACTGACCAACAGAGACAGACATCCATGCAAAGTTGTTTGGAAGTCTTGATGAACTATCACACACAACAACATACATCCCAAGAACTGGACTCATTGTGTAGACGCTGAACAACAACGAACGATGCCATCTTTACCTACGTCCAAGTTGACGTCACTGAGATATCTTCATGTCATCTTTGCGTACGTCCAAGTTGACGTCACTGAGACATCTTCATGTCATCTTTACCTACGTTCAAGTTGACGTCACTGAGACATCTTCATAGCATCTTTACCTACGTTCAAGTTGAAGTCGTTGAGACATCATGTCATCTTTACCTACGTCCAAGTTGACGTCACTGAGACATCTTCATGTCATCTTTACGTACGCCAGTTCAAACCATCTGGAAAGATAATTCCACATGCAACATTCAGATATTTTAGAAACTGACCCAGGAATGTGGGAAATCATACCACCAGAGCTGCCAAAACATTGCCCAAATACATATAGAAGTCTCATGAATAAACAGAGACAGAGCAAAGAACCAGGTAACTCATAATGCTACAAGAGAAATATCCCACCAGCAGACGGACACGCGTGTTCACAGATGGCTCAGCTACAGATGCTATTAGGAAGGGAGGCAGCGGAATCAAACATCACACACCTCCAAGGAAACGCAGCAACACACTCTCTGGCAGCAGGAGAAACATGCAACAACTTTAGAGCAGAGGCAACATCCCTTTTTGCAGCTATACAGATTCTCAACGACCAGCAAGTGTCAGCAAAAATTATTGCAGTATTTAGCGATTCAAAATACGTTCTCCAGGCCATCTCATGTCCTAAACAAGACACGCTCATCCAAGATATAAGGCAAAAATTCAGCTTGCTGTCAAAAATAAATCATAATTAGTTTCACAGTGGATACCAGCACATTACACTGTGGCGTACCAGAAAATGAAAAGGCTAACACACTCGCAAAGACTGGAGGGAGCCTAACACAACACCACCCAACAGAAATCTTTACAGAAGCAAAGACTCTCCTGAAATAATCCAGAAAAATATGTGGGAAAACAAACGGAGGATACAACCCAGAGCACGGCAGTATAAATACACTGAACAGAAAAGCACAGGCTACAGTCTTCAGACTTAGAACGGGGCGCTACGGTCTCAGAGCGCACCTCCACAGAATGGGTCTCAGTGACTCGTCCGTCTGCACCTGTGGAGCACCATAGCAGTCCCCAGAGCACATCCGGCAAGACTGCACCGGCCTGAGCAGTGTGATAATGGAAATCTCGCCAACAGAAACAACCCTACAAAACAAACTATGGGGGACTGGTGAATACTTCAAGCGTACCGCCCTGTTTATGTCACATACTGGAGTAGTCGCGTAGCAGGTTGATCACAGAAGAACATACGTCCAAGTTGACGTCACTGAGACCTTGTAATGTCATCGTTACGTAAGTCCAAGTTGACATCACTGAGAACATCCACGCAAACAAATTAAGACAACATCGTTAAACTCTATTTTAAAATCCTAATATATCCTCCCAAAAATGCAACTTAAAATAAAATCTCAAGATGCGTGAGCACATTCCGCGTTTCACCACTAATCCAACACATAATTTAATGACAACAAATATTTCTTTGAGTGATACAAGACATTTGACAAAATTTCGAATTTTAATGTTTCCAATTTTAGTTGAAACGAAGCTAATTTAATTTGCTTAATTATTGATATAAAATACAGACAAGATACGGCTTGTCAAGTGCAGCATATTTTCATTATTGTTTTTTTTTTTTTTCTTTCCTCCTATCCAGAAGCACTGGAGCTGAAAGATCTTCGGCTCGGTGTCATGGACATCGTAACCCTTCGGCTCGGTGCCACGAACACCGTAAATCTGGGGAACCTGTAGCTTTTCTGCCAGTCCGCGGAGTTGAACCCGCACTTACAGAGGACTAGTCACCGTAGTCCAACGCGCTACGAACACGATGGGCACGCGGGCGATTACTGTTGTACGGAGCGGTTGTTCGTCTGTTGTCGGGCTAGCAAGGGAAACAAAGATTATAGTCTGTCCATTAATTCGTGAGCACGGTTGACATTGATTTTCTCGAAAACTACCTGTTGGATATCAGTGATTTTTGCATGCAGCCTTAGAATATCCATGACGCTAAAATAAAGCTAACCAGTAGTCCATAGATGCTACGGATTTTGCACATCGGCGAATTCCTTTGATCTTTTATGACAATTGCAAATACGGGGCTCAAATTTTAGATTTTACAGTAATCCCTAGAATTTGTCCATGTTTATGCCTATAGTTTTTCTGAAGGTGAAGCCGGCGGCTCTACAATTTTCCATAGAGTACTTTTAGAATGTCTATGCTGCAATCTGATTGCAGTTTTAATTTCATTTTCCTGAGAGTAACAAGTTGATTTGTCGCAAAAAATATTTTCAAGAGCTCCTGTCTTATGACATCTATGTCAAAGTCGTCAATTGTTCTTTTCCTTCCTTGCTTGACATTAGTGCACTTTGTGTCCTGTTTAATCCATCGGGAAAAGGATTCTCTATTCAGACCAAGCGCCAGTTGGTTCGTTTCTCAGGTTATGAATATCGCAATATAGATGACTCTCTTAGATTCCCTACGGAAGTGTTGGTATAGTAAAACTGTAACCTTCTGCATTGTTATAAATGTGCACTTCAGACTCATTATGAATGTGATATCAATGTCAGTTTTGATAAGCCAACAAATATGATACAATAGCTTCATACAAATAGCGAGATACACCTATAACTATACAACGGTATCCCAATTATAACGTCATATGCTTTCCGCTTTCAAAGTCGACTGGGTTAGGTGCACGGGATTTCGTAAAATTGTTGTTTACTCACGATATTTTAATGTTACCATAATGTATTTTTAGAACAACGCGTCTGTGTACCGTAGATCTGTTACTATTGTGTACAATCCGGTGAGGTTGATTTTAATATAACCTGAAAAAGAAATATTTCAAACTACATCAAATTTTCTTGGAAAAAATATTTCTCTAGCGTCATGGATATTCTAAGGCTGCTTGCAAAAATCACTGAGATCCAACAGGTAGTTTTCGAGAAAATCAATTTCAAACGTGCTCACGAATTAATGGACAGACTATAGTAACACTTGCCACATACTTCCTCTTTGAATTTTCCATATCGACCACTTGTTAAACCACTCTTTGTGATCTGTATGGGATCTGAGCCTAAGAGCATTGTACATTTTACCAGTTAGGCGCCTACATCCGATTTCTGTGAAACTTTTTATTTACTATGGTAGCTTCCCTAGGACCCTACTTTAGTTGTCTCTAAACATGCCTTGTAGATCGCAATGCTACTACTATCCTTTGCTTTCCTTGCAAGCCCTGACAACACACGGGTGTAGGTTCCAAGTCTAAAAATGGTGCTCTGATCTCTCCTTGTAAATTAACCAGACCATATTTTTATATAGGGATAAATTAACACAATGATATTATTACTTGAACAAACATTGATCCTAGGATTAGAGTTTGTGTCAACGTTAATTTGAAAAGCCAAGATTACCCTCCCTTGTGACAGGATTTCTAACAACTGTTTCTATATTTAAGTTTAAAGTGATTGACGTGTTCGACAATCGCATTGATAAATCAGTGATTGACCTGGATAATGAATGAAATGGTGGTAGTCTTTCATTGACGGGAATGGAATTATTTATGAAGGGATTGCTGGGATTTGTTGCGTCCATTTTGAAAACAATCTTTCGTTAAAATGATCTTTTCTTGTCAAAGGAGATGTCGTTATTAGCGTCCAATGTCTCTTTTGTTTCATACTTTCTTTGCGTGTGGGAATATTATTGAGAATCGTGGGCAGCTTTATTTTTTTGCTTTTAGTCTATCGTGCCTACTTATTAATTTCTTCATTGACTCATTTTTTTGTACATATTCCAACTTTCTTCTTCTTCTACTTCTTCTTCTATTCATTCTTCTACATCTTTTTCTTCTTTTGTTCTATTCGTTCTTCTACATCTTCATCTTCTTCTTCTTCTATTCATTCTTCTACATCTTCTTTTTCTTCGTCTTCGACGTCTTCCTTTTTTTCTGCTTCTATTAATTCTTCTTTTTCTTCTCTTTTCTTCTTCTTTATTTCTTCATTTTCTTCCTTTCCTTGTGTTCTCATTTTTACAGGTGTCCAAGATAAAAGTAGCCGATTGACAAATCAAAAGTTGCCAGTGAGACATTGCGTTTTGTACTATTTAAATTGGTTCTGATTAGCTCGACCTTTCGGCACATTTGTTCATCTTCTCTTCCCGCACCATAATTACACACCATCACACAAACACTCGCTTACTTGACCTATATCACGTCATAATTGTACCTTCCCATTTTCATAAATGTATGCCAGATTGCCTCTATTGACAGGCTACTTTTATCTTGAACACCCTGTACAGCTTGCTGTCTTCTTCTCTTCATTCTTCTACTTCTACTTTTTCTTCTTCTTCTTCTTCCACCACGTCCTCCTTTCTAGTTCTATTCATTCTTCTATTCCTTTCTAGTTCTATTCATTCTTCTATTCCTTTCTAGTTCTATTCATTCTTCTATTCCTTTCTAGTTCTATTCATTCCTCTATTCCTTTCTAGTTCTATTCATTCTCTATTCCTTTCGTCTTCTTCTTTACTTCTTCCTTTCTTCTCGTTCTCCTTTTCTACATCCTCCATTATTTTTCTTCTTTTAATCTTCCATTCTTTTTCTTCTCCATGTATTCATTCTTCTACGCCTTCCCTTCTTCTTTTACTTCTTCAATTTCCTAATTTCTTCTTCTCATTTTTCTGCACCTCCCCATTCTCTTTCTCCCCTTACTATTTCTTGTATTACACATTCCTTTCTTATTTTTCTATTTCTTCCTTTCTGTATTTTCTTCTTTGTTTTCTACTTTTCCTCCGTCTTCTTTACTCTTTATTTACTCTTTTCTTCACATTCTTTACTTTTCTCTATGCTTCCCATCTTCTGCTTCGTTTTCTACCTTTCGTCTAATATGACGCCTCTGACTGGCTTTTTGTTGTTGCCTGAAGTCTTTTTTTCCTTGTCGCGAGTGTCACCTCTCAAATCGGAGTAAGGCTCGCATGAATAGCGAGAGACACTTATGATACGGAAAGCAAGCCGTCACGCAGAAATCAGCCAGATGTACCCGATTAGGCGCATTGACTACTCATGGACTCATAGCAGGCAAACGATGAAAAACAAAATCAGCTTCCCTCGCCATTCAGGCGAGACTTACTCTGACTTCAGAAGTACTTGTAATTGAGATATATAAGGGAAGGATAAGAGTCTCCTGTTGTCCAACCGTGCATACACCGAGTATAGTTTTGGGCGTTGGCTGAAATCGGATGCACATGTCCTAAACGTGTACAAGTCTATGCGTTTAGGGGCCTACAAACCAATGTGCAACGTATACACGTTCTTGGCAAAGATCAAACATATCACAAAGAGTGATTAAAATTGATAGTAAAGAACGAACGCAAAGAAGAAGAAGAAGAAGTTTTGGGCACAAGATGGATTCGAACCCCGCAACTTCCACGACATGTGGTCACTAGCCCAGAGCGTTATCCACTTAGCTGTCAATCAATTAAGTGTCGTGCCGGTTGGAGTAGACGATCATGTTTCTCCACATCAGCCTGTCTCTGGTACAATCCATCAACTCCGTCACCGAACCATTGCCGAACCATAATTTCAAGCCGGCCGAATTTTTTCCTCTCTTTGTCTCCCTCTATCTCCCTCCCCCTCTATTTTACCTGTTATAACCAAATATTGTAAACTGCCTCTTCTAATTTTTATGTCCGAAAAACCGTGATTGTCTGCTTCTTATTCGATTGATTAGATTTCGATATGAATCTGTCTCCGACAAGATCTCTTCATTGATCTTTCTAGCTGTCCATGAAACTTTGCTATGGACGACCACAAACTTCGTTTAAAAGCGAAGGATTGACCTCATTGTGCAACGTTTCCCCACATGGTTCGCGCTCTCTCTCCACAGAACTGTCATACGTCTTCACCTATCAACTCCCAACGGAGCACATGCTTCAACAAACGTCTTCCAGCTCTTCATCTCGCCTGTCATCCCTTCCAAGTCTTTCCCTGTTTTACCTATCCTTTTAATATCTGTCTCCAGTTCTTTTACTGTATTTCTAGGCTTTCTTCTACTCTTTCCCGCGTGTTCCAAAACAGTGCATATCTTGCAGTGCTTCCAGTCGGTCTTCTCAATGTGTGTCCTATCCATCGCCAGCATCTTTTCCTTAGCTCTTTCTCCACTGCTATCTGCTTAGTTCTTTCTCTGAGTTCCTGTTCTTCATTTTCTTCTTCGAACGAACCATATCGACCACTTGTTAAACACTCTGTGTGATTTGTATGTGATCTGAGCCTAAGAGCAGTTGTACGTTGTGCCAATTATGCACCTACAAGTGGGCCAGCATATCCAATTTCTGCGATGTTGTTCAGTTACTAGGGTAACTTCCCAAGGCTCTACATCAATCACCTCTTACCACATGCTTTGATTGTCTCAGTGTTACAATTCTTTCTTCCTAGCGAGTCCCCGCAAGACACGGCGAGATTCGAATCTACGACCTTTAAGAGTAAGATATCGATTGCCAAAATAAGAACAATGGTGGCTGGATAAAGTAGGCGTTACCTAAGTTTACCATCTATAGTTCTGTAACTTCTGTCAAAAATGTCCCCCCGCTCAAGGTTACAGTCTCTGAGGCTAGTTCTAAACAGGTCTCTTCTGTACCAGGTTTGGCTAAACTAGGTCAGCCTGGCATTTTAGATTCGGAAATAATGAAGAAGGAAAGAAGAAATATATCAAAGATGGAAATTATGGAGAAATGTTAAGGTTTAGGTTGTGGCTGTGTGTTGTTGAGTTAGTTCGCCCGTGCGTTGTCAGGATCTCAGGGAGCAAAGAATAGTAACACTACCACCTACACGACATTTTGTAAGAGGCGATTGAGGTAGAGGCCTAGGGAAACTAGCCTATTAAATAAAAAGCGTCGCAGAAATTGGATGATGTGCTGGCCTACTTGTAGGCGCATAGTGGATAAGGTACGATCGCTCTTAGGCTCAGATCACATAATGAGTGGTTTAACAAGTGGTCGATATGGAGCGTTGAAAGAAGAAGAAGAAGCTGAGTTAGTTAATGTTTGGTTTGTGGTTGCGTTTTGTTCTTCCTTCTTCTTCTTCTTCTTCTTCTTCTTCTTCCAACGTTCCATATCGACCACTTATTAACCACTTTTTATTACTTGTATGTGATCTGAGCATAAGAGCGATTGTACATTCTGTCAGTCATGCGCATACAAGTAGGCCAGCACATCCGATTTCTGAGACGCTTTTTAGTTACTATGTTAGCTTCCTTAAGGTCTCTACCTCAGTTGCGTCTTACAACACGCCTTGTAGGCCGCAGTGGTACTATTCTTTGCTTCTCTTGAGCCCCGGAAAACACGATCGGTTTTGTTTCGTTGCGTTAGGTTAATGTTTGGTTTTCGATTTCGTTTTCTGGAGTTAATTCAACTTCTTTGTTCATATATTTGTTCGCCTTCTACATTACTCTCTTTCTCTTTCCCTTCTTCTTCTTCTTCTTTTCATTATCTGTCTTTTCCTTCTTCTTCTTAACCTCTCTTTGTCGTCTTTCCTCTTTTTCACCTACTTCTACAACTTTGTATTAATTTTCTCTTCACCTCACACTTCGTCTTTACCTCCTTCTTCTTTTTTACCTTTTCCGCTCCTCCTTTTGTTCTCCTCCATTTTCTCCTCCTCTTTTTGCGTTTTAGTCCTCTTCTTCGGCCCTTGTTCTTCTTCTCTCTTTTTCTTTTCCTTCTTCTACCTTTTCTAATCTCCTCCTTCACATTACCTCCTCCTTCTTCTCCTCTACTCGTTCTTCTTTTTCTCATCCTCCTCTACTCCTCATACTTTTTATTTTTCCTCATCCACTTCTTCTCCTGTTTCTTCTTCTCTTCCTTTTTCTACGTTTTCCTTTTCTTCTTCTTCTTCTCCTTCCACTTCTTTTTCTTGAGCTTAATAAAGCAACCAAACAGGAAGTTCGTCATCTCACTCAAAGACTAACAAAAATAAAAATGTAAGACCGTTGCGCCAAATGGCAGAATGAGATGGTATATGGCAAAGTGAATATACATTTTTCAGTATACAAATAACTCTGGCTCCCTGCTTCGTAGCTAATTTTGTTCTCTATTTTATTATGACCGTTTTAGAATTCCTGGATGGGACTTCAATGTCAACTTTTTCTTCTGTGCATGGTCCCTTTAGGGTCTCAATAGCAAAGTGGTTAAATCGTTTGCTTATCGTACTGAAGGTTGTGGATTCGAATCCGGACCGAAACACATGTGCAAATTATTTTCATGAGATCCCCAGATAATTGCTGGAGCTACAGAATTCGTGCTTTGTGCAATGCTCTCAACAGATGGCATGCCATCTCTGCCGACAGGGACGGCAGTAATATCGGAGTTCCTAGTAATACCGGAGATGGACGATAAAACGCAGGTCCCGTGTTCAATATGAGCACGTAAAAGAACCCTTGGCAGTTCAAAATCGAGAAGAGCAGACTGGAAAGCAGCTGCCCGGAAAAAGTTCATTAAAAAAAGATTAAAAATAAAATTTTTACAAAAATATCTTCACCTTTTTAAAAATAACATTGGGGACACTCGCCGGTGCTACGGAATTCGTGCACCGCAGCTGAGATCTTCATATGTAAGAAAGAGATCGGAGCACATATGGTTACTCGCCGAAGTGCAATGATGATGGTCATATCAATCAAACAATCAATTCTAAAGTGTATGGCTATGGTGTTTCGATTGTTTTGATTTCCTTTGCAACACATTTGTTCTAATTTGTTCCACACCTCGTAACCTACCAAGTTCGTGGCTTTAGGACTTGCAGTTAGTATATACTATTTTATTTCTATATATTGATCTCTTCTTCTTCTTTGTTCTCGGTTTCGTATGCTCGTCTAAACCATGAGATGGGTTGTCTCTATGAAGCTGCATGCCAGTTGGAGTTCTTCAGAGTTCCCATAGCTCTGTAAGCGTTGTTCATGAGGCCATGTTTCGTTTCGATGGTGTAAGTATGATGGACATAACTGCAGGATGTGCTCTGGAGTCTGTGCTTCTGTCTGGCATGCACACTGTGCAGTCTCCCTGAGTGGTTACAGGGTCCAAATTTGGGATGTAAAAATAGAACCACTGTTACCTGCCACGCATGTCGTAAAAGGCAAATAAGGAGGTTTGGCTGAAATCGGATGCACGTGTCCTAAACATGTACAAGTCTATACGTTTAGGTCTACAAACCAATGTGCAACGTATACACGTTTTTGGCAAAGATCAAACATATCACAAATAGTTATTAACATTGGTCGTAAAGAACGAACGCAAAGAAGAAGAAGACTGTGCAGTTTGAGCAGACTTTATTCTGTGTATGTGATGATTGAGCCTGCAGTGATCTGTTCGTAGGTGAACGATTGTTGTGTGCTGTTTTCTGTGTAGTCTGCTTTACTGAATTTTATATATTGATTTAATAGAAAAAGAAGAATAGACATGGTTTTACAGAGGGTAGCCAGCATGAAGTAACTATGGCCTGACACAAGCAAAGAGGGTAGCCAGCATGAAGTAACTATGGCACGACACAAGCAAAGAGGGTAGCCAACATGAAGTAACTATGGCCTGACACAAGCAAAGAGAGTAGCCAGCATGAAGTAACTATGGCCTGACACAAGCAAAGAGGGTAGCCAGCATGAAGTAACTATGGCCTGACACAAGCAAAGAGGGTAGCCAGCATGAAGTAACTATGGCCTGACACAAGCAAAGAGGGTAGCCAGCATGAAGTAACTATGGCCTGACACAAGCAAAGAGAGTAGCCAGCATGAAGTAACTATGGCCTGACACAAGCAAAGAGGGTAGCCAGCATGAAGAAACTATGGCCTGACACAAGCAAAGAGGGTAGCCAACATGAAGAAACTATGACCTGACACAAGCAAAGAGAGTAGCCAGCATGAAGTAACTATGGCCTGACACAAGCAAAGAGGGTAGCCAGCATGAAGAAACTATGGCCTGACACAAGCAAAGAGGGTAGCCAACATGAAGAAACTATGACCTGACACAAGCAAAGAGGGTAGCCAACATGAAGTAACTATGGCCTGACACAAGCAAAGAGGGTAGCCAGCATGAAGAAACTATGGCCTGACACAAGCAAAGAGGGTAGCCAGCATGAAGAAACTATGGCCTGACACAAGCAAAGAGGGTAGCCAGCATGAAGTAACTATGGCCTGACACAAGCAAAGAGGGTAGCCAGCATGAAGAAACTATGGCCTGACACAAGCAAAGAGGGTAGCCAGCATGAAGTAACTATGGCCTGACACAAGCAAAGAGGGTAGCCAGCATGAAGAAACTATGGCCTGACACAAACAAAGAGGGTAGCCAGCATGAAGAAACTATGGCCTGACACAAGCAAAGAGGGTAGCCAGCATGAAGTAACTATGGCACGACACAAGCAAAGAGAGTAGCCAGCATGAAGAAACTATGGCCTGACACAAGCAAAGAGGGTAGCCAGCATGAAGTAACTATGGCCTGACACAAGCAAAGAGGGTAGCCAGCATGAAGAAACTATGGCCTGACACAAGCAAATAGGGTAGCCAGCATGAAGTAACTATGGCCTGACACAAACAAAGAGGGTAGCCAGCATGAAGTAACTATGGCACGACACATGCAAAGAGAGTAGCCAACATGAAGAAACTATGGCCTGACACAAGCAAAGAGGGTAGCCAGCATGAAGTAACTATGGCCTGACACAAGCAAAGAGGGTAGCCAGCATGAAGAAACTATGGCCTGACACAAGCAAAGAGGGTAGCCAGCATGAAGTAACTATGGCCTGACACAAGCAAAGAGGGTAGCCAGCATGAAGAAACTATGGCCTGACACAAGCAAAGAGGGTAGCCAGCATGAAGTAACTATGGCCTGACACAAGCAAAGAGGGTAGCCAGCATGAAGAAACTATGGCCTGACACAAGCAAAGAGGGTAGCCAGCATGAAGAAACTATGGCACGACACAAGCAAAGAGGGTAGCCAGCATGAAGAAACTATGGCCTGACACAAGCAAAGAGGGTAGCCAGCATGAAGAAACTATGGCCTGACACAAACAAAGAGGGTAGCCAGCATGAAGTAACTATGGCCTGACACAAGCAAAGAGGGTAGCCAGCATGAAGTAACTATGGCCTGACACAAACAAAGAGGGTAGCCAGCATGAAGTAACTATGGCCTGACACAAACAAAGAGGGTAGCCAGCATGAAGTAACTATGGCACGACACAAGCAAAGAGGGTAGCCAGCATGAAGAAACTATGGCCTGACACAAGCAAAGAGGGTAGCCAGCATGAAGTAACTATGGCCTGACACAAGCAAAGAGGGTAGCCAGCATGAAGTAACTATGGCACGACACAAGCAAAGAGGGTAGCCAGCATGAAGTAACTATGGCCTGACACAAGCAAAGAGGGTAGCCAGCATGAAGAAACTATGGCCTGACACAAGCAAAGAGGGTAGCCAGCATGAAGAAACTATGGCACGACACAAGCAAAGAGGGTAGCCAGCATGAAGAAACTATGGCCTGACACAAGCAAAGAGGGTAGCCAGCATGAAGAAACTATGGCCTGACACAAACAAAGAGGGTAGCCAGCATGAAGTAACTATGGCCTGACACAAGCAAAGAGGGTAGCCAGCATGAAGTAACTATGGCCTGACACAAACAAAGAGGGTAGCCAGCATGAAGTAACTATGGCCTGACACAAACAAAGAGGGTAGCCAGCATGAAGTAACTATGGCACGACACAAGCAAAGAGGGTAGCCAGCATGAAGAAACTATGGCCTGACACAAGCAAAGAGGGTAGCCAGCATGAAGTAACTATGGCCTGACACAAGCAAAGAGGGTAGCCAGCATGAAGTAACTATGGCACGACACAAGCAAAGAGGGTAGCCAGCATGAAGAAACTATGGCCTGACACAAGCAAAGAAACAAAAGTAAGACTTCTGAGAACATGCATATTCCCTGTGGCAACATATCGATGTTAATTGTGGACCAATTCACAAACATTAAAGAACAAAATTGAAGCTTTTAAAACAAGGTGTTACAGAAAAGTTCTTAGAACATCCTGTACAGAGAAGAGAAAAAAAACTCAAAGACATCCTACACGATCTGCATATCGAGGAGAATTGGCTTATAAATAACATCATGTCTCGGAAGATGAAATATTTTGTCCACGTTAAACATCATAGTGGTTTGGAGATACTGGTAATAGAAGGTACGGTTCCTGGAGTACAAGGCAGGAGACGACTAAGATGAAGGTGGCAGAGACATCAAAGAAATCGTACATGACGCTGGAGGAGGCAGGAGAACTTGTTAGAGACAGATAGTTCTTCAGACGGGCTGTGATGACAGCGACGTTCCGCAATTGACATGCTACTACTTGAATATTATTTTAATATTTTTTATATTTATCCATTATTTACAAACATTTACATGTACCCATATTTAGCAAATTACGAATTTTCAATTCCAATGTTGTATCAATCCTAACATATGCCAGGAGAGTTGGAAAATGACTAAAGATATAGAAAGCAAGTTGAATGCATTTGAAAATAGATGTCTGCGAAAAATAATGAATATAAAATGGAACGAATTCAGGAGAAGTGATGAAATCAGAGACATGTCTGATCAACCACTAGTGACAACTGTTATAAGAAAGAGAAGATGGAGATATGTTGGACACACCTTGAGGAGAAATGATCAACGAATATCAAAGCAAGCATTGAAGTGGGATGCAAAGGGTTCAAGAAAGAGAGGTCGACCTAAGGAGACCCTGAAGCGAACTTTGCTGAGAGAGGCAGGAAATATCGGTCTCAGTTCCATGGAGGAGATTGAGCGAGTTGCCCAGGATAGAGCGGTATGGAGAAATTACTTGCAGGCTCTATGTAACGTATAGCGGTACGAGAGGAATTATTATTATTATTATTATTATATTTAGCAGCGAATCCATCAAATTCCCTTAACTATAAATGGAATGCTGTCATTGAAAAATCTGAAAGCGTAGATAAGTGTGGATTAAGAGTAAGTCTTTGATCACGAGACTGGAACAAATACCTTTTAGACTAACCGTAAACATAAGATTTAACCCGTGTGAACGTTTCCGCCTTTCACGCCTGAGTGGCTTATTTTACCAATGACAATAAGACAAGTGTGACTAAGGGCTTTGGTACGTCTGTTCGAGGTGGCTTTAAATGAGAAAGGGGCGTGAAGGCCTCGTATTGTGAGTTGTTTGGGTTTTAAACATAGTATTATCTTGAAGCTTGATTGATTCGATCAGGTAGGAATGTGGATGAGGAAAGGAAGGAGAGGGTCTGTTTTGTAAACCACAATTGAGCCACAGCCAGGCTCTATACTGGAGTCTGGCTATGATTGAGCCCACCGTAGAGGTGAAATATATGTATCAAACGGCCACGCAAATAGAAATAGTCGACAACTTTGAATACCTTGGGCGAAATACGTCAAAACAAAGTACTGTAGTTTAACAAAATACAATAACAATACACAGCAACGTTTCCACCAAAAGGCCTTTATCAAGCAAAGAATACAACAGAAGTGAAGAATTTCACTTCTTTCACAGCACACTACATATAGAATACAACAATAAAATCATAACGACCCTAAAACGGCCCTTATATCGATAATACCTTGGACACCTGTGTGGTGCTGGGGCCCACAAGAGAAGCAAAGAATAGTACCACTTCGACCTACACGGCATGTCATAAGAGGCGACTGATGTAGAACCGAGGGAGCTACCCTAGAAAATAAAAAGCATCGCAGAAATCGGATGTGCTGGGACTTGTAGCGCATAACTGGCACAACGTACAATCGCTCTTAGGCTGAGATCACATACAAATCCCACAGAGTGGTTAACATATGGTCGATATGGAGCGCTCGAAGAAGAAGAAGAATACATTGGGCATTGTTGACAAATCACGAGAATGCTATAAAAGAAATTAAAAGAAGGTTGAGTATTGCTTTACAAAAACTAACTAACCTATGGAAGGGAACTGACATAAGAACAACAATCAAGTGTTTAAGAGCCTTTGTTTTTCCTTGGCAACATATAGTTGTGAGACAAGGAACATTGACATAGCGACAGAGATGATCATTAATTTATTTGAATTCAGAGGCTACAGAAGAGTACTTAGAATATCATGGACAGAGAAGAGAACAAACGCTTCTGTTCTGCAACAGCTTGATATTAAAGAGAACTGGATATTAAAATGCATAAAAACAAGGACAATTAAATATTTCGGACACATTAAACGACATGAGTGTCCAGAGAAGACAATTTTGGAAGGAATGATCCTGAAAGAAGAATAAGAGGAAGACCGAGAAGACGATGGGTGCAAGATGTCATTGACGAGCTGACGCTGGTCAACTTGCACAGAATAGAGTTTTCATGACTGCTGTCATGGGAGCCAAGTTCTGAAAGAGACATTCTACCTGATGATGAGAGGTTTAAAAAAAATCCAACCTAAAATATAAAGACACATTGTACTGTGAGTGTTGTTATATAAAAAAACCCAACCTAAAATATAAAGAAACATTCTACTGTGAGTGTTATATAAAAAACCCAATCTAAAATATAAAGAAACATTCTACTGTGAGTGTTATAAAAAAAAAACCCAACCTAAAATATAAAGAAACATTCTACTGTGAGTGTTATAAAAAAAAACCCAACCTAAAATATAAAGAAACATTGTACTGTGAGTGTTGATATGTACAATAGCGAGTTCTAGAAAACGACTCACAATATCATACACAAGCTGAACATTCCAAAGAAATTTTGTAAATCGCAAATTTTCTGAAAATACATTATCGATAAACGGAATATCAGTAAATTTGTAGAAAATGATCGATATAACGGAATAGTGCAGTAAAACTATGTAGCAATGACGATATAACGGAATAGTGCAGTAAAACTATGTAGCAATGGTGAAACACATAAAAAGAAAGTACTGTAGTTTGACAAAGTACAAAAACAATATATAGCAACGTTTCTACCAAAGAGTCTTTATCAAGCAATTGATACAACAGAAGAGAAGACATTTAGACTACATGGACGGGAGACATAACTTCCAAGTTGAACGATTCTGAGTGGGACATATCCTCATGTGAGCTACTGATAGCTCAGGTAGATATATCAACAGGTGAGAGACTGATAGCTCAGGTACATATCCTCAGGTGAGTAACTGATAACACATGTACGTATCTTCAAATCGAGGATTGACAACCCAGGTACATAGGTGAGCGACTGATAGCACATGTACATGTCTTCAGGTGTGAACAGTCATCAGCCCACTAGATACCAGAAGGGAATTAATCAACAGATATCGCAAATTCCCAACTAATTAAACAAGACCACACCTCTTACAATCCTCAATTAAAACTACTCAAAGGATGTCACTATCAAGCCTCCTTACTCAACTAATATCTAAACTTTGTTGGAATGTTGTTTCCAGCCCAGCTCCACTGTCTATTTCTTGATCAACTTCATTGCTTTTTCATTTTTACGAGTTTTTCAAACTGTTTCCGGGTGGCGAGATCAACACAGAATCAATGACTAACAGAGGAATGTGACAAATCTGAGATGAATGTCCAGTTTCATGTCCTATTGTCCCGCTCGAAGCATAATAGCTGTCCAACGCAATCGACATAGTTCAAACCACATTCTCGTGACCGGAGTAGAAAGAAATCGTTTAAAAATGGGAACAAAATGGAAATGTCTGGATAGTTTATAAAGCCGCAACTTCAGGTCCCAGATAAGGAGGGATAAACAGTGTTATGATCTTTGATAAACAGTTTTGGCACTTCTAGTGCAAGGCCTGGTCCACAGGCTATCAGTTTGTGAATTGAGGTAACACAGCATGAAAATAGGATATAAGGACGTAAAGAATGCGAGCCTGGATTGAGTTTAAACGGAAGAAAATAGTTCAGAAAAGTATTTAGCGTGGCCCCCTGCAACATAAGTCCGACTAGCTCATACGGGAAATCGAAAATTCCTGTTTCTTCTTCTTTGCGTTCGTTCTTTACGATCAATTTTAATCACTGTTTGTCACCCGAGTGGTTACCGGGGCCCAATTTGGGGTGTAAAGAATAGAACCACTGTTACTTGCCACATGTCGTAAGAGGCGACTAAGGAGGTTTGGCTGAAATCGGATGTACATGTCCTGAACGTATAGAAGTCTGTGTTTAGGGCCTACCAAACCAATGTGCAACGTATACACGTTCTTGACAAAGATCAAACATATCACAAATAGTGATTAAAATTGGTCGTAAAGAACGAACGCAAAGAAGAAGAAGAAGATCACTGTTTGTGATATGTTTGATCTTTGCCAAGAATGTATATACGTTACACATTGGTTTGGTAGGCCCTAAACGCATAGACTTCTACACGTTTACTCAGGTTTAGGACACATGAATCCGATTTCAGCCAAACCTCCTATGTCGCCTCTTACGACATGCATGGCAGGTAACAGTGATTCTTTTCTTTACACCCCAAATTTATGCCCCGGTAACCACTCGGGGGAAATTCCTGTTTAATTGGGGGCTGGTTTTGTATGTATTTAATATAAGGAAAATGACTAAAGATATAGAAAGCAAGTTGAATGCATTTGAAAATAGATGTCTGCGAAAAATAATGAATATAAAATGGAACGAATTCAGAAGAAGTGATGAAATCAGAGACATGTCTGGTCAACCACTAGTGACAACTGTTATAAGAAAGAGAAGATGGAGATATGTTGGGCACACTTGAGGAGAAATGATCAACGAATATCAAAGCAGGCATTGAAGTGGGATGCAAGGGTTCAAGAAAGAGAGGTCGACCTAAAGAGACCCTGAAACGAACTTTGCTGAGAGAGGCGGGAAATATCGGTCTCAGTTCCATGGAGGAGATTGAGCGAGTTGCCCAGGATAGAGCGGTATGGAGAAATTACTTGCAGGCCCTATGTAACGTACGAGAGGAATTATTATTATTTTTATTTAATATAAGAGAAGACTGCAGTAAAACTATGTAGCAATGGCGAGACACGTAAAAACAAAGTACTGTAGTTTGACAAAATACAAAAACAATACGCATCAACGTTTCGATATATGTTTGATAAAGCACTATAAGTTTTTCTTTCTTTTCAATATTACTCAATTCTGTGAGTCTATGGTTATTTATTGATGAAAATGTAAATAATACTTGCATTCCTTAGTGTTAAACTTAACTTGCAACATAATATAACCTTGATTTAGCATGTAAATAATACTGGCATTCCTTAGTGTTAAACTTAACTTGTAACATAATATAACCTTGATTTAGCATGTAAATAATACTTGCATTCCTTAGTGTTAAACTTAACTTGCAACATAATACAACCTTGATTTAGCATGTAAATAATACTTGCATTCCTTAGTGTTAAACTTAACTTGCAACATAATATAACCTTGATTTAGCATGTAAATAATACTTGCATTCCTTAGTGTTAAACTTAACTTGCAACATAATATAACCTTGATTTAACATGTAAATAATACTGGCATTCCTTAGTGTTAAACTTAACTTACAACATAATATAACCTTGATTTAACATGTAAATAATACTGACATTCCTTAGTGTTAAACTTAACTTACAACATAATATAACCTTGATTTAGCATGTAATAATACTGGCATTCCTTAGTGTTAAACTTAACTTACAACATAATATATCCTTGATTTAGCATGTAAATAATACTGGCATTCCTTAGTGTTAAACTTAACTTACAACATAATATAACCTTGATTTAACATGTAAATAATAATTGCATTCCTTAGTGTTAAACTTAACTTACAACATAATATAACCTTGATTTAGCATGTAAATAATACTGGCATTCCTTAGTGTTAAACTTAACTTACAACATAATATAACCTTGATTTAACATGTAAATAATACTGGCATTCCTTAGTGTTAAACTTAACTTGTAACATAATATAACCTTGATTTAGCATGTAAATAATACTGGCATTCCTTAGTGTTAAACTTAACTTACAACATAATATAACCTTGATTTAACATGTAAATAATACTTGCATTCCTTAGTGTTAAACTTAACTTACAACATAATATAACCTTGATTTAGCATGTAAATAATACTGGTATTCCTTAGTGTTAAACTTAACTTACAACATAATATAACCTTGATTTAACATATAAATAATACTGGCATTCCTTAGTGTTAAACTTAACTTGTAACATAATATAACCTTGATTTAGCATGTAAATAATACTGGCATTCCTTAGTGTTAAACTTAACTTACAACATAATATAACCTTGATTTAGCATGTAAATAATACTGGTATTCCTTAGTGTTAAACTTAACTTACAACATAATATAACCTTGATTTAGCATGTAAATAATACTGGTATTCCTTAGTGTTAAACTTAACTTGTAACATAATATAACCTTGATTTAGTATGTAATTTTTTTTTTTTTTTTTTTCGTCCGCTTTCAACTCAGACGAAGTTCCATCTCTGAAACTGATTTTTGCGTGAAAATCTGTTTTTCCAATTTCTTACAATAGCAGCAGCGTGCACATTGTAAATTACTTTACACTGGCAGCCGTGTGCTCAATGTACTCGTAATTAGTATTCCTCGCCATACAGGCAGATTTTCTCCGACTTCAGAGGTACTCACGTTATCGTCCTGAGTAAGACCAGGGACTCGAACAAATGCCGGACAGTAGGTTCGAACCCGAGCTATGAGGCGTCTCACAGCTAGCAGGCCGAGCTACTGTCAACTACTCTAGGCAGTCCCCAGTATGTAATAATACTTGCATTCCTTAGTGTTAAACTTAACTTGGAACATAATATAACCTTGATTTAGCATGTAAATAATACTGACATTCCTTAGTGTTAAACTTAACTTGCAACATAATATAACCTTGATTTAGCATGTAAATAATACTGACATTCCTTAATGTTAAACTTAACTTGCAACATAATATAACCTTGATTTAGCATGTAAATAATACTGATATTCCTTAGGGTTAAACTTAACTTGCAACATAATATAACCTTGATTTAGCATGTAAATAATACTGATATTTCTTAGTGTTAAACTTAACTTGCAACATAATATAACCTTGATTTAGCATGTAAATAATACTGATATTCCTTAGTGTTAAACTTAACTTGCAACATAATACAACCTTGATTTAACATGTAAATAATACTGATATTCCTTAGTGTTAAACTTAACTTGCAACATAATACAACCTTGATTTAGCATGTAAATAATACTGGCATTCCTTAGTGTTAAACTTAACTTACAACATAATACAACCTTGATTTAGCATGTAAATAATACTGGCATTCCTTAGTGTTAAACTTAACTTACAACATAATACAACCTTGATTTAGCATGTAAATAATACTGATATTCCTTAGTGTTAAACTTAACTTACAACATAATATAACCTTGATTTAGCATGTAAATAATACTGGCATTCCTTAGTGTTAAACTTAACTTACAACATAATATAACCTTGATTTAGCATGTAAATAATACTGGCATTCCTTAGTGTTAAACTTAACTTACAACATAATACAACCTTGATTTAACATGTAAATAATACTGATATTCCTTAGTGTTAAACTTAACTTACAACATAATATAACCTTGATTTAGCATGTAAATAATACTGATATTCCTTAGTGTTAAACTTAACTTACAACATAATATAACCTTGATTTAACATGTAAATAATACTGATATTCCTTAGTGTTAAACTTAACTTACAACATAATATAACCTTGATTTAACATGTAAATAATACTGATATTCTTAGTGTTAAACTTAACTTACAACATAATATAACCTTGATTTAACATGTAAATAATACTGATATTCCTTAATGTTAAACTTAATTTGTAAAATAATATAACCTTGTATTAACATGTTGTGTTGTTTTTCAAATGTATTTGTCTGTATCTAACAATATTGCAATGAGAGATCACTCGGACGTCGGTGTTTTATTTTCTAGAATTTTACCTGAGTCCGCCGTACTTATGTTATCGGGGCCATGCTATTTTGTATCTCAAGTTTGTTTTATGTTGTAACGTGAAGCTATCTTGCCAATGATCCAGTTAATGGTAACTACGGATAGTTGCAATATGCGTATAAAAGCAAATATGTGTTGATTGAATGATTAATTGGTTGATCGGTGATTAATTAGCTATACTCCAAAATCTTTCTTACACAGGGTGATCTGATTGACTGATTGATAGGCCCATCATCATTGCACTTCGGTGAGTAACCATGTATGCTCCGATCTCTTTCTTACACAGTAAGATCTCAGCTGCAGTGCACGAACTCAGTAGCACTAGCGAGGGTCCCCGATGTAATTCAGAAGATAGTGACAATATTTTGTAAGATTTTTATATTTAATCTTTCTTGTAAATATGTTATCCGTACTTACGTTGGGGGTATTCAAGTGGATAGAGCGTTTTCTTCGGAATAGGAAGCTTCGAGGTTCGGTTCTAGGGTCAGATATTCTCTAGTGGACTCTGCTGAAGAAAATGTTATATGATACGCCACGTTAGTAAATGATGAATAGGAAGCTGCGAGGTTCTGTTCTAGGGTCAGATATTCTCTAGTGGACTCTGGGTATTCGGTTGCTCCTCGTAGAGCTATCGGGATATTTTTCCAGAGCTTCCTGATCTCAGTATAGATGAGATCGAGTTCCTAGTCCAGTCAGAGATGGACGATAAAACGAGGGTTCAAGTGTTCAAGTTGAGCACGTACAAAAAACCATGTGCAGTCATGGATAATAACTGTATACCTAGCAGGTGTTGTTCTGTCAACTTTCAGAAGGGAAGATGCTTCAAAGCAAACGACTGCTCAGATATAAGCATGATCTCAGGAATGAACTTTTCTACAGGTCACAACAAATGGAAAAAAAACGTAGCTGATGAACAAGCTATATAGAAAACAACCTTAAAGAAAAGAGAAGAATTTTTTGATGAGATGTGATGAAACCTATAAATCTAGTCTGGTCAGATCAGATCAGATCAGATGGATAACCGAGGAGGCTGCGGTGATACGTAATAAATTGGCGTTTAAGAACAAAGAACAGGAAGAGGATGTTTGACATGCAAGACATATGCAAGCGAACAGTATGTATGGTATCACATAAGCAAGCAGAACATGTATGTATGGTATCACATAAGCAAGCAGAGACACGTATGTATGGTATCACATAAGCAAGCAGAACAGTATGTATGGTATCACATAAGCAAGCAGAGACATGTATGTATGGTATCACATAAGCAAGCAGAGACACGTATGTATGGTATCACATAAGCAAGCAGAGACATGTATGTATGGTATCACATAAGCAAGCAGAGACACGTATGTATGGTATCACATAAGCAAGCAGAGACACGTATGTATGGTATCACATAAGCAAGCAGAGACACGTATGTATGGTATCACATAAGAAGAGAGAACATGCAGATGTATGGTATCACATAAGCAAGCAGAAACGTATGTATGGTATCACATAAAGCAAACAGTATGTATGATCACATAGCAGAGACATGTATGTATGTATCACATAAGCAAGCAGAGACACGTATGTATGGTATCATAAGAAAGCAGAACACGTATGTATGGTATCACATAAGCAAGAGAACACGTAAGTATGGTATCACATAAGCAAGCAGAGACATGTATGTATGGTATCAATAAGCAAGCAGAGACAGTCATGTATGGTATCACATAAGCAACAGACATACGTATATGGTATACATAAGCAAGCAGAGACACGTATGTATGGTATCACATAAGCAAGCAGAGACACGTATGTATGGTATCACATAAGCAAGCAGAGACATGTATGTATGGTATCACATAAGCAAGCAGAGACACGTATGTATGGTATCACATAAGCAAGCAGAGACACGTATGTATGGTATCACATAAGCAAGCAGAGACATGTATGTATGGTATCACATAAGCAAGCAGAGACACGTATGTATGGTATCACATAAGCAAGCAGAGACACGTATGTATGGTATCACATAAGCAAGCAGAGACACGTATGTATGGCATCACATAAGCAAGCAGAAACATGTATGTATGGTATCACATAAGCAAGCAGAGACATGTATGTATGGTATCACATAAGAAAGCAGAGACACGTATGTATGGTATCACATAAGCAAGCAGAGACACGTATGTATGGTATCACATAAGCAAGCAGAGACACGTATGTATGGTATGACATAAGCAAGCAGAGACACGTATGTATGGTATCACATAAGCAAGCAGAGACATGTATGTATGGTATCACATAAGCAAGCAGAGACACGTATGTATGGTATCACATAAGCAAGCAGAGACACGTATGTATGGTATCACATAAGCAAGCAGAGACACGTATGTATAGTATCACATAAGCAAGCAGAAATGAATAGCAAATTGTAAAACTAACAAAAAATCAACGTTTCGGTCGTAGACCGTTACCAAGGGGACAAATACAGACAAGAAATACTAAATAAACTTTTGATAAGAAACTTAAAAGGATGAACTTGAAAGCAAGAAAAACAAGCTCAAACTTAGTCAAATGACCTGTTAAAACGATACAGACCATATATATATATTATGCCCTTTAACCCTCAACCAACTCATGTCAAGTTTTCCTATAGTTAGCTATCTCCTCCAGCTCTTCTGTGTATTGTTAATCTCTGCTTCCAAATCTCTTCTCCGTTTATTTATAGACCTCCCTCTATTTCGCTTTCCCTGTGGGTTCCAGGAAAGGGCCCTTCTTATATTAACGTTTGTTGTTTATTCCTCTCCACTCCAGTGGAGCATAGGGCCTCAACAGTTATTCGCCACTTTTCCCGGTCTCTGGCTGTTTTCATTATGGTCTCCCTGGATGGTCGAGCACTCTTTAGTTCCTCAAGAAGACTTCGTTTGTTTAGGGCGTCCTCTTTTTCGTCTTCCTTGCCGGTTCCGCTCAATTGCTTGTCTAGTGACGCCCGACAGTGTCTTCAGTAGGGTATGCCCGACTCATCGCCATTTTCTCCTACTGTGGGTTCCAGGAAAGGGCCATTCTTGTTACATTCTCTTCTGATTTTCTCAAGGTGTGTCCTATCCAGCGCTGACAAAAATCTGTTATTTCATTGGAATCTGTCTTGTTCTCTCCATCAGTTCTTCCTTTGTGGCCCTATCATACCATCTCTTCTTCTTCTTCTGCGATCGTCTGCTGTCAATTCGGGGGTAGTCAAGACGCCTGGTATTGCGCTTCTGACTGATTTTTGCTTAGGTTGCTTACCATTTGACTGGTGTCCCTCGCCAATACCTTCCCAGTCCCTCTATTCTGTGCAGACACCAGTTAATAAATGTTTGCAATTTATGCGTTATTATATTAAGATTTAATCTTTTAACGCTCCAGATTGTGTTGAGCATGGCTTTCGACTCAGAACTGAACACAATAGACACCTACACAGACTAAAACTAGTTCCATCATCCACATGTGCAGAGACAACGCAGACAGCCAAACACATCCTGCAAGATTGTCACCTGATGAATCAACTGCAGAAAGAACACTGGCCAACAGAGACAGACATCCACACAAAGCTGTTTGAAAACCTTGATCTTCTTCTTCTTTGCGTTCGTTTTTTACGACCAATTTTAATCCCTCCTTTCCAAGATAGCCGAGCACACTTGAGTTCCTCAAGAAGACTTTATCTCCAGGTCTGTTTAGAACTCTCCTTTACCGTTTTCCTTGCGGGTTCCACTCAAGTACTTGTCTAGTGACATTCGATGTGTCTTTCGTGAGGTATTCCATATTCATCGCCATTTGTTCCTCTTAACCTGGGTCATCATATACTCTTGTCCGGTTCTTATCTACAGGTCTGTGTTTGCAACTCTGTCATACCATTTCAGTCTGAGAATCCCCGAAAGCATCCGTCGATAAAGGTATGAATCTTATTTGTATTTAACTTGGTGACTCGCCACGTTTCCGAGCCATACAGCAACACAGATTTCACATTTCAGTTGAATATCATGAGCATTGTTTTCGTGGAGATCTCTGAAGTTGGAGAGGGCACGTCTATATGGTGCGTGGGACTAATAGTAAGGAAAGCAAGCCTTCACTCAAAAATCGGTCATAGGTGCATTGACACGACTACGATTGAATCATAGTTGGCAAACGAGAAGATAACATTACAATAAATCATCCAATTTACTATCAAATGTAAGTAAGAGCACAGTCACTGTAGTCATAAGGCGGACAAGCTCAAGTAGAAATTCTTGGAAAACAGATTCCTCTCATCATGTGACCCTTGCTTTCCAGTATTGTTAAAGATAAATTCATTGTAAAAGCATGTTTATATGCAATTAGCCCCATTAAAGTGTTTCCCGTCATACAGAAAAAATACAGTGTAAAACTGCAAATTTCCAAGTGCCGATACGCGATTCAACACGGCTGAAAATGCTCCTAACTCGGAACGACCTAACTGTGTTTAGAAAAAACAAGGCAGATAATGGAAAAGTTTGTCTATCATAAATTCCAAACATTGGCAAAGTCCGATACTTTTCAGATGCGATTGTCCAACATGTGTAGGATGACGTCCCTGGTTCAGATTAAATACGGCCAATTAAACGGTCAAAAATTGATTGTTTGTGTGACAAGCCCATGTAGCCGAGAATGTTCCTAATTAGGAATGACCTCATATAGTCAGAAAGGACGCAAAGTGTAGACATACTCTTAGGCGTAGTTCATAAAGTCCTAATATACGGCGAAAAATGTTCGTTGAAGGAAGAAAAAGTATGGAGGACTAACTGTCAGCGAGACAGATTCAAACATTTCACGTACGCCGAAATTTCCTGATGCGCTTGCTCTACACGTGTAGGGACCTAGGAAAGGAGGAGCAACGTATAGTCGTTCCTGGCCAAGGTCAAACATATCCCAGAGATTGATTAAACTTGTAAAATAAACAATGTTAGAAGAGGCCAGTGGGGCCTACGCAACAAGCACAAGTAGCTTGAGAATGGAGGTACGGGTGGTTACAGAGGCGGTGACATGGTTGACATCTCATGACTTCTCTTGTGTTTTTATACTCAGTGACTCCATGAGCATGATTCGTAAGTTGAAACATGAATTATAAGATGAAACTGGGTGGAAGTACTGGTACAGACAGGGATCAAAGAAATCACCATCATCTTTGTCCCTGGACACGCAGGAGTAATGATGGAGCTTTTAAATTGGCTGGCATGGCTACAGTATCAGAGGGAGCTATAATGGACCGAAATGACATTCTTAACGCACTGAGTCTTTTTGAACAGAGGAGTTTCAGTGTTGTGAGTCCCACTCGCTGACCAGATTGAGAGAGATGAGTGTCGATATTGGTACAGCCCGAAAAGAACGACATACCAAATATGCAAACAAAAAAACCAACACATTGTAAATACATTACAACATACAAGAACACAGTTGGTTATATTATGTCACAAATTTAATTTAACTTCAAGGAATATCAATATTATTAACAGTTTTCATCAATAAATAACCAGACTCAAAGAATTGTGGAAAATTGCAACAAAAAAAAGCTTACAATGTTATATCAAACATACACAAAACTCTCCCGATTTCCAAACTGAGCTGAACGGACTTCAATTACAGAAGGCCACATCTAGAGTTGTCCGTAGTATAAAAATATATCAATGTCAATATATAACATTGGGTTTTCCCGTTTATTATAATATATATGATATGTGGGGATGGTTCTTTGGTTTATTTTAGTACGCACCGTTAGTGACAAACATCTGGGTATATGTGTGTGTAGATCAGTGGTTCACCTCCTGGAGGTTGTGTCCCCATGAAGGCATGAGACAGTATCAGAAGAGACGTTAAGCGTTATGAACATTTAGTGGAATTTGTATTTAAAAAAAAAAAAAAAAGTTATTCATGAAACTTCTAGATGTATTTCGCCCGCGGGTTGTCGGAGCTCGCAAGGGAAGCAAAGAATAGTACCACTGTGATCTACAAGGCATGTTGTAAGAGACGACTGAGGTATGGTGCTTAGGGAAGCTACCCTAATATATAAGAAACGTTGTAGAAATAGGATGTGCTGGCCTAGTTGTAGGCGCGTAACTGACAAAGTGTACAATCGCTCTTGGGCTTAGATCACATACAAAGTACAAAGGGTGGTTAACAATTGATTGATAGGGAGCGTTCCAAGAAGGAGAAACATATGGTCATGTGCACGTGGTTCCCATCCTGGGAGGCATGGCTCCCTAGGAACGCGTGAATGGGTCTGGGTCCTAGTATAGCGTGTATTGTCTTATCTTCAAGTGAGTTGGGGGAGCGTGAGTATTTCCTCATCTTCAAGTGGGTCGGTGGGAGGATGGGTATTGCCTTATCTGAAAGGGGTGGGGGTGGGGTGGCACAGGGAAAAAGTTTGAGAACCACTGGCACAGATGATCTGGGTCTCAGATTTCTGCACCTGATGGATTGATTGGACCATCATCATTGCACTTCGGTGAGTAAGCACGAGTGCTCCGATTTCTATATTACACAGGACGATCTCAGCGGCAGTATACGAACTTCGTAGCATGGGCAAGGATCACTGATGAAATGTTAAAAAAATAACGAAAACTTTTGTAGGAATTTAATTTTTATTTTGTTCATCAATTTTGATAGGGCAGCAGCATTGCAGCCTACTATTATAGATTTGATAACATGAAATGTTCTTTTACATGCTCAATGTGCTAACACGATGAGGAGTGTGTTTAACCAGCGAGCAACAGAAACCATCAGTATGCATACACTTCGAAATTGGTTTGGGGAGACTAGCACCTATGGTTTTCCCCGGATTGCTATGACGTCGGTTCAGTAATCAACTTGAACACGGGGCCTTCCTTTTTTAATCGTCCATCTCCGATAGTCTTTGGTACCCAATTGAGGCAGGGTCGACCTGAAAGCCGTTCGGTCGTGGAAAAAAATCGCATTCATACTTAGGGCTTTGAACACGAGTCCTCACATTTACAAGGCATGTGCACTACTCACTGGACTATCGCGTCTCTCAGTCTTACCATATCATACTATCTCTTTCTTTCTCTCTCTCTCTCTCTCTCCTATAGACAAAATGTACATACTCAAAATACAAATAATCACATTTTATACAAATATTTACACGAGTTATAAGGAACCCTAAATGGAATCTTTCTGGCGTTTCGGACAAGTATCCGTTCATCAGGACAAAAGTAAGACCATCGGCAAACGACATATGCTCTTACAAAATAAATAAATTAAGGACAACAAAGAATATATATATAAAAGGTTTGGTTAGATCATATTTGCCAACATAGGAACATTTTCTATGTGTTCCTTTAACTTGGGAACATGGTTCTACTTGTTCCTTTAACTTTAGAACATGTTTTTGACTTGTTCCTTTAACTGGGGAACATGTTTATGTTGGTTCCTTTAACTTGGGAACATGTTTATGCTTGTTCCTTTAACTTGGGAACATGTTTATGCATGTTATTTTAACTTGGGAACATGTTTATGCATGTTATTTCAACTTGGGAACATGTTTTCTTGTTATTTCAACTTGGAACATGTTTATCTGTTATTTCAACTTGGGAACATGTTTCTGCTTGTTATTTCAACTTGTGAATATGTTTTGCTTGTTCCTTTAACTTGGGAACATGTTTCTTTGTTTCTTGTTATTTCAACTTGGGAACATGTTTCTGCTTGTTATTTCAACTTGGGAACATGTTTCTGCTTGTTATTTCAACTTGGTAAATGTTTTGCTTGTTATTTCAACTTGGGAATATGTTTTGCTTGTTCTTTAACTTGGGAACATGTTTCTGCTTTATTTCAACTTGGAAATGTTTTGCTTGTTATTTCAACTTGGAATATGTTTTGCTTGTTATTTCAACTTGGAACATGTTTCTGCTTGTTATTTCAACTTGTAACATGTTTTGCTTGTTATTTCAACTTGGTAACATGTTTCTGCTTGTTATTTCAACTTGGTAACATGTTTCTGCTTGTTATTTCAACGTAACATTTTCTGTTGTTATTTCAACTTGGAACATGTTTCTGCTTGTTATTTCAACTTGAACATGTTTCTGCTTGTTATTTCAACTTGGAACATGTTTCTGCTTGTTATTTCAACTTGGAACATGTTTCTGCTTGTTATTTCAACTTGGTAACATGTTTCTGCTTGTTATTTCAACTTGGTAACATGTTTCTGCTTGTTATTTCAACTTGGTAACATATTTCAACTTGGTAACATGTTTCGCCCGTGTGTTACAGGGGTCCACAAGGAGAGCAAAGAATAGTAACACTGCGACCTTACAAGGCATGTCGTAAGAGGCGACTGAGGTAGGAGCTTGGGAAGCTACCTAGTAAATTAAAAGCATTGCAGAAATTGGATGCGCAGGCCTACTTGTAGGCGCTCAACTGGCAACACGTACAACAGCTCTTTGGTGCAGATCACAAAGAGTGGTTTAACAGGGGTTCGTTATAGAGCGTTAGAAGAAGATTTTGAAGGAATCACGTTCCATATTGAGTTTGTGCGTGTTTGAATTTTATATTTCAGGGAAATGGGGGCGGCAGGTTGAGCACACCGGCAGACGTAAATCGATCTGGTGATAACGGTCACAAACACACAGATACACACTTTGCGTGTGTGTGTGTGTGTCTTATCTTGCTTCGGATATAACGTGCTCACACGTAAACGCATTTGATCTACTTTCATAAGTGGAACAGTATTTAAACAAGCGACCTACTTTCGTAAGTAGAACACTTATCTAAATACACGAGACATGTTCTCTCTCTCTCTCTCATACGCAGGTAAGATACTTTCGCAAGTAGGACACGTTCTAAAACAACGTGTGACATACTAGCATTTGGTAACAAATACTCGTTTACAAAAAAAAAAAAAGCGTTATTTTCTATAAAATAAACAATCCAAATACATTGGCTGGGGGAACATTCTTTACAAACGAGGGATGACTTAGATAGACTGAAATAATGTCTCCTTCCAGCAGTTCAAACGAACCTTCAATATCCGAACTCTTAACTTCATTAGGCTTTATCGTAACTTGTGAAAATAATAAATCTTTAGTTGCCCCTCTGGCGTTCCATGAAGAAAGTGGGTTATGATTTTCTCCTTTTCGTTTTCTGGTAAAGGGTTCTCATTGGTGCTCAATGTCATGTGACTGTATATATGGTATTTCCCAGCTTTGTTGATTTTGATTTGTCCGTTGGAATATTCCACCCCTTCCCCCATAAATGTCCGACGCTGAGCATCGTTGTCGACCCACACAAGGGCGATTTCTGAAAAGATAAAAAAAATAGCAAATTGAAGATATCGTTCTTGATACAGTATCAAATGTAATTAGTATTTATAATAATTAATAATAATAATTAATACATATTCTCCACGGAGATGATGAACTCATGATGTAACTGATGGTTTGAGCATGACTGCTGCAGAGGCGGGAGATTTGGCCTTTAAGATAGAGAAATTCTGAATGACTGTTGAGGTAACAAAGTTCTGATCAGGACAAGCTATTTGATGATGCGTTATACTTATATTCATCTTTTCTCTAATTATGTTTTGCCGCCTCACAGCGTCAGGATATGAAGAGATTTCTAGAACAGGTTTTTGTGTGCGCTTCATAGATTGTTTTAGCGTCTGCTATTTTCGTGCGGCACCTTTTGCATGGACGACCTTTTGACTTGTATCCACTGTATCTGAATAACATTGCTTTCGGAGGTGCACACTGTCTGTTGGTAATCTGCTTATGTGCACTGTCTGTTGGTAATCTGTTTATGTGGCTGTCTGTTGGTAATCTGTTTATGTGGCTGTCTGTTGGTAATCTGTTTATGTGGCTGTCTGTTGGTAATCTGTTTATGTGGCTGTCTGTTGGTAATCTGTTATTTACTGAACCACTTAATTTGTTGTTTCTTGATGAAGTTCAGTACTGATGTTGTACCAACTTTTTGTTCCTGATATCTTCATTTTAAAATCAGTCTCTTCTTGATATTCCCAGCATTCTGCGTAGACACTTCATCACTGTCGTGACTAGTTTTCTCATGTTGGGAGAAAGATTGTGTTACACAATGCTCTTTTAGTGTTCATGTTTGACTTAATTTAATTGATGTTTGTCGATGGAGATACTGATGGTTATGTTATGCGATCGACGACATGACACATTGGGTATTCCCATGCGTGCTCTGTCCTTCGCTGCAGAAGCCATCATAAAGTCTACTTGCTCACCGTACCCATGAGAAGTTGATTAGTATACCTTCTCTCTCTCTACCACGAAGATGACACTGTCTGGCATGTCCAAACGAGTTAAATAGTTATAGTGTTTTCCTTCTCGCGAATGTCATTATTTCAGTTTTGTCAATGTTTTGTCAATGTCATATTGTATTGATTGCATGTTAATTGAAGTCCGTTAATGTGTTGCTGTATCTGTTCCCCTGTTGTTGATATAATTACCTGATCGTCGGCAAAAAGTAGTTCCGAGTTCCGGTAAGAGTTTCTCAATTATTTTATTGACAATGGAAATAGCCATTTATGCGTAGATTTAATAAATATGGTGCACATAAATGGCCAGAATGTAAAAATGTTTACATTTATATATAGTACATATTCTTATGCTATCTTCTCTAGTTACAATGGAGATCTATTGATATATGATATTTTTCGTCTTTCTTATTCTTCTTTGTCGTCACACTGTTACCGGGTTGTTGCAAAGTATCGTGGTTTTCTGTTTTTCTTTTTCGCTGTTCTGGTGGCTTAGGTGATTGTTATTTTTTCTCTTTGACAGGATTCTGCTATGCCATCTAACCATTTTTCGTGGTCTTCCTCTCGCCTTCTTTCCTCATGTTCTTTTTATAGAAGACTGTACACAGCGGAGTTTAGATGCATTCTTATTAAGTGACCAAACCACTTCACTCTTTGTTTCTCAATATAGTTCAAGCACGGTTCTGTGCCAACTTTCTTTCTTATGCTGGTGACTCTGTCTCTTCTGTGTACATTCTTAGCGTTTCTAGTTCAGCAGATTTCTTATTTCCGTAATTATCGTGGGCCGGTTTATAATCCCATTTGGGCCGCACCAGTGCCGTGAACCGTAATTTTCCCATATCTTCTGAAGTAAACAAAAAACTGATGACGTTAACGATAAATACATAATTCAACGAGTACAAAGCAAGAGGAAGGCCACGTAAAAGATGGACAACGGCATCAAGTACATTCTTACGAAAATGAATATCAGCTTTACAAAGTGCCTTAAAACAAGCACACACATACAAGATCACAACGCCCCCAACACTTCTATAAAGAAATAAATGGTGGAAGAAAAGAAGAAGACAAAATTCAAAACAATCACTTACGTTTTCTGTTACTGGTATCTTTTATTCTGGATTGTGTCTGTTCCACGTCTAAGATAAGATGTGCTGCAACCACTGACTGGCCGTTTCCTCTGTCAGCACTCCCTGACCCACTTTTGCAGGGCAGAGGTACTCGAGAGCTGTCGGTGCTGTCCATACACCGTCTTTTAAATACATCAGCAGTTAGACAAACCTGAAAGTAAATGGTTCATGATTAAGAAACGTTCCAACGTTATGCTATCATTGCCAAACATGGACAACGAATATAACATGAAAATGAATGGAAATCGTCGCATATCCTTTACAGAAGGTCGCCGTATTCTGCTTCGTTTTTTGTCGTCACACTGTTACCGGTTTGTTGCCCAATGTCGTGGTTTTCTGTTTTTGTTTTGAGCTGTTTTGGTAGCTTGGGTGATTGTTATTTTTGCTCTTTGACAGGATTCTTCTATGACACCTAACCATCTTTTTCGTGGTCTTCCTCCCGCCTTATTTCCTGATGTTCTGTTGTAGAAGACTATATACTGTGTAGTTTTGATTCATTCTTATTAAGTGGTCGACCCACTTCAGTCTTTGTTTCTCAATGTAATTCAAGCAAGGTTCTGCCCCACCTTTCTTTCTTATGCAGATGTTGGTGACTTTTCTGGAGTTGTTGGTAACTTTTCGCAGGCAGCGCATTTCACATGTAGTTATTTTTATAACTTGCCTTGCTCATTGTCCATGTTTGGCTCTGGTAACACAGAGTAGGTATGAAAATACTGTTGATCATCTGTTGTTTAGCTATCAGTGAAATCTCTGGGTGCCTTAACAACAAAATAAAGTCCGACTTTCTAGGCGCATTTTTTAAAATAAAGTATTTATAGTTTCATCTTGTATGTATCACATTTTATATAAATTATTTATATCTTTATCTTGTGTGAACTATACTTTATAAAGCACATATGTAGTATCCATTTTATAAATTATTATATAGTATGACTATCGCTTTATAAAGCACATATAGTAGCATCGATCCTTTATAAAGCACATACAGTAGCATCGATCGCTTTATAAAGCACATACAGTAGCAATATCACTTTATAAAGCACATACAGTAGCATCGATCACTTTATAAAGCACATAAGTAGCAACGATCACTTTATAAAGCACATACAGTAGCATCGATCACTTTATAAAGCACATACAGTAGCATCGATCACTTTATAAAGCACATACAGTAGCATCGATCGCTTTATAAAGCACATACAGTAGCATCGATCGCTTTATACAAGTAGTTGATTTTCTTCCGTATTGCCATATTTTCCTTCCTCTTATTTCATTGGTTGTAGATGATTGAGTGGATTGAACATGGTAGCATATCCGTTACAGCACGTCACCGCCAACCACAGTAAACGAGCCGTTGACTTTCTAGGCACTACTTATATGTTCAGTAGTTTGCCATTGCTTTGTAAACGGTGAGGTCTGTTTTTACCGTTCATAAAATTCCACACGAACAAATTTGCTTCTAACCAGGTAGTCTTGCGTTGTGATTAAGCTCGCTACCACTTAAGCTACAGACGAATGACGAGACATGTAAAATCAAAGTACCTGTAGTTTTACAAAGTACAAAAACAATATACAGTAACATTTCAACTAAAAGGCCTTTATCGGACAAAGAGTACAAAAGAAGTGAAGAAACTCAGACTTCCTATAACGCAGACTCTTCTTCTTCTTCTTTGCTCTGGGAAGCCGCTGCCCGGGTATAATTCATTAGAAAAGATTAAAAATAAAAATTCCTACAAAATATTTTTATCATCTTCAAAATTACATTAGGGACCCTCGCCGGTGCTACGGAGTTCGTGAACTGCAGCTGAGGTATAAGTAAGTGATCGGGGGACACATTACCGAAGTGCAATGATGATGGTCCTATCAATCAATCTATCAACCATTATCTGCTGGTTGAGTACTGAATTAACCCACTAGGGAATCGAACTTCGTCTGTGTGATTTATTTCATTTCTTTATCTACCACTGCTGTTTGCCGACACTGTTTTGGGTGAAATTTCGAACAAACCTTCATAGGGAAGGAAAGGGGAATCCTCGTAACTTCGTGACAGATTCGCACTCGATTGAGCTCAGAAAGGATTCAATGCAGGAAGATACCATGTCGGAGTGGGGAGGGCAGCGGGGTGGTTACCCATCAATATGGAAATCCCGGATTGAAAGTAGGGCACGGTGGCAAGTGGAGTCAAGCGCGGGGCGGTGGTTGATTTAACATATGTGACCTAGACACGCACACACTCTTAACACATGAGCAGGCACGTTTGGGACGGAAGGAAGGAAGGACTAGTGTTTGTTTGTTATCTATCTATCTATCTATCTATCTATCTATCTATCTATCTGTCTGTATGTCTGTCTATCTATCTATCTAGCTATCTGTCTGTCAAATTATTTACTACTACCAATACTACTTCTACCACTACCATCACCATTACTACTAGTATACCACGACCACTATCGCCGCTGCTGCGCAGCTACTACTGAGACTATGACCCTGCTAAATTACAAGTACATCTGAGGTCAGTCTAGTCTGAATAGCGAAGGGCACTAGTGATAGGGAAAGCAATTATTCACGTAAAAATCAGTCATATTAGGCGACATGACTTGACTCATACCTCTCCGCTTCTCACGGGGCACAGGGTCTCAACAGCCGACTGCCCCCGGACCATTAGGCGACACGACTACGCCTCAATTTAAAGCAGGCGAACGAAGAGAACAAATTAATATTCGAATTACACAACTTATCGTTAGGATCTAGGCAAGAATCAGATTTGGGTTTTCCATTCATAACAGACGGAAGCCTAGCTGACAAGTAAAAGTGAATGCGATAACGACCTGAGCCTAGTTTATCCTTATTTGATATCAGTGACAGCGGAATGTATGTTTAGTGAATGTTTGACAATGTTGTTTTCCTGGGTAGCTTGGTAAGCTAGCTACGCAGCGACTACGCTGTTCAGGAATGCTGTAGAATCGTCAGACCCGCGCCTTTGGTTTTGCCTGGACTCGCCGGGGAGCAAAGATTAGTAGTAAAACTGCGACCTACAAGGCATGTCGTAAGAAGCGACTGAGGTAGGGGTCTACAGAATCTACCCTAGTAAATAAAAAGCGTCGCCGAAATCGAATGTGCTGGCCTCATTGTAGGCGCATAACTGGCACAACGTACAAATCGCTCTTATGCTCAGATCACATACAAATAACAAAGAGTGGTTAACAAGTGGCGTTGGAAAGCTCAGATCACATACAAATCAAGTGGTTAACAAGTGGTTCGATATGGATCGTTTGGAAGAAGAAATCAGAACCGTTCGGGTGTCATTCACTGAGCCCCTGGGTTCGGGTGTAACCATTCATCCTAGCCCCTGTTTGAGGTATTGATTTGTTCTTTTCGTTCTTGTGTCAATCATACTAACACTGGCAGTTTGATCGGTGGGTGTCATTCACTGAGCCCCTGGGTTCGGGTGTTTGATTTGTTCTTTTTCGTTCTTGTGTCAATCATACTAACACTGGCAGTTTGATCGGTGGGTGTCATTCCCAGAGCCCATGGGTTCGGGTGTTGTTAAACCAATTATCAGATCACAACACCAATAGCCTCACTGTTTGAGGTAATTATTTGAGCCTTTAAGTGCAGTTGCCCTTTGTCCAGTTATCCGATGGCAGGAAGTTCAGTGCAGTCCATGTGGCTTCGTGGATAGAGGATTTCCACTGAGCACTAGGGTTCAGTTATCGTTTTATCAATGATCAGATCACAGCACTAGTAGCTTCGTCGATAAATGCCTTCCACTGAACACCTGGACCTCAGTTATCATTCTATCAATTATCACAGCACCAGTAGCAGGTCATTCTTTAAGTTCAGTTGTCCTTTGCCCAGTCATCAATTGCAGGAACTGTGGTTTCGTCGATAGATCATTAGATGGCTTCCACTGAGCACTAGGGAGGAGTTGTCGTTCAGTCAATCATCAGATCACAGCACTAATAGCTTCGTCGATAGATACCATCCATTGAGTTCCTCCTAGACTTAGTTGTCGTTCTGTCAATCATCAGATCATAGCACTAGTAGCACCGGCGATAGATGCCATCCACTGAGCCCCTTTATATATAACATGAAATCTCTATCTCTAACCGAAGAGCTGCTCGCAGGATGTCAACAAGAGAATATGAACACCATCATCTGAAGAAGACACTGGAGATGGATTGGGCATGAGATGCGCATGGAGACTGGCTCTGAAACGTAAAAACTGCACATAGATGGACTCCAGAGAGTGAACGAAAACGTGGAAGACCCAAGACGACCTGGAGGAGAACGATAGAGCAAGAACTGAAGATAAATAATCATAGCTGGAACACAATACAGAGGAAGGCCATGAATAGAGAAGAATGGTGTGCGTTTGTTGCTGCCCTAACCAAGGGCATGACAGGCTAAAGAGAGATAACACAAAATGTTATATGAAATAACAGGTCATACTTACATATGGAGAATTTTCCAGAACATAAACTTTATCATCCGTACAGCACAGATTCTGTTTAGATTTGACCTTCAACCTATTGCCAATGTCAAGGTCACTCTCTGAGCAGGGGTAGCATGTTTCGATGATTGAGTAACTTTTTAATGACCCCAACGGTGACGATAATGATGATGATGATGATGATGTGTCTGTTGCAGATTCGCTTTTCTGAGACATCCAGAAGCCGAAAAAATGCCGAAGGGACCCCTAGTAAAAGGTTGAGAACCACTGAAAGTATTAAGGCTACTTTGATAGTTCTGTTGTTGAAGGAACCGGACACTTGTCTCATAAGTCTGTGTGCTCGTGTGCTCAAGGCTGGGAATGACTCGCTCAGCTCGTTGACGCAATTCTCTGCGTCCTCGTAGGAGATTTGTCTCTCTGTGACGCGGTTGTGGCGAACTTTGTTGGATGGTTTGCTGGGCGTCTGCGCTGCTTCCGGGTCAAAGGTCACCCTGGTGTCCTTCGCCATTGCTGTGAATGAGGTCTCTGTTATACTGTAATACAAAGATAAAGAAGGTCAATGTATTGCATAGCACATAATGACGTAGGTGTTCACGATGTAGATATATCACAATACTAGACTAGGAGCCATCAGTATATTTTACCAGAGATCCTTGATCTCAGTGTATTTGCGATCGAGTTCCTAGTCATATCGAAGACGGATGATAAAACGTAGGTCCTGTGTTCTAGATGAACACGTAAAAGAACCATTGGCAGTTCAAAACCGAGAAGAGCAGGCTGGAAAGCCGCTGCCCAGGGCAAAAATAATTAGTAAAGATTGGACAAAAAATTCCGACAAAATATCTTCATCTTCAAAATTACATCCGGTACCATCGCCGATGCTACGGAGTTCGTGTACCGCAGCTGAAATCGTCTTGTGTAAGAAGGAGATCGGAGCACACATACATGGTTACTCACCGAAGTGCAATGATGATGGTCCTATCAATCAATCAATCTTTTTATGTGTCTCAATCATTGAATTTGTTGTTTCTTGATGAAGTTCAGTAATGATGTTGTACCCACTTTTTCTCCCCCGAAGTTTTCATTTCTAAACCGGTCTTTTGATTACACCCCAGCATTCTGCATAGACACTTCATCTCTGTCGAGACAAGTTTTCTTCTATCGTTTGATGTCAGCATCCAGGTTTGGCACTGATAGCATAATGTAGGAGGAGAAATATTGTGTTGTATAATGCTATTGTAGTGTTCATAGCCATATGCTTTCATTTTAAAAACAGCGACTGAAATTCAATTCTTATACGTCACACAACATATCGAATAAAACAATAAATCCATAATAGACCTAAAAATTGAGTAACATCATAACGACAGTGCACAGACTCCGTAGCATCTGCAAGTGTTCCAGTATAATTTTGAAAATGGGGAAAAACAGCAAAAGAAATAAAAAATATTAATTTATCGGACAAGAAAATATAAACATTCTTATCTAAAAAAAAACCAAGATAATATTTAAAAACTGAAAAATACAACAATATTTCTTATCTAACAAAGGATAAAATGTGAACTTGTAACAAGTGTATACCTTTGAGCAGGGTTCCAATACGAGGCAAGCGTGGAGTCTTTGTCGGAGAACGGCATTAGGGCTACAGAGCAGACGTAGAAAGATGCACGATATTGTAGAGGAGTAGTAATGCCGGTAAAACTTCACAAACTCACACAGAGATGAACTGTTACACCAGCCACGGTTTCAAATTGAATTATTAAATGTCTAAAAATTCGTTGAATTAGACGAAACTGCAGCTTTCCTTCTTTTTAATAGACACGTTATGTCAATTGCTGTGTTTATAGTTTTTCATAATCTCACATTTGTGTGTATGACTATTCATGGGGAAGAAGAAACAAAGATCATTAGATTACCATGCTCATTCAGAGTACAACATGACAATCTTTCGCCTAAGATGGAAGAAGAACTTCTCAGGCTTAACCATCACGTACACAGAATAAAACCTGCTCATACTGCATGCCAGACAGAAACACAGACTCCAGAGCCCAACCTGCAGTCATGTCCATCATACATACACCAACAAAACGAAACATGGCCTCATGAACAAAGCTTACAGAGTAATGAGGAACTCCAACTGACATGCAGCTTCATAGAGGCAACCTATCTCATGGTTTAGACGAACATACGAAATCGAACGCAAAGTAGAAGAAGAGATGACCCGATCATATTGTGAGGAGCAGAATTAAAATAGGTGGACACATTTACATATCTGGGAAGTGTTATCAACATTCAAGGTAGCACAGATGAAGATGTTAGGGTTAGAATACAAAAGGCAAGATCAGCATTTGCCATTCTGAAGAACATATGGAGTTCATAGTGTTAGGCCGGTATTTTTCATTGACTGTCGGCACACGATAGTTGATATGGTCAACATCATAACTTTACTACTCAATGTTTGTCCTGGTACCCAATTGAGGGTGGGTCGACCTGATTGGAAATGAGTCCACCTCAGAGTCCAACGAGTGGAAATTATTCCCTGCCTAATGTGGAACTGAACCCTGACCATTAGTCTAAGACGCGAGCTCACTACCAACTATGCTACTGCGGCTCTCAATGGAGGAATAGAAGAAGAATATTCAGAACACAAGTTTCACATACAACTTCTTAAGTCACAAATGTTCCAGTAATTAAATACAAATTACAAAACACAACTTAACAAATGAATAAATTATACCGAATTAAATTTGGTGTTAAGTATAAAAGCTTCAAAACACCATGTTTAAAGTTTGCTAAAAATCGGCTAAATTTAATAATCCAAAAGAAAAGTCTATGAAGACGTAATTAGTGGTAAAACAACTAAAGAAACTTGTCGTTATCACTGACTTAATGATGGTTATCTGTAGCCTGTCATTGTGTTAATGAGTCTTCCCGTTTATATAGAAAGTTTTCACCGTCTTAAGGTACAGCTGACGTCAGCTACCACCCACACCGTGAGATAAACTTCATTGCGGGCGAATCTTTTCTGTTCATTCTGACCGGGTTCGGGATCTGGTTGGTAGAAAAATTTTACAGACGCGGCGCGCTGACTAGGCTTCAATGTGCGCTCGCGTATTCCCAGATCGCAGCAAATGTATTTGTCACCTGTGGCGCGTCTGCGCGGTATGTGGTATTGCTGGCTCCCTAATGAATGAGTGAGGCAGAAGGAATGAAGAATTTTCATTACATTTGCAGCAATGTGTCTTTTGTCAATGAAATGGCGACGACAGGGATTTTGTATGTGTTAGTTAAAGCGAAATACGAAAACAATTTTGGTATAGTTAGTGAGTTTGTATAGTTAGTGAGTTTGTATACTAAATAAAACAACTGTTGTTACTGTCTGTAGTACCGATTTTTAGGGCGGTGTAGGACAGGGAGGAGCGTCTGGCCGAATGGATTAGAGCGCGGGTCCCATGTGGGAGACCCGTGTTCAGTTATCAGAGGACTATCATCATAGCACTCGGACTATATCATAGCACTTCGGACTATCATCATAGCACTCCGGACTATCATCATAGCACTCCGGACATGTCCATAGGTGCTCCGATCTCCGTATCAACAAATTCAGCAGCGTCCAGTTTCCCAAAACGCCAGTTCGATGTTGATTAAGTCAATGTCTTTGCATATTTGGTATGTCCTTTTCGGGCTGTACCAATATTGATACCCATCTTTCTAAATAGACATCGGATGTGCTGGCCTACTTGTAGGCGTATAACTGGCACAACGTACAATCGCTGTTAGGTTGAGATCACACAGAGTGGTTTAACAATGGTTGATCTGGAGTGTTTAAAGAAGAAGTATAAAACATTGGCGTCTACCCCGTTTGTCCTTGTATCCTTCTTTTGATAAAGGCCTTTTTGTCGAGACGTCACGGTGTCTAGTTTTTGTACTTAAACCTTCTATGACAGTACAATTCAGGCTCGTTTCTAATGCAGGCAAAAATTCACAGACATCTAATGTTTTCATTTCTGTGTACAACGTAACATTGGGTCAAAGTGCAGGAGACTAAGCACCGATGGATCATTGAAGAAGAAGAATTGACCGCCGTTGGTATTCAGTTCCCCAGCGTGTCTCTCCAGGTTCTCCAATTAGGGCATTGTTCACGAACATTCCATGAAAGCGATCAAGCATTTACCTAAGTTTAATGTCTTTGCACTATACCTTTTTGACTAGGCCCTTTTTACCTGGGCTCTAAGTACTTTGTGGCACCGTTTGCTTGCTGGTTTGTGGTGTTTATTGAAGCGTTAGAGTAAATGGGACGCTAAATTTAAAATAGAGATTATGGCGCTCTAACACCGGGGGCTTGGGAAGATGACGGGTAGAATATTCTGACGAAAAGGGACGGATATTACCGATGTGGGCCGATGAGAGAAACTGTATTCTATAGGGTTAGGGAATGTGAGAGCAAACATGAGAGCAAAGATCCCAAGCGTCAACACCCTGTTGCAGAAGGCTCAAGTGAGATAGACCGGTCACATTGCTCGGATACTTGATAAACGCATCCCAAAACAGTTGATATATAGTGAGTTTGAAGCGGGCAGACGTTCAGTTGGTGGACAGAAAAACACACTGTAAAGACACTCTTAAAGTGTCTCTAAAACCGATACAGAAACCACGTGCTGGGAATCCCTGGTGCAAGATCGCCGAAAGGCGGGACATCTGGCCTGTGAGAGAAAATAAATTCGAGGGACTGTTAGGTGACAAAGTTCTGCTCAGGACAAGCTATTTGATGATGATAGGCATTTGTTGCCGCCTCTAGAGCGTAACAGGCTAGAGAAAGAGAAGTTTCATGGCGCAACATCTGAGCTAACAATCAACACAAAGAACAGACGTTTGTGAAGATACTTGACCACCTACGCCAGCCGGAGTATTCCATGCTGATAATGATGACACATAACAATATGACCATGCGAATGACTGGTACACCTCCTTTCGTAAAAAACGTTCTACCACTTAATTAATTTAATTATGTTTACTTTGGTTGTGTAACACTGTCTCTTGATCTGTGTATAAAAGAAAGTTCTGCCCAGGACACGCTACTTGATGATGATGATTTATCTACTGTTTCCGTCTTGTTTAGACACTTGAGCTATGACGCACTGCAGGACGTTGTACGAGGATCAAGCGTGTTGCCGAGGTTGATGTGAGCAATTGCACGCAAACTAGACCGGATCTTCGTAGTTTATTAGTACTTTTGATGTATATAAGCCTACACGCCCGATTTTATTTTTAAAACAAAACTCGTTCTATGGTTGAAAAGGACGTCATCATCATCATCATCAAAAGGTGTACTGCAAGAACGTCCAACATACACTGAACAGAGAGAGAGAACACACATGGCCAATCTCCATGGCAATCCAAGACAAGTTATGTGCAGATGTACACAGACTCCGGTTGACCACTAACTACTTTAGAAGTATACAAATCGATGTCAGTACAAGACTAGCTATATAGAGATGTACACAGACTCCGGTTGACCACTAACTACTTTAGAAGTATACAACTCGATGTCAGTACAAGACTAGCTATATAGAGATGTACACAGACTCCAGTTGACCACTAACTACTTTAGAAGTATACAAATCGATGTCAGTACAAGACTAGCTATATGGAGATGTACACAGACTCCGGTTGACCACTAACTACTTTAGAAGTATACAAGTCGATGTCAGTACAAGACTAGCTATATGGAGATGTACACAGACTCCGGTTGACCACTAACTACTTTAGAAGTATACAAGTCGATGTCAGTACAAGACTAGCTATATGGAGATGTACACATACTCCGGTTGACCACTAACTACTTTAGAAGTATACAAATCGATGTCAGTACAAGACTAGCTATATGGAGATGTACACAGACTCCGGTTGACCACTAACTACTTTAGAAGTATACAAATCGATGTCAGTACAAGACAAGTTATGTGCAGATGTACACAGACTCCGGTTGACCACTAACTACTTTAGAAGTATACAAATCGATGTCAGTACAAGACAAGCTACATGGAGATGTACACAGACTCCAGTTGACCACTAACTACTTTAGAAGTATACAAATCGATGTCAGTACAAGACTAGCTATATGGAGATGTAAAAGACTCCGGTTGACCACTAACTACTTTAGAAGTATACAAATCGATGTCAGTACAAGACTAGCTATATGGAGATGTACACAGACTCCGGTTGACCACTAACTACTTTAGAAGTATACAATTCGATGTCAGTACAAGACAAGTTATGTGCAGATGTACACAGACTCCGGTTGACCACTAACTACTTTAGAAGTATACAAATCGATGTCAATACAAGACAAGCTACATGGAGATGTACACAGACTCCAGTTGACCACTAACTACTTTAGAAGTATACAAATCGATGTCAGTACAAGACTAGCTATATGGAGATGTACACAGACTCCGGTTGACCACTAACTACTTTAGAAGTATACAAGTCGATGTCAGTACAAGACTAGCTATATGGAGATGTACACAGACTCCGGTTGACCACTAACTACTTTAGAAGTATACAAATCGATGTCAGTACAAGACTAGCTATATGGAGATGTACACAGACTCCGGTTGACCACTAACTACTTTAGAAGTATACAAATCGATGTCAGTACAAGACTAGCTATATGGAGATGTACACAGACTCCGGTTGACCACTAACTACTTTAGAAGTATACAAATCGATGTCAGTACAAGACTAGCTATATGGAGATGTACACAGACTCCGGTTGACCACTAACTACTTTAGAAGTATACAAATCGATGTCAGTACAAGACTAGCTATATGGAGATGTACACAGACTCCGGTTGACCACTAACTACTTTAGAAGTATACAATTCGATGTCAGTACAAGACAAGTTATGTGCAGATGTACACAGACTCCAGTTGACCACTAACTACTTTATAAGTATACAAATCGATGTCAGTACAAGACTAGCTATACGGAGATGTACATGGACCCCGGTTGACCACTAACTACTTTAGAAGTATACAAGTCGATGTCAGTCCAAGACAAGCTATATAGAGATGTAAAAGACCGGTTGACCACTAACTACTTTAGAAGTATACAAATCGATGTCAGTACAAGACTAGCTATATGGAGATGTACATAGACTCCGGTTGACCACTAACTACTTTAGAAGTATACAAATCGATGTCAGTACAAGACAAGTTATGTGCAGATGTACACAGACTCCAGTTGACCACTAACTACTTTAGAAGTATACAAATCGATGTCAGTACAAGACTAGCTATACGGAGATGTACATGGACTCGGTTGACCACTAACTACTTTAGAAGTATACAAGTCGATGTCAGTCCAAGACAAGCTATATAGAGATGTACACAGACTCCGGTTGACCACTAACTACTTTAGAAGTATACAAATCGATGTCAGTACAAGACAAGCTATATGGAGATGTACACAGACTCCAGTTGACCACTAACTACTTTAGAAGTATAAAAGTCGATGTCAGTCCAAGACTAGCTATATGGAGATGTACACAGACTCCAGTTGACCACTTACTACTTTAAAAGTATACAAATCGATGTCAGTCCAAGACTAGCTATATGGAGATGTACACAGACTCCAGTTGACCACTAACTACTTTAAAAGTATACAATCGATGTCAGTCCAAGACTAGCTATATGGAGATGTACACAGACTCCAGTTGACCACTAACTACTTTAAAAGTATACAAATCGATGTCAGTACAAGACTAGCTATATGGAGATGTACACAGACTCCGGTGACACAACTACTTTAGAAGATACAATCTGATGTCAGTCCAAGACTAGCATAGAGATTACACGCTCGTTAGACCACATTTTAACTACTTTAGAAGTATAAAGTCGATGTTTGTCCTGATCCTCTTGATAAAGGCTGTCAGACTCCGGGCGTTGCTACTAATACTTCTAGAAGTATACAATTCGATGTCAGTTTCTAATACGGGCAAAAATTCACAGACTCAATGTTTATTCACAACGAAACATTAGAAGTCAGACAACGATGGATCAGTAAAGATTAGCCTTGATTCAGTGTCCACTGACTCTCGGTTACACTAACTACATTTTAGAAGATACAACGATGCGTCAGTAAGACTAGCTTATATGGAGATGTACATGACCTGGCCTTTACCTCCTAACTACTTTAGAAGTTGCTAAGCTGTGTATTTATAAGCTAGTAATGGGATGCTAATTAAAGATGTTGACCACTAACACGCTTAGGAAGATATAAACTCGAGCTCAGTCCAATGACTAGCTATAGGAGATGTAGACAGACTGAGACAGACCACTCAACTACTTTGCAGAAGCTCATAAAACCGTCATTGTCATGTATAACGACCCAACTTATATGGAGTGTACACAGACTCAGTTGGACACAACTTAAACTTTAAAGTATTACAAACCGATCAGTCAACACTAGCTGATATGGAGATGAGCAGACTCTGGCGGGACGATAATTCACTTTAGAGTACAAAGTTCTGCTCAGACAAGACTATTTATGTGAGGAGGTGCAGCTACACAGACATGCCATCTGACCAACAATAACACTTTGAGAATGACGCTACCAGAGTTCATGCATAAGTGACACAACAATATGACATGGAAGATGTACACAACTCCGAGTTGACCACTAACTAACTTTAGAAGTATACTATGGATGTAGTAACATGTCTTGATCTGTTATGAAGATGTACACAGACTCGGTTGATTTATCTAACTCTTTTAGACAGCTATACAACTCGGACTTGTCGAGACAAGCTTTGCCGAGGTTATGTGAGCATGTACACAGACTCCAGTTGACACTAACTACTTTAGAGTATATAAGCTCACGCATATTTTACAAAACTCAGCTATATTGAGGACGTCACACATCATCTCGGTGACCACTCAACTACTTAGAAGATACAACATGAATTCAGAAACAAGACAAGTTATGGAGATGTACACAGACTCCAGTTGACCACTAACTACTTTAGAAGTATACAAATCGATGTCAGTTCAAGACAGCTATATGGAGATGTACATGGACTCCGGTTGACCACTAACTACTTTAGAAGTATACAAATCGATGTCAGTACAAGACAAGCTATATGGAGATGTACACAGACTCCAGTTGACCACTAACTACTTTATAAGTATACAAATCGATGTCAGTACAAGACTAGCTATATGGAGATGTACACAGACTCCAGTTGACCACTAACTACTTTATAAGTATACAAATCGATGCAGTCAAGACAAGCTATGGAGATGTACACAGACCCCAGTTGACCACTAACTACTTTAGAAGTATACAAATCGATGTCAGTTACAAGACTAGCTATATGGAGATGTACACAGACTCCGGTTGACCACTAACTACTTTAGAAGTATACAAAATCGATGTCTGAAAATGTTGGAAGAAGACGAAGAACATCATCAGGTGCTGTGCCGACTGGAGTAGATGATCATGGATCTCCACAAATATGTCCCTTGTGTTTACTATCATCTCTGATGTTCTCATCATTCTTCTGTAAAACTACATCTCTGTGACCTCCAGAGATTGTTCTGTTTGTTAATTAGCCATGACTCACATCCGTTTGAAAAGGACGTGCATCGACGTAAAGATGTTTGAATCCGCTACAGAACAAATATATACGTGGGCCTATGATGCTTCAATATGTCTTTGATGTTGTCATCATCCCACAGTATCTTCTAAAACAAAAATCTTGTTGGATGTATGTGGTTGTGATTCATCAAGAACAACCCACACAACCACACACACACAGTACAGAAGTTGTAGATCAAATACAACACACCCATACATACATCGTACATAACTTGTTGATTAAGTACAGATACAACCTCCTTGTCACTTGTTGATTAAGTACAGATACAGCCTCCTTGTCACTTGTTGATTAAGTACAGATACAGCCTCCTTGTCACATGTTGATTAAGTACAGATACAGCCTCCTTGTCACATGTTGATTAAGTACAGATACAGCCTCATTGTCACTTGTTGATTAAGTACAGATACAGCCTCCTTGTCACTTGTTGATTAAGTACAAGATACAAGCCTCCTTGTCACTTGTTTGATTACGTGAGACACCTTACTTTTCTTCTTTCTGTGATACTGCTACAGACACCTCCTGACTTGTGTTATACAATAAGGCTTGTCTTGGAAGTCAATCACCTCCCTCCATTTGATTCATAGTGTTGTACTTGATAGAGTAGTCTTTCTGTTGGCCAGATTACATCCTCACATGCTCATGCTGTTGGCACGTCTTGCAGTGATATGCTCTGGGTAATGCCTTTGTCACATGTGATTAGTGACAGACGAGCTCCTAGACCCATTTGATGGAGGGCTCTAGATCCGTAGTGTCCTGTTGACTAAGTCTAAAATGTCGGTTAGTCTACGCTCCTTGCTCTTGGATTAGTATCCTCCATTTGTTTTTCTCCTCCATGTCATTTTTTGACGATACGCTTTTACATGTTGATTGTAAAGCTCTTGTTTTTTGATTAGTGTAGTTGTATGTGTTAGGATCTCCAGTCCTTGTATTGTAAAAACTCTTTTTGTGTTAGGGTGTGTATGTTGATTAAGGTTTTCTCAGCCTCCTTCACATGTTTGTCAGGCCTTTTCATTTCATGGACACCTCTTAAATTGTGAAGAACAAATAACTTGCCACTGTTGATTGAGTATCTGCACAAAGTACAGATACAGTCGTCATGTTGTTAAATTTTATCAATCCACCTTTGTGTGTTAGTACTACCTCTTGTATGGGCATAATAAATCCTAACCTGCAATTAGTACAGATCGCCTCTTGCCATGTGGTCACCGATCACTCCTGTCACATGTGATAACAACGTAGCTCCTTTACATGATAGCAGTAACCCCTTTTAAGTTTTAGGTCTTTGTACTGATTGATTGAAGAACACTCTGTGCCAGTGTTAGCTGCTCTTGCACTTGTTAAAGTCAATACAGCTCCTTTACTGTGATTAATACAGATATTTTCTTTGATTAGACAACGATACAGTATGTCCTGTTGTTCATAGTTGTACATTGTAAAAACTCAGCTTGGCAGTTAAAATCAAGAATAAGCGTCCATGGATAAGTCAGATCACCGCCTTATCAAAATCAGATACAGTCTGCCATGTTGAAAGCTCACTCCTTATCATAAATCAAGATACAGCCTTGCGTTGGAAAGCTCCTCTTCTCTTTATCAAAATCAATGTATAAACAGGCTGGATTAAGCCACTGCCTTATCAATGATTCACAGTAGCTTACAGTCTTGAAAGCTCATGCTTGTCAAGTCAAGAATGAGACCAGCTTGGAATGTCCTGAGACCTTTCCAATTCAAGTAAAATGTCTGGCTGAAAGCCCTGCCATTTATCAAACATCATTTTAGAAGTAAAGTGTGGAAAGCCATCTCCGTTTCAAGCTTCATTAGAACTACTTAAATTTAAGAAATAAATAAATACTTGATACAACGATATTCTTCAACATTTTATATTCAAACTGAAGAGCACTCCCCCGTGAACAGTATCGTGGCACTGCATGTGGTCCTTCCAGTGTGCTCAAGACAAGACAGAACTAATTTAGTCTTGTCTATTGATTGTACATTAAAGTAACTCTTCTTTCCGAATCGTCACTCTATCTGACCATCAGATATTCTCTGGCGACGATACGTATGTCATGGTTCTTGACTAAAACATTGTCGTTCAAATCAGAATAACAGCTGAAGCCACGCCTTATCAAACAGAATAGGTAAGCAGCTATAAAATTCATTGAAAGATTTTTATTATAATAATTGGCTCCACTCATTCAACATCTTCTAATCAATTGAGACTCGCAGTGATACAATTTTCATGTAGCTTCCATGTAGAGGACGAATACATGTCGAAACGTAATCCTTCTTAGATATCAACTTTATTCGATTTTGTCAGCTTAAACAATTCCTATCAATTATTAAAGTACAAAATTCAAGAAAATTAATGTAACTAGGAGCTCCTGCTCTACTCCTGTCTCTAATGCTATCCAGTATTTATTGCTCCCTAGCCCGGCCGTCGAATAACACTATATATCAAACTATCGCTACTTAAACAACATAAATTATGAAATCTTTAAGAAACAAATGCAATGGTCTGTCTGATGTAGTGTTCCGTTTTTAATTCAAAGGGACCAATCAACGGATCAGTTAAAAGAAATGCTGGTTGTTAAGATAAGGGAAAAACCCACAAGGAAATACCAAATGTATAGAAAACCGTTACAAGAATCAATAAAGAACTCTCAAATTAAACAAAATAATTTAACATCCGGAATAATTCGCGTCACAGAATTTCAGATCTCAGAGACGTGATATATACACAATGAGCTAAAAATAGAAAAGTATGGAAAACCGTTTTACAGTACGTGAACATTTTTTTGGTTTGTTTTAAAGTTCCAATGTGTGGTCTATTTAGACTACGGTTAAAACGTCCGAATTATATAAAATATTTTTGGATTTTATTTGTTGAGCCAACAAAGTAAAAATAAAATTAACTGGGCTTTGATCCAAGTATACATGGATAAGAGGGTGATGTCTTAACAACTCGGCAAAACACTCAATGCAGTTAATATATATATATATAACCTTAATGGAATGGTGTGTTTGTCTGTTAACTTTAATTAAATTAAAGTTAACAGGCATACACACAATTTAATTGAAGATATCTGGACATCCTACGGACTTGAAATTTGGTAAGAGGTAGCCTTCATAGATAATTAGATGTAAAAATGATAAAACCTGACTATTGGTTCGTTTCTATATCTAAATTCTAACTGAACGCAATAGTTATAAAAAGTTATATACCGAAAAGGTGTATCCATGCTTTAGCTTGCCGGTCACATGTTTAAGCGATGATGAGGACGACTATTATTATAAAGTATTTTAACACATCTGCTTAGAGGTGTGTGGCCGAATTGATAAGAGCGCAGTCCCCCATGCGGTAGACTCCTGTTCGACTCACAGTAAGGCCAGGGATTTAAAAACAACACAGCTGGTCACTATTCGATAAGTTTATAGTCTGAATAAATTCAATTTGCTAATTGTTATTTTAGCCGATTTTAAGGAACGGTCAATGTTTCTTTAATATGCTCAGTCTCGCACTGTTTGGGACTTAACAATTTGGGAAATGATACAATTTCGTAGATCTATCGAAAATAATGTACTTAGAGATATGCGGCTGCAGAATGATAAGAAAAGAAAAGTGAAGGCCAGAAACATGGAGACAGAGAAGGAAAGGTTAGTTATTAGGTTTGACTACGAGCGTCGGAGGAGTGTAAAGACGATTGATGATGAAACTAAAGAGGAACGACTTGGAAGATCAGCGGAAAAGGATAAGAAATATAACTTGAAATGTGTTGAAACATTACAACTAGATTTAAGTAAATTCCGTGCGAAGAACGGGTACATCTGCCAGTATCGTATAAAAATATATTTATAATTAAATTTAGTATTTGAGAAAATGTTGTTAAAGATGGTGTTGTTCTCAAAGATGGTGTTGTCAAAATTAGGTGGTTGTTGTCAATAACAGGTTAAGAACCACTGTATTAGACTAACTTCTGTCTCGGAGGATCAATGGGAGATAATTACATTGCATAGAATAAAAATATGAGTATCTGAAAGTACACAATATAACATTAGATAGTCTCCCCTCAGTACAGTCATGTCTATCATACATACACAAACGAATGCATGGCCTCATAAAACAAAGCTTACAGAACAAGTTATGGGGAACTCTCGAGGAACTCCAACTGACATGCAGCTTCATAGAGGCAACCCATCTCATGGTTTAGACGAGCATACGAAACCGAACGCAAGAAGAAGAAGAAATTCATAAAATATTAACTTGCAATAAGAAGCTATTATCGAGAATTATCAAATGGCTGGCCATTTCAGAAAGAAACAATTTTAAGGATTTAATGCTTCATTTTGTGTTGTTTTCTTGATTAAAAAAAATTATAATCTAGATAATTAATCTGGATTTGTTTCGTCTTTGTCTGTAAGCTCTCGCTGTTGTTTTAGATTGAAAGTTCTCAAACTGTGAAGGATGGACCCTTCCAATGGATTTGTGCGTAGATTTTAAAGGGTGTTCGCAAACTTGGGTGTGATTGATTGATAGGATCATCATTGCACTTCAGTGAGTAACCAAGTGTGCTCCGATCTCTTTCTTACACAGAAAGATCTGAGCGGCAGTGCACGAACTCTATAGAACCGGCGAGGGTTCCCGATGTAAGTTAGACGGTAGTAAAACTATTTTGTAAGAATTTTCTTTAAATCTTTTAATGGATTTTGCCATGGCAGAGGTTTTCCAGCCTGCTCTTTTAGATGCTCTCCTGTCAATGGTTCTGTTACGTGCTCAACTTGAACATGGGACCTACGTAGTATCGTCCGTCTCCGATAGAACTAGGAACTAGGTCTCACCTACACTAAGATCAGGAATCTCTAAAATAATATCCAGATGGCTCTACAACTGAGCGAACCGGTTTCCTTTATGAAATGAGAATTCAACAGTTCTAGGACCATATCGCGTCTATAACAACTGACAACCAGGACGCAGAACCCGAGAAAATATCCCCCACGGTTTCAATGTCTGTAAACGTTTCTTCATATTGTCAAATATCTTCTGCAACGTGTCTGTTGATATTTCTTGAATGTTATTTCTTTCTTATTGCTTAATACTTCCGTTGAAAACACATGGTTTGAGTGAAAAGACTTACCCCAGCAGACAACAGTCATTCACTGTATATTGCGTCACACTTGACTATGGAGCTTATTTTTTAATGATGTCATGGACTTTGTTTTTCACGTTTGTTCTACATATAAAGTGTAGTGAGACTTTACAAACACAACGTAACTTTCTTACGAAATTCATTTCATATATCCCTACTAATCGGGATTTTCTGATAGGAATTTCCCCATATTATTGACATCATTTGTCGTCATGACGACGCAGTCATAATACGTGTGCGTGTTTAGATAAGTACTGTAGTGTATCCAAGAACCATAACCCAGAAGTAAAAGGAGGCAGGGGAGATGATAGGCTTGCAGGTATCGCTGCTGTAAAAAGCTAGCGGGCAATGGGCCAGGCTGATATTTTGAATCCCTAAGGAGAGAGGTCGTTAAATGATTCAAGTAATAGTGGTGAATCTACAACAGTAACCACACTGCAAGAATACCAAGTCAAATGTGGTGTAGCTAGACAAGAAAACCCACTATACTAGTGTCTATTGTCTTTCCCCAGGTGGATGATGGAATTGGTTGCCCACTCTTGCCGAAGCGTAAGGGTGGGAGCTTTAATTTGTGTTCCAAGGCCAGATGAGTCACCCTTGTGCTATATCCATGTTTATTTAGTGTGGTTTTGATATTGTCTAACCATCTTTTTCTTGGTCTTCCCTTGGCTCTAGTACCTGATCTCTTTTTATTGTATGCTATTATTGGTGGTTGGTTGTATTCCATTCTCATTAAATGTCCAAACCACTGCATTTGTTATCTTTCAATGTATTCGGGGCATGAAGTTATGCCCACTCTGCTTCTGATGTCCTCGTTTTGTAGTCTACCTTTCCTTGTGACCTTCACCGCCTTCTTGAAGCATTTCATTTTACGTGTCGTGAGCTTTCTGTGGTGTGTTACTGTCAGGGACCAAGTCTGGCACTGGTAACAAAGTCTCTGTTTTTCAATGAATCTAACAACATGTGTTGTTCCAACTGTTCTTCTAATTTCCTCATTTCTTATATGGTCTCTTGTTTTATTTACCGCTTTCTTCAAGCATCTCATTTCACAGGTGATAATATTCCATTCTTGTTCTTTTGTCAGTGCCCAAGTTTGGCACTGGTAGCACAACGTTGGTATGAAGATTGCATTTATAATCTGTGTTTTAGACTCTACTGGAATTGCTGGATGGTTTCAAGATTGGGGTAAGTTGGTATGAGAACAATTAGTGCTTGTTTGTAAGAACCCCCATGGGAAGCAACGGAAGCAATGAATATAATCAATAAAGAGACAGTGTACAAGTATTAGGAAATTCCGAAAAAAACCAACCAAATAACCAAACACAGAAATAAAGTGAATCACTAACCCATATTTCTTACCGTACTAGAGAAATACGAGCGTTCTTACGAACATAACCAGTGAGGCATTCTGGGAAATAACTTTACTGAGGAGTGTCTTTCACAGGCTAAGTTGGTATGTAATGTTGTTGGCGTGCTGGATTCTAGTTCGATATCTCTCAGATGTAATACTATCAGATGTAAAAGTGCGGAAGCAAATTGTTTCGTGGAATTTTTACGAAAGGTAAAATAGACCTCACCATTCAGAAAGCAATGGTAAACTACTGAACGTATAAGTGGTGTCCAGAAAATCAACGACTCGTTTACTGTGGTTGGCAACATTCACAAAATATGTTTTATCAAAAAGCTATTTTTCAAGCGCCCCCGCCCACTGTCACCTTCCACCTTAACGTATAACACCCAGTCTTAATGTTAACTGGGAATTCCCAGACGCCATTTTTAAACACACGAGAAGGAGCGGTAGAAAATCCGTACATCTGTTTTCGTAACACGAACAACGAGCGAGGGCTAAAAAACAACTTAAAAACAACTTCAAGTCCGGTTTGACTTTAAGAAAAAAAATTAGATGCAGGAAAAAATCAACGACGGCATTTGTGCCCCGTTACATACTTTGATGACGTCTGTCAGATCAGAATTAAGATATCTTACGTGTGCTGTTTAACATCAGCTGGTATGTGGTGCGGTAGAAACTTTGAACATGACATCGGTGGATGCAGGAGAACTTGCTAGAGACCGAAAGATTATCAGACAGGATGTGATAAGAGCGACATTTTGTAAAGCACATGCTACATGATGATGGTGATTTATTTATATATGTGTATGTGGGGAGGGGGTTGTGGAAAAGGGGTGTAGTTATGGCAAGTTATATAATTTTGAAACTAAATTACGAATTTTCAATTCAAATGTTGTATCAATCCTAACATATTGCTAGCGAGAGTTGGAAAATGACTAAAGATATACAAAGCAAGTTGAACGCATTTGAAAATAGATGTTTGCGAAAAATAATGAACATAAAATAGAACGAATTTAGGAGAAGTGATGAAATCAGAGACATGTCTGGTCGGTCAACCACTAGTGACAGCTGTTATAAGAAGAAGATGAAGATATGTTGGGAATACTCTGAGAAGAAATGTCTGGTCAACCGCTAGTAACAACAACTGTTGTAAGAGGGAGAAGATGAAGATATGTTGCGAATACTCTGAGAAGAAATGATCAAAGAATACCAAAGCAGGCATTGAAATGGTAAGCAAAGTATTTAAGAAAGAAATAACGCCATAAGAAAACCCCGAAACGAACTTTGCTCGAAACGAACTTTGCTGAGAATGGCGAGAAATATCTGACTTCCATAGAAGAAATAGAATGGGGTGGGTGTCCAGGATAGAGTGGTATGAAGAAATTGCTTTCAGACCCAATGTAAGGTATAACGGTACGAGGTGAGTATTTTATATCAACGGTACCACAATCTAGTGAGCGTCTGTAACTGAAGCGGTAGTGAGCTTGATCACAACCCAAGCATTCCTGGTTCAAACTCCGCCACAGGCAGTTTGGAAGCAAAACGAAAGGTAAAAATACACCTCACCGTTCAGAAAGCAATGGCAAACCTACTTGACGTATAAGTGGTGCCTAGACAATCAACGACTCGTTTACTGTGGTTGATGTAAAGGATGTGCCACGATGTTCACTTTTTCACTACATTCAAAGAAGTAGAAGAGTTCACATACTTAGGAGACACATTTACAGAAGATATAAGACTCGATAAGGACATAGATGTTAAGAGTTCAGAAGAAAGATAGAGGACTCGACAAGGAAATAGAAGTTGAGTCCAGAAGGTAAATGATGTTACATACCAACTAATCACACTACTCAGACATTCAAATATTGTGTCTAGGATAGAGCGGTATGGAGAAATTACTTGCAGGCCCTATGTAATGAGATTGATTAATTGATAGGACACTCATCATAGCACTGCGGTGAGTAACCATGTGTCCTCTGATCTGTTTCTTGCGCAGTAAGATCTCAACGACAGTGCAGCGGGCCCGCAAGGGAAGCAAAGAATAATACCACTGCGACCTACAAGGCATGTCGTAAGAGGTAACTGATGTATATGTATATTTCCTTTTTCGTCTTTACAGACGGTCAATTGGCAAGTGTTTTACTGTGACAACTTCTGAGTTTTCGCTTTTCTCTTGTCGTTCAGCTCATACATAAGTCTCTTCTCAAAAGACTCTGCGTCCTTTCGTAATTGGCTTTCTACACAACTCTATCATCAGCTAGTCCTTCCCATGTGCTTCCCATGCGACTGATGTAGGACCTAGGGAAGCTACCCTAGTAAATAAAAACATCGCAGAAATCGGATGTGCTGTCCTACTTGTAGGCACATAACTGGCACAGCGTACAATCGCTCTTAGGCTGAGATCACATACAAATCACAAAGAGTGGTTAACAAGTGGTTGATCGTGTTCGAAGAAGAAGAAGTGCAGTGATGATGTTCCGACGACTAAACTAAAACTAAACTAAGAACCGGTGTCATTAGTTGCCACAAACTGAGAGATATACTGAGGGAGAGATATACTGAGGAAGAGATCGTCGCACTTATGTACTAACTGGTTCGATGTGCAGTGATGATGTTCCGACGACTAAGCTAAAACTAAACTAAGAACCGGTGTCGTTAGTTGCCACAAACTGAGAGATATACTGAGGAAGAGATCGTCGCACTTATGTACTAACTAGTTCGATGTGCAATGATGATGTTCCGACGACTAAGCTAAAACTAAACTAAGAACCGGTGTCGTTAGTTGCCACAAACTGAGAGATATACTGAGGAAGAGATCGTCGCACTTATGTACTAACTAGTTCGATGTGCAATGATGATGTTCCGACGACTAAACTAAAACAAAAAACTAGAGAAGAAGAAGATACTTACGGCATCCTGAGAACACCAAAGCTACTAAATCCACAGTTTAGTTTATCAACTCTAACATCGATACAGGACCTGTGTGATATCTCTCAATACAGCCCAACTAGACATGTTGAAAGTTATCATAGGTAGTTATCAAACACTAGGTATGCCAAGCTTTGATAGTCTACCTAGATAAGGTGATATATATATATAGTTACAGTGGTGACATCTAGGGCGGTGGTTAGGCAGGTAGGTAGGGTACAGAGAGAACTAGTACAGGTAAGGTTAATAGGCTTGGATTTATTTAATACACGAGTGGTTGAATGGTTTCTTTCTGCTAAAATAGCAGTTCTCAAAATTGGGTATGATGCGGCCACAGGTGACAATAAATTAACTTGAGGAATAACCTTCTTCTTCTAACGTTCCATGTCGACCACTTGTTAACCATTCATTAGGATATGTATGTGATTTGAGTCTAAGAGTGATTGTACGCTGTGTCAGTTATGCGCCTAGAAGTAGGGAAGCACATCCAATTTTTGACACGCTTTTTATTTACTAGGCTAGCTTCCCTAGGTCCTATCAGTCGTCTCTTACGACATGCCTTGTAGGTCGCAGTGGTACTATTCTTTGCTCCCTGGAGAGCCCGGCAACACCTGGGCGGGCGCTGAGACAAAACAGAATTAGAGAAAAGAAGAACAGTGAGGGTCTATGTTACTACCAGAAATTGTTGTAGAAATCAGGTAAGAGATGTCAGGTAAGAGATGTCAGGTAAGAGATGACAGGTAAGAGATGTCAGGTAAGAGAAGGCAGGTAAGAGATGTCAGGTAAGAGATGTCAGGTAAGAGATGTCAGGTAAGAGATGTCAGGTAAGAGATGTCAGGTAAGAGATGTCAGGTAAGAGATGGCAGGAAGAATGTCGGTAAGAGAAGGCAGGAAAGACATGTCAGGTAAGAGATGGCAGAGAAAGACATGTCGGGTAAGAATGGTAGAGAAAGACATGTCGGGTGAAGAGATGGAGGGAAAGACATGTCGGGTAAGAGAAGGAAACGAAAGACATGTCGGAGAAGAGAATGTCGTAGAGAGAACAAAGACATGTCGGGTAAGAGATGGCAACCAAAGACATGTCAGGTAAGAGATGCAAAAAGGAAAGAATGTCGGGTAAGAGAAGGTAAACGAAAGACATGTCGGGTAAGAGAAGGAAACGAAAGACATGTCGGGTAAGAGAAGGAAACGAAAGACATGTCGGGTAAGAGATGGCAACGCAAAGACACGTGGGAAACTTTCAAGAGGGAGATTTAATCTAGATAATCTTCAACGTGGAGAAGATACGTCATCTGAGTTGTTTTAGAATCTATCCAAAAATGAGGAGCATATATATGTCACAGCTGAGCGTCTGTAGCTTAAGAGGTAGTAAGCTCGATCACAACCCAAGCTTACTTGGTTCGAACTCCACGGCGTGCAAGTTTGGAAGCAAATTGGTTCCCTTAGATTCTTACGAACTGTAAGAAATAGATCTCACCGTTCAGAAAGCAATGGTAAACTACGGAGCGTATAAGTGGTGCCTAGAAAATCAACGACTCGTTTGCTGTAATTGATGGCTAAGTCATTAGGCATATGCCATGAGTTTCATATATGCAATAAGTCTATGTCAATTGAGATCCGAATGAGAGTTATACAGTGCTACATAGAACCAGTACTGGTATACAGATGCGAGTCATGAACAATAAACAAACAGATCAAAAAAATTTATGGAAAGGGGCAGAGATGTGGTTTACAGAAGAATGATGGAATCTCATGGACTTTATATGGTGGTGTTGAATGAGGTCAAGACACAGAGAAAGCTTATGATCAATATAAGAAAGAGGCAAGCATCAGTTTTCGGGCATGTGATGAGAATGGGAGACCTAGAACACATTGTAACTGGTAAAATCGAGGGGAGACAAGACAGAGGAAGAAAGAGATAACATTTTGAACAGTCTGACTTCATGGCACGGAAGAGTGTCAACATCTGAGATGATAGCAAACACCAGGGACAGAGATTTGTTTAGATTCATGATCGCCTACGCCAGCCAACACAGCATCTGATGATAAGAAATGTTGGAAATTCGTTATCGATGTGGAGATGACACGTGATCTATCTGAAGAATGATTTGATGCCGTGGGGCTGGTACTCAGTATATTTTGAGAATCGTTGCGCTGAAACTTATAAATTACTGGCTCAATGCCAGATACACGAACGTGTGTAGGAAAGGCGTTAGCCTTGTGTGTGTTGAAAAAAGGGAGATCTTTAAAGTATATAAATAAATATATTTTTTAAAATAACACGGCAGGCGGCATGAAATGCACGTATCTCCATGTAGTACTGACGAATAGACAACAAAAGGGTCTTTGGGGGTCTCAATGGCGAAGTGGTTTAGTTGTTTGGCTGTCGTACTGAAGATTGTGGGTTCCAATCCGAACAGAAACGTGTAATTTTTTCATGAGACCCGTAGGATTGCTGCCTGAGCCGCCCGTGTAGTGCCGGCCCCGCCTGGGAAGCAAAGAATAGTAACACTGCAACCTACCATGCATATCGTAACAGACGACTGATGTAAGCCCTATGGATGCTACCCTAGTAAATAAAAAGCAACGTAGAAATCGGATGTGCTGGCCTACTTGTAGGCGCATAACTGGCACAACGTATAGTCGCTCTTAGGCTCAAATCACATACAAATCACACAGAGTGGTTGACAAGTGATCGAAGAAGAAGTTGCATGAGCTAGAGAGTTCGTGCAATGTTCTCGGCAGATGACATGCAATCTCTACCGATATGCATTATCGAGAGCTATATGGGGAAACCGGTGCAATGAAATCAATCCGTCGCCCGTTGATCCTTTTTTTTAGACAACAAAAGTGTTTAAAATATATACATATTTGGTCTTTTAAAAAATAAATCGATAGACGGTATAAAATGCAAGTATCTTTATGTAGTATTGAGGTCTGAGGATGTGGGTAGTAGTTTCGGTGTCTTTTTGTCGTAGAGGTTAGGTGATCGACTGGCATTACAAATGTACTCGATTCGCTCTATTATGGAGCCATCTCTGATCTGAGTGTAGGTGAGAACGAGTACCTAGATCTTTCGGAGACGAGCGATACAAAGGAGGTCTCGTGTTCAATTTGATCACGTAAAAGAACTATTGATAGTTCAAAATCAGGAAGAGCAGGCTGGAAAGCCGATGCCTGGGTAAAAATTCATTAGAAAGATTTAAAATAATAAAAATTCCTACACAATATTTTTACCGTCTGTAAAATTACATCGGGGACCCTCGCCAGTGCTACGGACTACTTGCAATGCCGCTGAGATCTTTTTGTGTAAGAAAGAGATCGGAACACACGTGGTTGCTTATCGAAGTACAATGACGATGGTCCTATCAATCAATCAATCAACCAATCAGTCAATCAATAAGTAGTGAAGGATAGGCAATAAATAGAGGAGTGTAGGGAAAACATTCGCCCGCGCTACAACACATACATATATAATTTGAAATAAATATCACCAACCTAGATTGTTATTCTAGTGTCATTCTATAAACTGGCATAATGACTTCCTTAATCGATAACAAATTTAATTTGGTAGGCGAAATGTAGATTTGTACGTAGATCGGTATATATTAATTTATCACCCTATGGCTTACAGCCGTGTTAGTTTAGAATATCCTACATGGCTTATTCCTTCCTCTTCGCTCCACGTAGAGCTTAGGGCCTGAACAGTTGTTCGTCACCTTTCCTATCTCTGGCTGTTTTCTTTATGGTCTCCCAGGATAGTCGAGCACTCTTCAGTTTTTCAAGGAGACTTCGTCTCCAGGTCTGTTTAGGACATCTTTTTTCCGTTTTCCTTGCGGGTCTACTGTCATATTATAGTCAAACGACAGCAGATTGCTGTCAAGATATTAAATCCCAGACGGTCTAAAGGCGAGGGACTGATTTCTTTGCATCAAGTATTTTCCATAGGGGTGTCTCTGTGGCTAAGCTATTGTCTTGCAAGTCGAATGTCGTGGGTTCCAATCCGGACCACGCGTTCTGTTTACGAGTGCATAATTTTTCCAGAGAACCTTGGATTGTTGACAGAGCCACTGAGTTCGTGCTTTGTGCAATACTCTCGTCCTTGTGTTGCCGGGGCTTGCAAGGGGAGCAAAGAATAGTAACACTGCGACCTACAAAACATGTCGTAAGAGGCGACTGAGGTAGCAGCCTAGGGAAGCTACTCTAATAAATAAAAAGCAGCGCAGAAATCGGATGTGCTGGTCAACTTGTAGGCGCGTAACTAACACAAAATACAATCGCTCTTAGGCTCAGATCACATAGAAATCACACAGAGTGGTTAACAAGTGGTCGATATGGAGCGTTAGAAGAAGAAGATCGCCAAAGCGTCTTATTTTTCCATCTCTGCAGAGCTACAAATGCTTCTGTTCTGCAACAGCTTGATATTAAAGAGAGAGGTGGTAATTTAAGATCATAAAATCAAGAAAATATTAAATATTTCGGACACATCAAACGACATAAAGCCTAGAGATGATAATTTTGGAGGGAATGGTGCCTGGAAGAAGAATGAGTGGAAGACCTAGAAGACGATGGGTGCAAGATGTCATTGACGATCTGAGAATGACTGCTGCTGACGCCGGTCAACTTGTACAGAACAGAGATCTTTTCAGGACTGCTGTCATGGGAGTCAAGTTCCGGAAGGAACAAGCTACTTGATGATGATGAATGTGTGACATCACATAAGCAGGATCGGAGACCTGTTATGTCAGGGAAGGGGGAAGGAGGCATCGTCATAGCCTGTGTCCTATTGGTATGTGTGTGCCCGCGACACATTTATCGATCGCTGTGCTAGAAATTTGTCAAAAATAGGTCAAGTCCGGCCTGTCCGTCGTTAGAAGGGATTAAGTTTCCTTCTACTGTCTCCTTCTTCTTTGCGATCTCTGTTTTGATGATTATACCACCAGGCCTCGCCAGGTTCTCGATGGCTTCCAAAGATCAACGTGCAATCACTCTTAGGCTCAGATCACATACAAGTCACAAATAGTGGTTTAACAAGTGGTCGATATGGAACGTTTGAAGACGAAGTAATGGATGAATAATTAGCACAATCCTCAACCTGGAGGTCACATTTAGTCGGACCTCTCTCCGGCTTGGGTAACCCAGAGCCAACTATAAACTTATAGGCCTTCGGACTCAGGTAAGAATTATGGTAAATCAGATCACAACTACACTAGGTGACCTCGCTTTCCAGTATTGATGTATATAGACGAATTCATTTTAAAATCAACACAAAATGCTAAATCGAAGTTATATTATGCAACAAGTTCAGTTTAACAATAAGGAATATCAATATTATGAATATTTTTACAAAATAAATAACCATAGACTCACAGAATTGAGTAAAATTGCAAAAAGCGTGCAGTGTTCTATCAAACATCTGTAATTTCCAGTCCCCTTTTCTGATCTAGGTCAGGGAATCCCCGGTCAGTTGTGTGGCCTAGTTATCTAGAGTTGGCTGTAGGTAACTCTGCCAGGAATAAAGTTTCTGCCGGCATAGCTCTCTAGCTGACGGAGCCAAACAAAGCCCCCACCACTACTACAAGCTAATTGCCTCATGGACAATTATTAGTATGGCATAATCTTCGATAACTGCTGGGAGAGACTGAGCACCTATTAACCTGCCAAGATTAATATGGATTCAGTTTTGTGCAATCATAACACACATGGGCTGGGCTGTACATAAATGATAAGTAGAAATGACAGATCATATAAGAACGATTTTCTGGACAACAGTTACACAGTGTCAAACATGACCAATAACAGCATCTAAATGAGCGGAAAATCATAACGACGGAGATGAGGTGCATTAGAATAACTGCAGGTGTGACAAATAAGAGACCAAATTAGAAATAAAGAAAACAGAAGGAGACTGGATGTGAAACCAGTCATGCAATTCATAAAAAAACAGATTAAATGGTTTGGACACCTGACAAGGATGCCCTGGTATCGCCTACCACAGAGAGCCACACAGAAAAAGTATAACGAGTACAGAGCAAGAGGAAGACCACGCAAAAGATGGAGAGACGACATCTAGAACAGCTTTAAAAAATGAATAACAGCTTACAAAGTGCATTAGAACAAGCACACACAAGATCACTACACTTCTACACCCTACCATCCCCAATCTTATATAAAGAAGTTAATGGTGGAAGAGAAGAAGAAATGAGCTTTATCTAATTTTCGAATATATATATATAATATCTTATACTTATCATTCTTACCTTTCCAATTTCTTTATTCAATCTAAATCAAGTAATGATTTAAGTCCACCGTTAAGAATTTCATGAAGATTTTAGCAACACTTATAAATGGTTGAATTCGAGCTCCTTTCTCGTCTGAACTGATCTAGCAAGTGAATTAACTGAAGGAGGACGTTTCTATTTGTAGATCATGACGCAAATGAGATCTGGATGGGGAATTTACCAACAGAATTATCCTTGATAGTGCCTCATGACTTTTGTAGACAAGTGTGGGGAATTCCGACAAATCCGCAATCGCGATTGGTTGAAGAGTTTTGATGCGGTGAGTCCCGAGTTTTGCCGAGGATTTTATGAATGAAATTGCTTGGGAATTCCGATGATTTAAGAGCGTTGAATTGGTCGATTGTATGCTGCTGAACGTTTTTCGAGGGAAGGTTTGTTAGTGGAGACACGTAGCGTGCGGTTAAGTGGGAGCGGTTGCTTTCTGGATTATGGCCTTCGGTTTTAAGGGGGTAATGTTTTGAGAATGACTGTCTCTGATAATGTTTATGTCAAGAACTATTTTATTGACATGTGTTGTGTGTGATTGATGGAATGAATAGCAGGGAATCAGATGTCGTGGGAAGAGCACAATAACCAGTATCTTAGATGATTTATCATACGTTATCAGTGGTGTCTCCGTCGCCCGAGTGGTTACCGGGGCCCAAATTTGAGGTGTAAAGAATAGAACCACTGTTACCTTCCACGCATGTCGTAAGAGGCGACTAAGGAGATTCGACTGAAATCGGATGCATGTGTCCTAAACATGTAGAAGTCTTATGCGTTTAGGGGCCTACCAAACCAATGTGCAAACGTATACACGTTCTTTGGCAAAGATCAAACATATCACAAAGAGTGATTAAAATTGGTCGTAAAGAACGAACGCAAAGAAGAAGAAGAAGTGGTGTCTCCGTGGTGTCTCCGTGGTGTAGAGGTTAGGTGCTCGCATTTCGTTCCAAAGGTACTCGGATCCATCCCCAAAACAGTTAATTTATAGCGAGCTTGAAGGGGGCCGACGTTCAGCTGGTGGACAGAAAAACAGTTAATTTATAGCGAGCTTGAAGGGGCAGACGTTCAGCTGGTGGACAGAAAACAGTTGGTTTATAGCGAGCTTGAAGGGGCAGACGTTCAGCTGGTGGACAGAAAAACAGTTGGTTTATAGCGAGCTTGAAGGGGGCCGACGTTCAGCTGGTGGACAGAAAAAAACGCGTTAAAGACACTTTTAATGTATCTCTGAAATGTTTCGATATAGACACCGCGTTCTGGGAATCCCTGGCGCAAGATCGCCAAATGTGGCGCTGTAACAACGCAAGGGAAGCTCGAATAGATGAGAATCATCGTGATGTTGAGGCACTGAGAAAACGAGCTGAGCAACAAAAAACCCCAAAAAAACCAGATCACACAACACACCTACATGTCTAACCGCGATCATGTATGTCTCACATGTGGTAGGGGATTGTGTTCTAGGATTGGACTCTATAGTCACCTTCGCACACACTACAGAGGTGCATCAGCACACGTCTGAGACTGTTGTCACCATCGCTTGCGATGGACAGCTATTCATTAGATTAATGCAGTCCAACGTTTTTATATAGTGGGGCGCATGTGTGTGATTGTTGTGGAGGATGATGGATTGATTGATTGATGGATTGATTGATAAAACCATCATCATTGTACTTCGGTGAGTAACCATATGTGCTCCGATTTCTTTCTTACACAGGAAGATCTCAGCGGCAGTGCATGAACTCCGTAGCAACGGCGAGGGCCTCCGATGTAATTTTGAAGATGGTGTAGATATTTTTTGTAGGAATTTTATTTTAAATCTTTCAAAATAAATGTTGCACGGCGGCGGCTTTCCAGCCTTCTCTTTCGATTTTGAAGTGCCAAGGGTTAATTTACGTGCTCAAATTGAACACGGGACCTATCTTCCGTCTCCGATAGGACTAGGAACTCGATCTCATCGACATCAAAATCAGGGATCTCTGGAAAAATATCCAGATGGCTCCATGAGGGAGCGAACCGGTTACCTTTGTCACGAAAGACGTCCAGCTAACCTCTACGCCCACAGAGACCCCTCTGATAATGTTTATGCCATTAACTATTATATTAAGGTGTTGTGATTGACGGAATGACTAGCAGGGAATCAGATGCCGGGGATAGAGCACAGTGAACAGTATCTTACGATGATTTATCATACGATATCAATTATGTCTCTATGGCGTAGAGATTAGTTTCTTGCATGTTGTTCCAAACGTACTTGGTTCGGTCCTTCGTGGAGCCATCGGTATATCTTTCAGAGATCCCTGATCTCAGTGTAGGTGAGATCGAGTTCCTAGTCCTATCGGTGACGTACGATAAAACGTAGGTCCCTGTTCAAGTTGAGTACGTAAAAGAACCCTGACAGCTCAAAAATCGAGAAGAGCAGGATGGAAAGCCTTTACGGGAAATGTTGTCTTGGCCATTTTGTACAAACCTTCTGTTTACACTACTGTTTCATGGAAACGCAAGACAAAGTCTATACATTTGGAACTAAGCAGGAACCATGCCAGAAGATAGGCTTCTTCTTCAAACGCTCCATTTCTACCACTTGTTAAACACACTCTGTGTGATTTGTATGTGATCTGATCCTAAGAGCGATTGTACGTTGTGCCAGTTATGCGACTACAAGTAGGTCAGCACATCCGATTTCTGTGATGTTTTTATTTACTAGGTAGCTTCCTACGGCCTTACATCAGTCGCTTATTACGACATGCCTCGTAGGTCGCAGTTGTACTATTCTTTGCTCCCCTTGCGAGTCCCGGCACTATGCAGGCGAGATGTAATTTAAAACACACATAACCATCAACTCCTTCAGGATTTGTGGTCACGGTTTACTCCTCTTGTATGCACATAACTCGCACAACCTACAATCGCTCTTAGGTTCAGATCACATACAAATCATAATGAGTTGGTTAACAAGGGGTCGATATGGAGCGTTAGAAGAAGAAGTAGTATTTATTAACAGCTCATATATTACCGGGGCCCAAACTTTGGGTGTAAAGAATAGAACCACTGTTACCTGCCACGTATGTCGTAAGAGGCAACTAGAGGAGGTCTGGCTGAAATCGGATGCACATGTCCTAAGCTTGTAGAAGTCTATGCATTTAGGGGCCTACCAAACCAATGTGCAACGTATACACGTTCTTGGCAAAGATCAAACATATCACAAAGAGTGATTAAAATTGGTCGTAAAGTACGAACGCAAAGAAGAAGAAGAAGAGCAGCTCATATGATTCGTATCACGCTCCTCTAAATGATGATTAATGACATCATTAAATAAAAAACAAAACATCGCTAGTGTAATTAGGCCAGAAAAAATTGACAGGTCGAGAGATTGAGATGTCCACACCCACCTTTAAACATGGCCGGCTGTGATATATAAGATAAGACACACGCTGCCATCTTAGATTAGGTCACACCCACCAGATAATTGCGTGTTTTGAATCCATCTGTAGTGTGTTGTCATGGTTACGTGTTTATGAATCACTTGAACGACTTCAGACGAGGCACATTGGTAGGGCGCTAGATTCAACTACGCGTGTAAAGAGTTCAAATCCTGGAAATATCGGTTGTGGAGTCTCATCATCATCTTCATTGTCCTCTTCATCATGTTCCTTTTCATCATCATCACAATCATTATCATCATCCGGGGTCACAGGCACAGTCTCAGGGATAAGGTTATTCTAGTGTCCGTGAGCTGGCACTGATCAAGACCCTACCCCACCACCTCGTGGTGACCCTGGTGACAGACAACTTGTCTGGCTAAGTGAGTGGGGAACGAGGGAGAACTACTCTGGTATAAGTAGTGGTACAATCGCTGTTACTTTTTATGAGATCTACTTGCAACTTTTTCATGGTCGTCCTCTTCCCCTTTCCTGATATTCTGTTGTAGAAGAGTTTGTATACAGCAGAGTTTGGTTGCATTCTTATTAAGTGGCTGAACCACTTCATTCTTTATTTCTCAACGTATGCTTAGCCTTTGAAATATGTTTGAGGAGACTGAGCATCTATGTGTCTGCTGAAGTGCTATGACCTCAGTTCATTAACCAATTCTCAATGTAATTCCGCTTGTGTGTCCTCATGACCTACAAGGAACAAGAATAGACAGACAAAGAACAAAGAATAACACTGTGACCTACAAGGCATATCGTAAAATGCGGCTGATGTAGGCCCTATGGAAGATACACTATTAAATAAAAAGTATCGCAGAAATCGGATGTGCTGGCCTAATTGTAGCGCAAAACTGGCACAACCTACAATCGCTCTTAGGCTCAGATCACATACAAATCACACAGAGTGGTTAACAAGTGGTCGACGTGGAGCGAAAAGAAGAAGAACAGGACTGAGCACATATGGACATGCCCGGAGTGATATGATGATAGTCCTCATATAACTGATAACGGTTTGTCATATTCCAGTCATATTCACCAATCACCATCTACTATCATGATGGTGGTAATTATTGGTGATTTAAACAAATTATAAATATTCTTATTGTTTCTCAATCTCCATTATACTCATCTTTGTTTTGTCCAACAATTCTCTTGAAGGTTTTGTTTTCCCATCTGTAATAATGACGGCTGCAGAGGTAGGACATCTGGCCTATGAGAGAGAGAAATTTCGGAGGACTGTAGGGGTGGCAAAGTTCTGCTCGGGACAAACTACTTGATGATGATGATGAATAATGTTTATTTAAATTACGCCTCCACGCAAAAATCTAAAACAAATACTTTGACTGTTGGTATAGAAAGTTTGATATATTTCTAGTCCCAACTTGTTTCTTTCCTGCTTCTTCTGCTTCTTCTTCGAACCATTTCAACCCTTTGTTAAACTACTCTTTGTGATTTCTATGTGATCTGAGCCTAAGAGCGATTGTAAGTTGTGCCAGTTATGCGCCTGCAAGTATCCATTTTATGCGACGCTTTTTATTTACTAGGTAGCTTCCTATGCTTCTACCTTAGTCGCTCTTAGACATGCCTTGTTAATCGCAGCGTTACTATTCTTTGCTCCGCTTGCGAGCTCCAGCAAGACACAGGCGACAACTTTCTTTCAAACAGTGATCATGAGACAGTGTTACACAACCGAAACAAAACATCATTAAATGGTAGATTGTTTTTCCAGAATGAAGGCGTACCAGTCATGCACAGTCCTATTGTTATTTGTCATCATCAACATGCACTACTCAGACTGGCGTAGGCGGTCAAGTACCTGAACAAACGTCTGCTCTTTGTGCTGATTGTTAGCTCAGATGTTGACAATCTTCCTCACCATGAAACCTCACTCTCTCTAGCTACTAACTTGTGATTCCCCTGTCGCTTAGGACAGTGACAAATGTACATCATTCTTATCTATTCTTGGCATTTCTCGGTATTGTGTTTCAGCAATGATTCATTTCTTTCAGTTCCTGTTCTATTGTTCTCATCCAGGTTGTTTGGGATATTCTGTCTTTTCGTTTACCCTCTGGTGTCCATCTGAGTGCAGTTTTCCTAACAGAGTTTTCTTCATGTCTATTTTTGCTTAGTCTGTGATAAAAAAAGAGGTCTCATGGATAATGAATAACCTCACTGCACAAGCTAACCTTTGAAGTCGGAGAAGGCCTTATGACGTGGGACATTGATAATAAGGGAAGCAGGTCTTCACACAAAAATCAGTAAGAGGTGCTATACCAGGCGCCCTAATTATGTCATATTTAATAGCGGACGAAGGCAAGAAGAAGAAGAATTACACAAGGTTTCCCTGATATGGCTCGGTCACTCTCAGCAGAAATGATCCGTAACATGCCGAAAGTATTGCACAACGCATGAGCTCCGTTCTCTGGCCACAAACCTTAGGAATCTCTGAGATAAGAGGCACCCGCGAACAAAACGACGTGGTTCAGATTGAAATTCACGATCTTCAGAAAGTAAGGCAAACACTTAACCACTTAACCACGCGCCTGCATTCCCCCCTTTAGTCTGTTATGTCCTACACATAGATATGATTTTGAATATAAATGTTACAGAAGAGTCCTCCGTATATCATAGACAGAGAAGAGAACAAATAGATCTATCCAGAAAGAACTCAAAATCAAAGAAAACTGGATGATGCTAGAAGTAAGAATGAGAAAATTGAAGTATTTTAGACATATACAGAGACGGGACAGATTGGAGAAGACCGTCATGGAAGAATACATTCCGGCTACGTGGAGAAGAGGAAAACCATGGAGTAGATGGATTCATGATGTAGCTGATGATTTCGGCATGACGATTGTAGAATAAAGAGAAATCCGGTACTAGAGCCAAGGGAAGAACAAGAGAAAGATAAACACTGATATAACACAACAAGGGCGACTCATCTGGCCCTGTAATGCAAATAAAAACTCCCACTCCTATGCTTAACGGCAAGAGTGGAGAGCCAATTCCACCCTCCACCTGGGTATGGACAATAGATTGCAGGGTTGGGACATCTGATGTATGAGAGAGAGAGAGAGAAATTCGAAGGAATGTTAGGTTGGCAAAGTTAGGGTCAGTACAGGCCACTTGATGATGATGATGTTAACTGGACACTTGCGAGAGACAAGAAATCAGCTGCTTATGACCCGTAATCTGGTTATTGGTTACTGAACTGACGACACATCATTCCGGACAGATAGGTAAATTTTCAGTCTCACCCAACAGAGGTCGAAAGATATGCATACTGATGATTCTTATGTCTCGCTGGTTAACACATTCCTCTCTGTACTCCTCAAGCATCCTCTCTGTACTCCTCAAGCGTCCTCTCTGTCCCAGCGTCTCTGTACTCCAAGCGTCCTCTCTGTACTCCTCAAGCATCCTCTCTGTACTCCTCAAGCATCAAGTTCTATTTGTACAACGTTTAATTTCAAACTCCTTAAATCGCTGAGCTGATTCAGCACATATTCTAGTGTTTTCATCTAACAGGAAGTCGCGAAGAGACCGAAGAACATCCCCCTTTATCCATCTTCAACTCCCCAACAATCGATGCCGTTGATGCAAGTCTGTTTGCTATCTCATTGCCACAAACACCCGAATGCCCAGGACAGTAGATCCACGTAAGTCTCTGAAGTTGGAAACTTCTACAGACGACATCCACTCATACCGAAACCTGCCATTCTGGATACTCCACTTCACTTCTTCTTCTGCCCCAAGATGACAACCTGGTTAGTTATGAAGAAGCAAAAACATTCGCCAAAGGGCACTACAAAGCAAAATGGGATAAAGAATACACAAGCCACAACAAGAACGATGGATATTACCAACTGTCCAGAAGGGACCAGACAGCCATACTTCGCCTCCAGACGGGTCACAACAGAATGAGACACCATCTGTACACTAAATTCAAAGTCGGCACCAACGACCTGTGCCCCTCTGGTTTGGCAAGTATGACAACAGAACATAACCTACAGAACTGCCCCCAGTATGCAGACCTGGGTAGAAAAAGGTGGCCCACTTACACCAGAGTCCAAGCCAAACTGTATGGCGTGGCTGTAATTTGAGGCAGACGGCTGCCTTTATTAGAGAATCCGAAATCTCAATCTCGTGAGAACGCAGAAGACAAACTGTATGGCGTGGCTGATAATCTGAGGCAGACGGCTGCTTTATTAGAGAATCCGAAATCTCAATCTCTCGTGAGAACGCAGAAGACAAACTGTATGGCGTGGCTGATAATCTGAGGCAGACGGCTGTCTTTATAGAAATCCGAAATCTCAATCTGTGAGAACGCAGAAGACAAACTGTATGGCGTGGCTGATAATCTGAGGCAGACGGCTGCCTTTATTAGAGAATCCGAAATCTCAATCTCTCGTGAGAACGCAGAAGACAAACTGTATGGGTGGCTGATAATCTGAGGCAGACGGCTGCCTTTATTAGAGAATCGAAATCTCAATCTCTCGTGAGAACGCAGAAGACAAACTGTATGGCGTGGCTGATAATCTGAGGCAGACGGCTGCCTTTATTAAGAATCGAAATCTCAATCTCTCGTGAGAACGCAGAAGACAAACTGTATGGCGTGGCTGATAATCTGAGGCAGACGGCTGCCTTTATTAGAGAATCGAAATCTCAATCTCTCGTGAGAACGCAGAAGACAAACTGTATGGCGTGGCTGATAATCTGAGGTAGACGGCTGCCTTTATTAGAGAATCCGAAATCTCAATCTCTCGTGAGAACGCAGAAGACAAACTGTATGGCGTGGCTGATAATCTGAGGCAGACGGCTGCCTTTATTAGAGAATCCGAAATCTCAATCTCTCGTGAGAACGCAGAAGACAAACTGTATGGCGTGGCTGATAATCTGAGGCAGACGGCTGCCTTTATTAGAGAATCCGAAATCTCAATCTCTCGTGAGAACGCAGAAGACAAACTGTATGGCGTGGCTGATAATCTGAGGCAGACGGCTGCCTTATTAGAGAATCCGAAATCTCAATCTCTCGTGAGAACGCAGAAGACAAACTGTATGGCGTGGCTGATAATCTGAGGCAGACGGCTGCCTTTATTAGAGAATCCGAAATCTCAATCTCTCGTGAGAACGCAGAAGACAAACTGTATGGCGTGGCTGATAATCTCAATCTCTCGTGAGAACGCAGAAGACAAACTGTATGGCGTGGCTGATAATCTCAATCTCTCGTGAGAACGCAGAAGAAGAAGAAGAAGACTTATTCTTCTTCTTACTCTCACACCGACCACTTTGTGATTTGTGTGTGATCTGAGCCTAAGAGTGATTGTACGTTGTGCCAGTTATGTGCTCCCACGTTACTTCTTCTTCTTCTTCTTTGCGTTCGTTCTTTACAACCAATTTTAATCACTCTTTGTGATATGTTTGATCTTTGCCAAGAACGTGTATACGTTGCACATTGGTTTGGTAGGCCCCTAAACGCATAGACTTCTACACGCTTAGGACACATGCATCCGATTTCAGCCAAACCTCCTTAGTCGCCTCTTACGACATGCGTGGCAGGTAACAGTGGTTCTATTCTTTACACCCCAACCTTGGGCCCGGTAACCACTCGAGTTTCCACGTTACAATTTGCATCGTAACCAAAGCTTCCTCCGGGGCTCTTAAAACTTTTGACCTCCTTCTTAAATCAAGCCAAGTTATGCAGACAGAAAGCAAAGTACAATGAAACGCCTCATTTGAAATATGGGATGTAATAAAGATGACAGTTGATCCTCTCTCAAGTATAAACAATGAGTTCTGTAAGAACCGTGAAAACCACTTAATAAATGAAGAATGAGAAAAGATGAAAGCAAGATAGATGATATTTTGTTTAACATCAGTCTAACAACACTTATTCTTCTTCTTCTTTTGTCGTCACATTGTTACCGGGTTGTTGTTGCCCAGTGTCGTGGTTTTTCTATTTTTGTCTTGAGCTGTTCTGGTGGCTTGGGTGATTCTTATTTTTGCTCTTTCACAGAATTCTGCGATGCCATCTAACCATCTTTTTCGTGATCTTCCTATCGCCTTCTTTCCTGATGTTCTGTTGTAGACGACTCTGTATACTTTGGAGTTTGTATGCATTCTTATTAGGTGGTCAAACCATTTCCTTCTTTGTTTCTCAATGACCAACAACAACTATGACCATGTTAAAGTGTGTTGTCATCTTTGTCCCAGGTCATGACGCCCGTTTGTTGCCGGGACGCTCAAGGGGAGCAAAGAATAGTAATACTACGATCTACAAGGCATGTCATAAGAGGCGACTAAAGTAGAGGCCTAGGGAAGCTACCTTAGTAAATAAAGAGGGTCGTAGAAATCTGTTGTGCTGGCACACTTCTATGCGCATAACTGGCACAACGTACAATCGCTCTTAGGCTCGGATCACATACATTACAAAGAGTGGTTAATATGTTGTCTATATGCATGGAGCGTTCAAAGAAGAAGGAGAGGTCATTCTGGGGTAAATAACAATGAGAGAGCGGGTGCAATTATGTGATCGAAAATGGGTCTTCTATGGACAAAAGCAACACCATCAACGCTCTAAGAGAAAGCATATGCTCTGAAGATTTCAACAAAGAAGTTAAAAGGTATTCACTATCTCGGTTGCACAAGTTATGCATACTGATAGGTGCAGCAAGACGGGAAAACCATGAGAGAAACCCCAGTAGATACATCAACCAACACAGACCTGGAGTTATTAGTCTAAACTATAGATTCCCAAACTTTTTCGGCCCACCGCCCACTTTGCACGACATAAACTTCACAACGCCCCTCCCCATTATAAAGTTTGCCAACGCCCCCACATATATACATGCTCTATTTTCTTTGACAGAAAATTGATATATATTTCTGTAATACATTGTTAATTTTCAAATGATTATATGCATGAAATAGAAAATTGATGAAAAATGGATCGTGTAAGACGGGCATAAGATGAATTCAAATTTGTAATGATTATTCAATGGCAAAACCACGAAAATTATTTATTTAAAATATTTATTCTTAATTGCTTCTTTAAGGAGCCACCGACCCTTAATCACCTGAACACCCCCAAATTCTTCTGACCACTATCCCCCTAGAACGCTTCAGCGCCCACTGGGGCGTACATGTCCACTTTGGAAAACGCTGGTCTAAACACACTGAAATACATACATGTGGTCTAAACACACTGAAATACATACATGTGGTCTAAACACACTGAAATACATACATGTGGTCTAAACACACTGAAATACATACATGTGGTCTAAACACACTGAAATACATACATGTGGTCTAAACACACTGAAATACATACATGTGGTCTAAACACACTGAAATACATACATGTGGTCTAAACACACTGAAATACATACATGTGGTCTAAACACACTGAAATACATACATGTGGTCTAAACACACTGAAATACATACATGTGGTCTAAACACACTGAAATACATACATGTGGTCTAAACACACTGAAATACATACATGTGGTCTAAACACACTGAAATACATACATGTGGTCTAAACACACTGAAATACATACATGTGGTCTAAACACACTGAAATACATACATGTGGTCTAAACACACTGAAATACATACATGTGGTCTAAACACACTGAAATACATACATGTGGTCTAAACACACTGAAATACATACATGTGGTCTAAACACACTGAAATACATACATGTGGTCTAAACACACTGAAATACATACATGTGGTCTAAACACACTGAAATACATACATGTGGTCTAAACACACTGAAATACATACATGTGGTCTAAACACACTGAAATACATACATGTGGTCTAAACACACTGAAATACATACATGTGGTCTAAACACACTGAAATACATACATGTGGTCTAAACACACTGAAATACATACATGTGGTCTAAACACACTGAAATACTAAACACACTGAAATACTAAACACACTGAAATACTAAACACACTGAAATACTAAACACACTGAAATACTAAACACACTGAAATACTAAACACACTGAAATACTAAACACACTGAAATACTAAACACACTGAAATACATAAACACACTGAAATACTAAACACACTGAAATACATACATGTTTGGGAGGGGTCAGAGTTATGGACATGTAGATGAAAATGCTCATCAAATGAATGATGAACATTTATTGCAAACAATAACAGATATTTAGATATAACCAAGGTAAAGTGTGTTTTGATCGCTGATCTCAGTGTAGGTGAGATCAGGTTCCTAGTCCTATCGGAGACGGATGATAAAACATAGGTTCCGTGTTCAAGTTGAGCACGTAAAAAAAAACATTGGCAGTTCGAAATGAAAAAAAAATTGGCAGTTCGAAATGAAGAAAAAACATTGGCAGTTCGAAATAGAAAAAAAACATTGGCAGTTCGAAATAGAAAAAAAAACATTGGCAGTTCGAAATAGAAAAAAAAACATTGGCAGTTCGAAATAGAAAAAAAACATTGGCAGTTCGAAATAGAAAAAAACCAAACATTGGCAGTTCGAAATAGAAAAGAAAAAACGAAAAGCCGCTGTCAGGGCAACAGTCATTAGAAAAATTAGTTTTTAAATAAAAATTTATGTAAAATATTTTCCCCATCTTCTAAATTACATCGGGAAAATTGCCGGTGCTAAAGAAGTTTGTGTACTGTCGTTGTGATCTTCATGTGTTAAGAAACAGATTGGAGCACACATGGTTATTCATCAAAGTGTAATGATGATGGTTTTATCAAACAATCAATCAATTAATCAATCAATCAATCAACCACCAAAGTAAAGTGCCAATTAATCAATCAATCAACAAATCAAAGAATCAATCAATCAATCAATTAATCAACCACCAAAGTAAAGTGCCAATTAATCAATCAATCAACAAATCAAAGAATCAATCAATCAATAAACAGTCAACAAATTAGCCGATCAATTAATCCACTAACTAACCAGTCAAAACAACCAACTTTGAGATGACACTTCATCTTCTCATGTTGCAGTCTATTCTATATGTAGCCGGAGACAGAGTTTCTCCTTGAAGGATGCTGAACTATCCCGGGAAGTCATTAGAAAATCACATCCAGAAACAAGGAAAAATGATTAACAACTATCGAGGCACTATGCTCCACAAGGAGCAGAGAGGAATAAGTCAAGTATGTGTAGCAGTCTGTGGAAACCAATATTCCCTTTCTCACAAAGGTAAGTTTCACATTCCGCTGTCTGACAATTTCTCCCACAAAAATGTTGGATTAAGAAGTTCGACTTCAGAGGTTCGATCCTTCCCGGAAATGCTTCCCCCAACGTGACTTGTCAGTGATTCACCGTCGATGAGTTCTGCGTGATTCAAAGCTTAATCATGATAGGGAATATTTTCTATGCAGTATGTCCTGTTAATATGTCATATGTATGTTGTGTTGTTAGACTTTCATTGTTTAAAAGTGGACGTCGTTTAATTTTGGTTTATATGTGTGGGTTTGTTTTACACCGAAATGATATCATTGGAAAAATCAAGAAGGCAAGACAAACTTTAACCATACTAACACAATCTGGAATGTGAAAGGACTAAATCTTAGGACAAAACTTAAAATATTTAGAAGTAATACACTGGAAGTGCTATTATACAGTAGTGAATGCTGGACGATGACCCAACATATAATACCCAAGTTGGAGACATTTCAGAATAAATGTTTAACTGTGCATCCTTGGAGACCATCATTAAGAGACGAAGATGGGGGTGGTTTGGACATGTATGTCGTATGCCAGTGGGGGCATTGGCTAGGACAACTCTCAGATGGACAGCGGATGGGAAGAGAAGGTATGGACGTCCAAAGGAAACATGGAGAAGAACTGTCGAGAGAGAGTTGAAGGAGTGTGGCCTGAAGTGGGAGATAGTTGGTAGAAAGGCCGCTAAACGGCAACAGTGGAAGTCTCTTGTGGAAGCCTTATATATCAATTAGGACACGAAGAGGATATAGATAGATAGATAGATAGATAGATAGATAGATAGATAGATAGATATATAGATAGATAGATAGATATATAGATAGATAGATAGATAGATAGATAGATAGATAGATGTTGTGTTGTTAGACTTTCATTGTTTAAAAGTAGATGTAATTTAATATCGGTTTATATGTATGGGTTTTTCTTTTGCACGTAAATGTGTCCTAAGGCTTGCACTAGTAGTCTTTCCTCTGTTGTCGTCACACTGTTACCAGGTTGTTGCCCAATGTCGTGGTTTTCTGTTTTTGTCATGCGCTGTTCTGGTGGCTTGGGTGATTACTTTTTTGTCCTTTGACAGAATACTGAAATTCCATCTAACCATGTTTTTCGTGGTCTTCCTCTCGCCTTCTTTCATGATGTTCTGTTGTAGAAGACTGTGTACTGTGGAATTTGGATGCATTCTTATTAAGTGGTAAAACCAGTGGTCTTTTCTGATGTTGTTGGTAACTTTTCGTAGGCATTGCATTTCATATGTAGTTATTTTTGGTGATTGTGCTTTGCTCACTGTCCATGTTTGGCTCTGGTAACACTAAGTAGGTATGAAAATGATGTTGTTGTAGCTGTGAATAAACTCTGTCTTCTTCTTCTTCTTCTTCTTCTTCTTCTTCTTCTTCTTCTTCTTCTTCTTCTTCTTCTTCTTCTTCTTCTTCTTCTTCTTCTTCTTCTTCTTCTTCTTCTTCTTCTTCGAACGTTTCACATTGACACCTTGTCTTCTTCTTCTTCTTCTTCTTTGCCTTCGTTCTATGACCAATTGTAATCACTCTTTGTGATATGTTTGATCTTTGCCAAGAACGTGTATACGTTACACATTGGTTTGGTAGGCCCTAAATGCATAGACTTCTACACGTTTAGGACATGTACATCCGATTTTAACCAAACCTCCTTACTCGCCTCTTACGACATGCGTGGCAGGTAACAGTGGTTCTATTCTTTACATCTCAAATTTGGACCCCGGTAACAACTCGGGCGGATCACTTGTTAAACCACTCTTTGTGATTTTGTATGTGATGTGAGCTCAAGAGCGATTGTACGTTGTGTCAGTTACGGGACTACAAGTAGAAATATCATCCGATTTCTCCGACTCTATTTATTTGCTAGAATCGCCCGTGTGTTGGCATGGCTCGCAAGGGGAGCAAAGAATAGTAACAATGCGACCTACAAGGCATGTCGTAAGAGGAGACTGAGGAAGGGGCCTAGGGAAGCTACCATAATAATTAAAAAGCGTCGCAGAAACCGGATGTGCTGGCCTACGTATGGGTCTCATACGTATGGGTTGATCATATGGGACTCAATGCACACCTCTATTGTAATGGTCTCAGGGCATACGTCCATCGTATGAATCTAATGGCTTTCACACCTCCGTCGTATGTGGCTTAGTGCACACCTCCGTCGTATGAATCTCATGGCACACCTCCATCGTTTACTTCTCAATGACTCGGCCGCTTGCATCAGATGATCACTAAGCAGTCTCCAGACTACATCCTGCAAGATCGTCCCAGTTTGAACATCGCAAGCGCCCGAGTGGTTACCGGGGCCCAAATTTGGGGTGTAAAGAATAGAACTACTGTTACCTGCCACGCATGTCGTAAGAGGCGCTAAGGAGGTTTGGGTGAAATCGGATGCACATGTCCTAAACGTGCAGAAGTCTATGCGTTTAGGGGCCTACCAAACCAATGTAAAACGTATGCACGTTCTTGGCAATGATCAAACATATCACAAAGAGTGATTAAAATTGGTCGTAAAGAACGAACGCAAAGAAGAAGAAGAAGAAGAACATCGCAAGAATGAAACTCTGGTCAACATGAACAACCCTTCAGATCTAACTTTGGGGAAAACCAGTGAAAATCTCAAGCGTACCGTCGGAGAAATCCGGTTTAGAAATGAAGACATCCGGAAAGAAAATGAATGCAACTCAGTACTGAACTTAATAAACAACAAATTAAATGGTTCGGTCACATAAGCAGATTACCAACAGACAGTTCACCTCAAAGGGTAATGTTACTCCGATACAGTGGATACACGGCAAAAGGCTGTCCACGCAAAAGGATGAACACAGAATTAACAGAGGAGACGAAACACACTATTTATGAAGCGCATACAAAAGCCCGTTCTCGAAATCTCTTCTTATCCTAATGCTGTGATACAAAACGGATTAAAGAAAAGGAAAAAAAGACGTGAGTTATCGTATAACAGAAGCAGTTCTCAGAAGTATCGTATAACAGAAGCAGTTCTCAGAGAAGAGAGATATATAAAACGCCCTTGTGTTGCCTGGTCTCGCACGGGGAGCAAAGAACAGTAGCACTGTGACCTACAAGGCATGTCGTAAGAGGCGACTGAGGTAGGCCTAGGGAAGCTACCCTAGTAAATAAAAAACAATCGGATATGCTGGCTTACTGTAGGCGCATAACTGGCACAATGTACATCGCTCTTAGGCTCAGATCATATACAAATCACAAGGAGTGGTTTAACAAGTGGTCGGTATGGAGCGTTCAAAGAAGAAGATACTTACAAACAATTTATGGAATCCAATGAAGGTTGATGCGACCTGTGAGCCATTTGGTCGGAAAAACCCACTCAAACTGGGGAATTTCACTCGGGAGTCCAACCGCTTATCAAGCAAATACTCTAACCACTACACTATCGCCATTTTAGCTTTAGAAAAGTTAATACAATTTAAGTGCTTTTTCCGGTTTTTTTCCGTTGCAGTTTTCTTGGACATGAAAATGTTACAAATGAGTGTAAGCACTTAGAGCGAAAGTAGTCGGAGGTATTTATATCGTATGAATGACGAAACACTTGACAAAAACAAAATACTCTAGATTTACAAATTACAAAAACAATATATACAGCGACGTTTTGACCAAAAGGCCTTTATCAAGCAAAGACCAGCATATGCACATAATAAAGTCTGCTCAGACTGCACAGTGTGCATGGTAGAAACACAGACTCCAGAACACATCCTGCAGTCATGTTCATCATACATACGCCAACGAAATATGGTATCATGAACAACGCTTACAGAGCAAGCTATGGGGAACTCTCGAAGAACTCCACTGACATGCAGCTTCATAGAGGAAACGCATCTCATGGTTTAGACGAGCATACCAAACCGAAGTCAAAGAAGAACTCCAACTGACATGCAGCTTCATAGAGGCAACTCATCTCATGGTTTAGACGAGCATACCAAACCGAAGTCAAAGAAGAACTTCAACTGACATGCAGCTTCATAGAGGCAACTCATCTCATGGTTTAGACGGGGCATACCAAACCGAAGTCAAAGAAGAACTTCAACTGACATGCAGCTTCATAGAGGTAACTCATCTCATGGCTTAGACGAGCATACCAAGCCGAAGTCAAAGAAGAACTCCAACTGACATGCAGCTTCATAGAGTAGGCCTATTGTTTCTGCTTGCTCTTGTCCTACGGAACATATCTCCGCATTCCTTGACAGTATCTTCAACCATATAGTCACCACACTACCTTCATTCTTGAAAGATACTAACCACACTTTGTCTGTTTTTCTTCTATTAAGTTGTTGCCTGGCAGGACTTACCGCCTCTTCCTCCTTGATGTCTGCTCACTGTATACCTCTATACCTCATTCTGACGGACTTCAAGCTCTCCAGTTCTTTCTCGACAGGAGAACTAACCCTCTTGTCTCCACCTCAACTCTCCTTCGTCTTGCAGAACTAGTTCTCACTCTCAACTCCTTTCAGTTCAATGACCAGTTTTTCGAACAGATTAGTGGGGTCGCCATGGGTACTAAAATGGGACCCAGCTATGCTTGTCTATTCATGGGTCATCTTGAACACTTAGTATGGAACACCTATGATGGCCTACTTCCGTCCGTGTATCATAGATACATCGATGATTGTATTGAAGTTACCGATATGTCTGAAGCCGATTTGTCACGCTTCATTACCTTCATCAATGCCTTCAATCCTGCTATTCGGTTCACCTCTCACATCTCTACCTCCTGTGTCAATTTTCTTGACATCACTATCACCATCAGCCTATCCACTATCACTACATCAGTATACTACAAGCCTACTGATACACATAGCTTTCTTCTGTATACCTCTTCCCATCCCCAGGCTTGTCGTGACTCTTTACCTTTCTCTCAACTCTTACGCCTTCGTCGCCTCTGCAGCGAGGACGACGATTTTCTTGATAGAGCTCATGAGATGCTTGATTTCTTCCGCCAGCGCCTATACCCGGAGAATGTGCTTACATCTGCCATGCATCGGGTTCAGCTAATTGCTCGCCAGGAGGCCCTCTCTCACATACTTAGAACCCCAAAGTCTGACAGGGTTAAACTTATCTTAACTTTCCACCCTCATAGTTCCCTGGTGAAAAGGTCTTATTCCATCATCTCCTATTCTTCAGTCTGATCCTGAGACACGTTCAGTCTTCCAACACTATCCTTTGGTGGCGTACAGACGGGACAAAAGCCTCAAGGATTTGTTGGTACACAGTCGCCTCAAGCCTAACATCCAGAGTCACTTTGGCACCATCCAATGTGGCAGTCGGCGCTGTAATACATGTGCATATGTAATACAGACCCGTACTGTCTCTTTTCCAAAAGCTACCTATACCATTCAAGACAGTTTCACGTGTGAGTCCGCAATATCATCTATGCTATCACCTGCAAACGATGCCATAAGGCCTATATTGGTGAAACCGGTAAGAGGCTCAGTGACCGATTCGCCCAACACTTACGCGATATTCGCCAATGCTCTGTGACTCCTGTGGCCACTCATTTTAATGATACTGGCCATTCAGGAGTTGACGATGTCCAGGTCACAGCCATCCGATCATGTTCCTCCGATGATCGCAGTCGATTCGCCCTGGAGAACCGTTTTATTTCATTCTATGGCACTTTGCTACCTCTTGGACTCAACGCATTACATTCCTATGCTTCTTAGTACTGTCTTATCTCGTGCCTTGTTATCTATAGGTGTGTTTGCTCCATATATGTGTCATTTATCCACTATATTATTTATTGTTCCTCTCCTTTCCACTCTCGGTTTTTGTGTTGCACTCATTTCGTTGTTCGTTTTTATTCCCAGATTTTCATCAGATAGGTTTATGTTTCCACATGTAATCGTCGATTTGTAGTGTTCCTCGAAATTCGTCATTCTTGTTGTATTGTTTGCTTGATAAAGGCCTTTTGGTCGAAACGTTGCTGTTTATCGTCACTGTTTATGTATTTTGTAAAACTGTAGTACTTTGTTTTTACATGTTTACCTATTTTTCCAAGTTTTACTGCAGTCTCCACCCAGCTTCATAGAGGTAACTCATCTCATGGCTTAGACGAGCATACCAAACCGAAGTCAAAGAAGAAGAAGAAGAAGACCAAGAAAATAATACAAAAGAAGAGAAGAAATTCATCTTCTTTCTTTCTTTCTTTATTTCTTTCTTTCTTTTCTCTAATCTTGTTTTGTCTCACATCGTCAGGATAAAACGAGATTTCTAGACGAGGCTTTTGTGCGCTCTTCATAAACAGTATCTTTTAAGCTACTGCTACCTCTGAGATCCACCTCTTGCATGACCGGCCTTTTCCTTTGTATCCAATATATCGGAGTAACATTGCTTTCTGAGGTGCATTGTCTGTTGGTAATCTGTTATGTGGCCGAACCATTTAATTTGTTGTTTCTTGATGAAATAATAAAACTCCTTCAAAATATTTTCATAATTTTCTAAATTACATCGAGGACCTTCGCCGGAGCTATGGAATTCTTGTACTGCATCTGAGATCTTCCTATGTAAGAAAGAGATCGAGCACACATGGTTACTCACTGAAGTGTAATAATGATGGTTCAATCAATCAATCAATCAATCAATCAATCACTGGCATATAGTACACAAACTCTGCTATAGGCGCGCAATTGAAATATTATTTAAACAAGTTTTTCTCAGGTTGAAATGAAAGAATAATGTTTGAACTAGAGCTAACAATAAAAGCTACGGGTGGCCAACGAAGGCAGGGATTATTTCCCGACGATAACAGTAAATAACTTCTTTCTTTCGCGCAGTTTGATGTTGGTCAATGCGGTGTTTTAGGGGGCGGACACCTGACAGGAAGATTGATAGGAATCTGGTATACTAGAGGCATTGTCCGTGACTTCTTTCCAAGGTGTATGCCTCTGAAAGTGTTGTGTTTCACAGTGGAAAATTTCAGGGAATACCCTCCTCTGATTATAGTGAGATTACTTAATGTTGTCTCAAGTGCCGCCTCTGAAGTTTTGGGGTTACGACAGCAACGTTTGATCAGTATTAACATTTTTGTTTGTTCACAGAAGAAAATTGTTTGTTCACAGAAGAAAATTGTTTGTTCACAGAAGAAAATTGTTTGTTCACAGAAGAAAATTGTTTGTTCACAGAAGAAAATTGTTTGTTCACAGAAGAAAATTGTTTGTTCACAAAAGAAAATTGTTTGTTCACAGAAGAAAATTGTTTGTTCACAGAAGAAAATTGTTTGTTCACAGAAGAAAATTGTTTGTTCACAGAAGAAAATTGTTTGTTCAAAAAAATAAATTGTGTGGAGCGGTACCTTTCGGGAATGCTTTCTTGACGACTATTTAAAAAAATGTCTACTACTGCTATGTCTATTGTCGCTCTTTGTCTTCTCTCTGTCGCTATTTCTCTCATCTCTGTCGCTGTTTCTCTCATCTCTGTCGCTCTTTCTCTCCTCTCTGTCGCTGTTTCTCTCCTCTCTGTCACTCTTTCCTTCCTCTCTATCACTCTTTCTCTCCTCTCTGTCACTCTCTCTTCTCTCTGTCGCTCTTTCTCTCCTCTCTGTCGCTCTTCTTCCTCTCTGTCGCTCTCTCTCCTCTCTGTCGCTCTCTTCTCTCTCTCCTCTCTTCGCTCTCTGTCGCTCTCTGTCACTCTCTCTCCTCTCTGTCCTCTCTCCTCCTCTCTGTCACTCTCTCCTCTCTCCTCTCTCTTCCTTTCTGTCACTCTCTCTCCTCTCTGTCACTCTCCTCTCTGTCGTTCTCTTTCCTCTCTGTCGCTTTCTCTCTCTCTCTGTTTCTCTTTTTTTTTGTTACTTTCTCCCTTTCTCTATTTCATTTTCTATACCTCTATTTCTTTTAATTTGTGGGTGTCTCTCTCTTTCTCTCTTTCATCTCCTCTATATATCTCTGTCCGTTCTATTTTCTGTCTCTTTGTTTCACTGTCTCTCTCTCTCTCTCTCTCTCTCCAGCTGTCTGTTTCTCTCTTCTTATTATTCGTTCTTTCTTGCATGTATACTGCATATTCTTGTTTATTGATCTACTTGATGTCATGTTCTATCAGTAAAGAAATCAAATCAAATCCCTCTCATAATCGTCTTCTTCTTCTTCTTCTTCGAACGTTCCATATCGACCACTTGTTAAACTACTTTTTGTGATTTGTATGTGATCTGAGCCTAAGAGCGATTGCACGTTGTGCCAGTTATGCGCCTAAAAGTAGGCCAGCACATCCGAGTTCTGCGGTGCTTTTTATTTACTATGGTAGTTTCCCTAAGCCCCCTACCTCAATTGCGTCTTAGACATCCCTTGTAGGTCGCATTGTTATTATTCTGTGCTCCCCTTGCGAGCCTCGTCAACACATGAGCGCCTTCCATATTGAATACATCCGTAAAGCCAACTTTTCCTTGCAACAAAGGGAAATAATCCTAATTAATCCTTCAAATTATTTTATTATAACATCCTTTTATTGTGTAAGCTCCCCTTTTATTAAATCCTTTCTTTGCTTTATCTGTCCCAAAAAATTGTCTAATTATCATTTATCGAAATATGAGAATATTAAGACTCATAAATCGGTTTCCTCTTATCATGGTAACATGATATTCTGACTCACCGATGACAACATTGAAACGCAATTAACGACCTGTACTGCTAAGGGAGATAATAAAGTAAAAATGAAATATATAGACTCGGTAATCTTGCACCACACCTTCCGTCATTCATTCATACAGTGGTTCTCACATTGTTCACCGAATGACGTCTGAGATTTTGTCGAATAATATCTTTTCCTTTTTCCGCTTCTTCTTCTTTCTTGCAATTGCTATTTTGATGATTATACAGTCAAGCGAGTTTTTAGGAGGAAGTCGACTGTTGTCTGGAGCTTATCTCTGGTGCCATGTAGTTTTGAATGTAGGGATGTGTTGTACGGTCAGCATTCCTTTCTTGGGAGGACATACAGGGGACAGTCCTGCAGGACATGTTATGTGGTTTGATCAGAGATGCCACAGGGACACAGTAGGGATGGGGACAATTGTAGCCTATGTAGGTGTTTGTTCAGTCTGTTATTGTCCTATCCTGAGTCGGAAGATGATAGTCTGTCCTTGTCTGTTAAGTGTGTGGTAGTCATCGTTGGATGGTTTAGGTCCTTTTCTAATGTTCACGAAAGCTCTTTTTTTCAAAGTATGTGATTTTGTTTTCTACTTGTTCACATTCTGCTCCCATTTTAGCAAGTTTGTCTGCCTTCTCGTTACCTGGCACTCCAGTGTGATAGTACCTACTGGAGTGTAACTCTCTTGTTGGCAGAAATCTTGTTGAGCTCACTTTTCAGGTAAGGAAGTTTACTCTGCAGGGCTTACAAAACGGATAGTGCATCTGTTTGTTATTTCTGAAAAGAATATTTGCTACATTGCGTCGTCTTTTTACTTCTAGACTAGCCTCACCTCCCAGAGCTGTAGACCGGGAAACATTTACTTCTAGACTAACCTCACCTCCCAGAGCTGTAGGCTGGGAAACTTTTACAGCTACTCTAACCTCACCTCCCAGCGCAGAGCTGTAGGCCGGGAAACTTTTACAGCTACTCTAACCTCACCTCCCAGCGCAGAGCTGTAGGCCGGGAAGCTTTTACAGCTAGGCTAACCTCACTTCCCAGAGCTGTAGGCCGGGAAACATTTGCTTCTAGACTAACCTCACCTCCCAGCGCAGAGCTGTAGGCTGGAAACTTTACAGCTACTCTAACCTCACCTCCCAGCGCAGAGCTGTAGGCCGGGAAGCTTTTACAGCTAGGCTAACCTCACCTCCCAGCGCAGAGCTGTAGGCCGGGAAACTTTTACTGCGAGGTTCAAGACTAACGACGAGACTCTGACTTGACTAATGGATGACCTTATATTTGTTTTTTTTTGGTGGGTCCTACATCAATCAAGTGCCATACCTGCTAGCGTTGGCTATAATCTCTCTCTCTCTCTCTCTTCTTGATGCAGTTAATCAGTTCTGACATCGATCTTTTGTCGAACCACGATGTCAGGCCATCCAACATCTTCTCCCTCTGTCTTCCACGATCTCTCCTTCCCTGAATTGTATCCGTTGTCACCAAAAGTTCTAAACCTTTTCTTCGCATTATATATCACAAAGATATCACAAAGATATCACAAAGATATCACAAAGATATCACAAAGATATCACAAAGATATCACAAAGATATCACAACGATATCACAAAGATATCACAAAGATATCACAAAGATATCACAAAGATATCACAAAGATATCACAAAGATATCACAAAGATATCACAAAGATATCACAAAGAACCTTGATTGTCTTTTATTCTTTTGTTAAGATTTCTTTGAGTGCTATTTAGGGAAGGAGAATTCGAATATAAAGCATGAAGAAACAATTTATGATGGCCTGTATGTATGTAAACATCAAAATGATACAATGAGCTTACGATGTAGGGCACAATAACATACAGACTACATATAGTTTTTTTTTTTTAAGTCGTTCGATGTTTTACAAGTGAAGACAGGAATTGGTCTTTCTGTCTCCTGCATACTCGGGTCGAAACATGTCAATTGACAGACACTTTATACACTAAAGGATTTAAAGTTGGATGATTGACTTCACTGCACCGGATTTTACCCCATATTGCTCGGTCCCTCTCTGCAGAAATGACAAGCTACCTGCCGAAAGTATTGTACAAAATACGAACTCCGTAGCTCCAGCAACAATTCTAGGGGTCTCTGGAAAAAAATTCACTTGTGAACAGAACGGCGTTGTTCGGAATCGAACCACGACTATCGGAACGCAAGGCAAAGACTTAACCACTTAGCCACAGAGGCTACTACTTTATACCATATTGTCTGCACAAACTACGCGACTTTTTCATTTCAGTCACCATTTAAAACTGTATGAGAACCACTGAATATATCACCTTGTCCACTCTATCAATCCTACATTCATATGCTTAATCTTGTAGGGCCGTGCAATAACAACATGGTTCGAAAACGTTTTATTTATATGGTGTGAAGAGCTGCTGACTCATGCTAATGCAGCTCACGCATAGGTGGGCCAATTATTCATAACGAAGAATCACTCTCTCTCCTGACTCTCTCTTTTTCATCTCTCTGACACTCACATTCTCTCTCTCTCTCTCCCTCTCTGACACTCACTTTCTATCACATTCTCTCTCACACTCTCTCACTATCACACTCTTTCTCTCTCTCCTTCTATTACCTTCTCTCTCTCTCTCTCACACCCTCTCACTCTCTCCTCTCCCACACTCTTACACTTTCACACTCTCATTTCCACCCTATCTCACGCTCTCTTTCTTTCTCCCTCTCTCACTTTCTCTATTGTGCCGTTTATAAACCCCAGCAGAGACATAGACATCTCAACCAACTCTCATGTCAACTCTTCATATCTTTAACTATCTCTTTCATTTCTTTTCAGTTCTTACATTTAATGTTTATCTCTCTCTACCTTTCCCACTCTCCCCACTCTCTCACTCTCTCAGCCATATTAACCCAGTTATGGTATAGACCCCCTCAACGAAATCATGCCAAGTCTTCCTATCATTACCTGTATCCTGTAGTTTCTTCCATTTCTTCCATCACCTCGTATCATTTCGGCTTTCCCAGATCAATGTCATTTGTCTCCCTCTAGTGAGACTTTCCTCAGTTCGGATGTTCTAGTGAGACCTTCCTCGGTTCGGATGTTCTAGTGAGACTTTCCTCGGTTCGTATGTTCTAGTGAGACTTTCCTCAGTTCGGATGTTCTAGTGAGATCTTCCTCGGTTCGGATGTTCTAGTGAGACTTTCCTCAGTTCGGATGTTCTAGTGAAATTTTCCTAGGTTCGGATGTTCTAGTGAGACCTTCCTCAGTTCGGATGTTCTAGTGAGACTTTCCTCAGTTTGGATGTTCTAGTGAGACTTTCCTCAGTTCGGATGTTCTAGTGAGATCTTCCTCGGTTCGGATGTTCTAGTGAGACTTTCCTCAGTTTGGATGTTCTAGTGAGACTTTCCTCAGTTCGGATGTTCTAGTGAGACTTTCCTCGGTTCGGATGTTCTAGTGAGACTTTCCTCAGTTCGGATGTTCTAGTGAGACTTTCCTCAGTTCGGATGTTCTAGTGAGACTTTCCTCAGTTCGGATGTTCTGGTGAGACTTTCCTCAGTTCGGATGTTCTAGTGAGACTTTCCTCAGTTCGGATGTTCTAGTGAGACTTTCCTCGGTTCGGATGTTCTAGTGAGACTTTCCTCAGTTCGGATGTTCTAGTGAGACTTTCCTCAGTTCGGATGTTCTAGTGAGACTTTCCTCGGTTCGGATGTTCTAGTGAGACCTTCCTCGGTTCGGATGTTCTAGTGAGACTTTCCTCAGTTCGAATGTTCTAGTGAGACTTTCCTCAGTTCGGATGTTCTAGTGAGACTTTCCTCAGTTCGGATGTTCTAGTGAGACTTTCCTCAGTTCGGATGTTCTAGTGAGACTTTGCTCAGTTCGGATGTTCTAGTGAGACTTTCCTCAGTTCGGATGTTCTAGTGAGACCTTCCTCGGTTCGGATGTTCTAGTGAGACCTTCCTCGGTTCGGATGTTCTAGTGAGACTTTCCTCAGTTCGGATGTTCTAGTGAGACTTTCCTCAGTTCGGATGTTCTAGTGAGACTTTCCTCAGTTCGGATGTTCTAGTGAGACTTTCCTCAGTTCGGATGTTCTAGTGAGATCTTCCTCAGTTCGGATGTTCTAGTGAGACTTTCCTCTGTTCGGATGTTCTAGTGAGACTTTCCTCGGTTCGGATGTTCTAGTGAGACTTTCCTCAGTTCGGATGTTCTAGTGAGACTTTCCTCGGTTCGGATGTTCTAGTGAGACTTTCCTCAGTTCGGATGTTCTAGTGAGACTTTCCTCAGTTCGGATGTTCTAGTGAGACTTTCCTCAGTTCGGATGTTCTAGTGAGATCTTCCTCAGTTCGGATGTTCTAGTGAGACTTTCCTCTGTTCGGATGTTCTAGTGAGACTTTCCTCGGTTCGGATGTTCTAGTGAGACTTTCCTCAGTTCGGATGTTCTAGTGAGACTTTCCTCGGTTCGGATGTTCTAGTGAGACTTTCCTCAGTTCGGATGTTCTAGTGAGACTTTCCTCAGTTCGGATGTTCTAGTGAGACTTTCCTCAGTTCGGATGTTCTAGTGAGACTTTCCTCGGTTCGGATGTTCTAGTGAGACTTTCCTCAGTTCGGATGTTCTAGTGAGACTTTCCTCAGTTCGGATGTTCTAGTGAGACTTTCCTCGGTTCGGATGTTCTAGTGAGACTTTCCTCAGTTCGGATGTTCTAGTGAGACTTTCCTCGGTTCGGATGTTCTAGTGAGACTTTCCTCAGTTCGGATGTTCTAGTGAGACTTTCCTCAGTTCGGATGTTCTAGTGAGACTTTCCTCAGTTCGGATGTTCTAGTGAGACTTTCCTCAGTTCGGATGTTCTAGTGAGACTTTCCTCGGTTCGGATGTTCTAGTGAGACTTTCCTCAGTTCGGATGATTGAGTTAGGTTTTTTATTTGAGTTGTACTATCCTTCTTTTTTCTTGTTCGAAAGCTCGACATCGACCATTTGTTAATCACTCTGTGGGATTTGTATGTGATCTGAGTCTAAGAGCGATTGTACGTTGTGCCAGTTATGTGTCTACAAGTAGACCAGCACATTCGATTTCTGCGATGCTTTTTATTTATTAGGTAGATTCCTAGGTCTTACATCAGTCGCCTCTTACGACATGCCTTGTAGGTTGCAGTGGTACTATTCTTTGCTTCCTTGCGGGCCCCGGCAACACACGGGCAGAGTTGAACTATCCATGTTTGTTGCATTTTTTTTTTATGGCTTGTCATTTCTATGGGGTGAGGTAGCCAACCCTACGACCGCCTTCCCTAGCCGCCTCTTACGACATGCTTGGCAGATACATATTGCAGCCTATTATTTCCTCCAGTTTCGAGCCCCGACAGCCTATGGGCGGACCCCCTACCTTAGTTTTCTCTTACGACATGTCTTGCAGGTCGCATTGTTACTATTCTTTGCCCCCCTTTTGAGCCTCGGCAAAACACGGGTGCCTACGGTCTTTACAAAGTACATATGTTTACGAAGCTCTATGATCGCCTACGCTAGCAAACACGACACATGATGATGATGAAGGATCTATTTAAATAATATTAACCACCATTAGGAATGCTTTTGAAATACCACCCATTTTCAACATTTCGACTCGACCAGAAACGGCCATGACATTTAATAAATCGCGCTAATCCGGTGTTTATTTAGCCTTCATTTCTCATTAATGTCCAGCCTGTCCCTACGGGCTGAATCACTGTCCTCCCATCTCCATTTCTCCATGACAATATTCGATTTCTCTTGGAATAGCAAATCAACGTCTTGTTGCAATAGCTTTTTGTTGTCGACCTCATTTCTAGAAAGATCCCACATCTTTTTATTTTCAGTTTGAATAGTGCCAACGAACCTTTCATAGCTATTTGCAGCGGTTCTGAAAATATTCCATCATGTACCCTAGCTTTGATTAATTGACAGGGTCATTATAATTACGCTGTGTGAATGTGTGCTGCTATTTCTTTCGGACATAGAACGATGTCAGCGACAGTGCACGATCTCCGTAGCACAGATGAGGGGACCCAGTGAAGTCTTGAAGATAGTACAAATTTCTGTAGAAATTGAAAACAAAAATAGATTTTGCACAAGCATCAGTTTTGCAGCCTTTTCTTATCGATTTTCATATGTCAAAGGCGCTTTTACGTGCACAACTTGAACATGATGCTTACCTTTTAACGTTTGCCTCCGATAGGACTAGGAACTCGATCTCATCTACATTGAGATCCGGGATCTCTTGAAAAATTATCCCTATTGCTCCACGCGAGGAACGAGTCGAGTAACTTTAGAGCGGGAGGCGAGCATCTTGCTTCCTCGCCACAGAGACTATCACCCTAGCTTTGGCGGTGGTGTAGTCAGATGAGTAGGTAGTTTCTTTGTAGTAAAATGGCAGGCTGGCTTAGGCGATCATGCATCTTCACAAATCTCTGTTTTTGGTGTTTGCTATCAGCACAGATGCTGACTGTTTTCCGTGCCATAAAGTTAGGCTATCCACAATTTTATCTCTCTGTCTTTCTCTGTCTCGTCTCCCTCGATTTTACCGGTTGTCACAATGTGTTCTAAACCTCCCTTCCTCATCACATGTCCGAAAAATGATGACTGCCTCTTTCTTATATTGATCATAGCTTTTCTCTGTGTCTCGACCCCATTCAACACCTCCACATTTGTCATTGTAGCAGTCCATGGGATTCTCATCATTCTTCTGTAAGACCACATCTCTGTGACCCTCAGAGATTTTTTTATCTGTTTGTTTATTGTCCACAATTCGTATCCATATGTTATTATTGGTTCTATGTCTTCTTCTCCTTCTTCTTCTTCACCCTTCCATCCTAGGGATGCATAGGTCCGCAACAAGGCCTTTCAAGCCCACCTACCCAAGGCCATCCAAGGTTCTGTGTAGCACTGTATAACTCTCATTTTGATCTCAATTGACATTGACTTTGTTGCATATAATGCTTCTCATTTTCTGGAACGTTGCTTTGGTCTGCCCTATTCTGCTCTTTATTTCTGATTTAGTTGGAACTAAACACGATAATTGGCGACTTCAGAAAACGAATGCGAGGGGTAGACGACGCAAGAATTGCAATAGCAGTGCAACAGTCATATCATTAGACAACATATGGAGATCATCAGCTTACAGGACACAGGCTAAACTCAATATATACAAATCAAATGTGCGCTCAGTTCTACTGTATGGATCAGAGACATGGAAAACTAGTACAAAGACAGATAGTTGTATATGAGGCTTTGAGGGAAGATGTCTCAGAAGAATTCTCCGATCGTTGAATCATAGAATACCAGATATTGAGATCACCCGGAGCACAGACATCAACAATATCAACGAGAAAATAAAACGTAGGAGGTGGAAGTTATTGAGACACACATTAAGAATGCAGAAGACGAGACACCCACATGTGGCTTTGAAATGTAATCCAGGAGACAAGAGAGGGCAGGAGAGGCCTTAGAGAGACATGGAGACGAACTATAGGCAAAGAAAGAGAAGAGGAGAAAAGACCTGGTATGAACTGTAGCCCCCGGCAACATAAGGCCGACTAGCTCAGACTGAAAATAAAAATTCATGGTATTGAGGGCTGGATTTTATAAGTGTTTGATAGAATATTGCACGGTTTTCTGTAATTTTACACAATTCTACGAGTCTATGGTTATTTATTGATAAAAAATGTTAATAAAACTGATATTCCTTATTATTAAACTTAAGTTGTTACATAATATAACATTGATTTAGCATGTTGTGTTATTTTTAAAATGAATTTGTCTTCATCTAACACTACTGGCGAAACACTTTATAACAAAGTACGGTAGTTTTACAAAATACAAAAACAATGACAATAAAAAGCAACGTTTCGACCAAAAGGCTTTGTATCAAGCAAACTATACAACAGGAGTGGCGGATTTCACAGCACATTATATATAGACTACAACAGACACATCCCAAATGATCCTAAAATGAAAATCTAGAACTAAAAACGAATAACGAAATAAATGCATAAAAATCTAGAAGTGGGGGAGAAGAGAAACAATAAAAATCAAGTAAATATATAACATATACATTTAACATATACACATATCGAATATGGAGCATGAGAAGAGAAAGTACTAAGAAGCATAGAAATGCAGTGAGTTGAGTCCATAAGGTCACAAGGTGCCATAAAACGAAATAAAACGATCCTCCAGAGCAAATCGACTGCGATCATCAGAGAAACATGATCAGATAGCTGTTACCTGGACGTCGCGAGCTCTCAAATGGTCAGTACCATTGAAATGAGTGAATACGTGGGTCACAGAACTTTGGCGTATATCGTGCAAGTATTGGCCGAAACGGTCATTGAGCATTTTGCCTGTTTCGCCGATATATGCCTTGTCAAACCGCTTGCAAGTGATGGCGTAGATTATATTGCGGAACTCGCATGTGAAACCATCTTCAATAACAAACTTGACTAAAGGAAAAGATACAGTACGAGTCTGTATCACATTAGCAAACGTATTGCAAAGCCGACGGCTACACTGGACAGTGCCAAAATGACTCATGACATTGGATTTAAGGCGACTGTGTACCAACATATCCTTAAGACATCTGTCCCGTATGTCAGCCACCAAAGGATAGTTTTGGAAGACTGAACGTGTCTCAGGATCTGACTTAAGAATAGACAGATGACGGAATAACACTTTTTTCGCCATTGAACTATGAGGGTGGAAAGTTAAAATAAGTTTTACCCTGTCAGAGTTGGAAGTCCTATGCTGGTTGGTAAGGGCATCTCTCTCTTTGCCTTTTTACCCGGTTGGGGCATAGGCCCTCAACCAACTCATGCCAAGTCTTCCTATCTCTAGCTATCCCTGCAGCTCCCTCCAGCTCTTCTTTATATTGTTGATCTCCGCCTCCAAATCTCGTCTCCATGTATTTCTCGGCCTCCTTTTCTTTCGCTGCCCCTGCGGGTTCCAGGCAAGGACCCTTCTTGTTATATTCCCTCCGGTTTTCGCAAAGTGTGTCCTATCCAGCGCCAGCGTCTTTTTAACCTGTTCGTTCACTGGAATCTGTCTTGTTCTCTCCATAAGTTCCTCATTTGTGACCCTATCATACCATCTTATTCCCTCTATTCTGGCAGACACCAGTTGATGAATGTTTGCAATTTATGCGCTATTGTTTTAGTTGTTCTCCATGTTTCTGACCCATACAGTAGAACTGCTTTAACATTAGAGTTAAATATCCGAATTTTTATTCTAGATTTGATTTCTTTGGACTTCCAAATGTTTCGCAGTGCAATGAAAGCTCTTCTTGCCTTCTGTATTCTTATTTTAACATATCTATCTGTTCCACCCTCTTTGTCTACGTTGCTGCCCAAATATGTGTATGATTCTACCTCTTGAAGTGGGATTTCCCACAGGGAGATCGAGTTGTCGTTTGCTTGGTTAATTCTCAATATCTTTGTCTTTCCCTTATGAATGTTCAGCCCTAGTTGCTGGGACCTTTGATTCAATGTGTTTAGCTTATCCTGCATCTGATTTCGTGTATGTGACAGAAGGGCTATATCATCAGCGAAGTCCAGATCATTTAGTTGCTCTGTCAGAGTCCATTGGATTTCATTTCTGGTGTTAGTTACTGTGGTCTTCATAATCCAGTCTATTGTCAGTAAGAACAACAAAGGTGATAGAAGACATCCCTGACGCACTCTTGTTTCTATTCCAAAAGTATCTGTTAGTTTACCTTCATGAAGAACTCTACATTTCATATCTGTATATGTTGCTTTTATTAGGTTAATAATTTTCTGTGGGATTCCATAATGCCTCATTAATTTCCAAAGGGTTTCTCTATCAATACTGTCAAAAGCCTTCTCATAATCAACAAATCCGATATAAAGTGGGGATTTCCATTCAATACTTTGCTCTATTATTATACGTAATGTGGCTATCTGGTCAGCACAGGATCTATTTGGTCGGAAGCCTGCCTGTTCATCTCTTAGTTTTATATCGATGGCCTCTCTCAATCTCTCCAGGATGACTCTGCTTAGTATTTTCCCATGTACTGACAACAGCATTATTCCCCTATAGTTTTCACACTTCTGAAGGTCCCTTTCTTTGGTAGCTTCACCAGGTATCCTTCTCTCCAGTTTGCTGGTATTTCTTCGGTCTCCCAGATTCTGCTAAATAATTTATACAGTATTTCTGTGGATGTGTTTATGTTGGCTTTAATCGCCTCCGCTGGAATACCATCTGGACCGGCCGCTTTCCCATCTTTTAAAAGTTTAATGGCTTTACTAATCTCCGCCTTGGATGGTTTCTCACAGTTGATGTCCAAGTCAATCTCTGCCGGTTGGATATCTGGGGGTTTTGCAGGTGCTGGTCTGTTCAGGAGTTCCTTGAAGTATTCCATCCATCTTTCCATTTGGTCTCTAACATTAGTGATAGTTTCCTCACTACTATTTTTGATCAACCCATTTGATGGTCTGTATTTTCCTGCTAGCTTTCTAGTGATGTTGTAAAGATCCCTAAGGTTTCCTTTTCCTGCAGCTACCTCTGCTTCTCTTGCTAGATCTTCTACGTATTGTCTTTTATCTAACTTTATTTGTTTCTTCACTTTCTTGCTAGCTTCTGTGTACTTTTCCTGGGCTATGGCTTTGGCAGTTCTAGTTTTGCTATTATTTAAATCTGCTTTCCTCTTTTCCTTTCTTCTATTTCCTTAAGAGTTTCTGGAGTTATCCATGCCTTATGATTCCGCTCCTTCTTTCCTAATACCTCTGTGCATGTTTCATTCCAAATAATTTTGGCTTGCTGCCAGCATTCTTCCGCACTCACCTCATCTTCTAATTGCCACAAAACCTCATACTTATTAGAGACTGTGACCGTGAACTGTTCCTTTGTTTCTTGACTTCTGAGGTATCCTACATTATATTGGTGTCTATGTTCATGGGATGTTATGTATCGCTTAAGCTTCAGTTTAATTTTACTTATCAGCAAATGGTGATCCGAATCTACATCTGCCCCCTTAGAACCCTTACATCTTGTAGAGATGACCTGAATTTCTTGTTTATGCATATGTGGTCAATTTGATTTTCTGTTCTGTGATCTGGTGATACCAAGGTTGCTTTATGTATTCTTTTATGTGGAAAGACACTTCCACCTATGACGTATTGATTCGCTGCACAGAAATTAGTGAATAGTTCTCCATTTTCGTTCATTATTCCTAGTCCGTGTTTCCCCATGATCTCCTCGAAGCCTATGTTGTCCGAACCTATTTTGGCATTGAGGTCGCCCATCAGAATTTTGATGTTCCCATTTCTCTGATTACCTATAGTATTTTGAAGTTTTATGTAAAATTCCTCTTTTACTTTTCCTCTTTATCATTGGTAGGTGCATAACACTGGGTCACATTCAAGAATACTTTCTTTTGGTGGTTCTGAATGTTGCTGTGATTATCCTAGGACTCACTGCTTCCCATTTTATTAGTGCCTTCTCCGCTTCTTTAGATAGCATTAAAGCCACTCCTTCACTATGGGGGCATTTTCTTCCATATGGCCTGAGAACAGCATTGTTTCTCCTGTGTTTAGACGTTGTTTGCCTGCACCATTCCACCTAGTTTCACATAATCCCAAGATGCCAATCCCGTGAAATTTCATCTCATTTACAACCTGTGCTGTCTTTCCCATTTCATACATACTTCTAACATTCCAGGTGCCAATTCTGGAGCTTTTCCTAGGTGAAAGGAAGATAATCTGCGTTGTAGACTCCTTGCGGCTTTCTCTGCATCGCTTCATACCTCTTCTAGAAGAGCTTCCTTTCCTCTTGGTTGGCACAGTTTTTATTTTATTTTTAGGTGACTTGTTCATGGTTGGTTGGATTTTGTGGCTAAAATTTTCTACTGGATAGGGTAGCCAGCCCTGCGCCAAACCCCACCTTAGCCGCCTCTTACGACATGCCTTGTAGGTCGCAGTGCCGCTACTCTTGCTCCCCTTGCGAGCCCCGGCAGCACACGGGCGTGGTAAGGGCATACTGGCGAATAATGTTCTGAACTCGATGCATAGCAGATACAAGCACCTTCTCCGGGTATAGGCGTTTGTGGAAAAAATAAAGCATCTCGCGAGCTCTTTCAAAAAACCATCATCCTCGCTACAAATTCGACGAGGGCGCAAGAGTTGGGAGAATGTCAAAGAATCACCACAAGCCTGGGGATGGGAAGAGGTATAAAGGAGAAAACTATGTACATCAGTAGGCTTATAAAATACTAATGTTGTGATGTTGGATATGTTTATGATGATAGTGATGTCAAGAAAGTTGACAGAAAAAGTGGAGATGTGAGAGGTAAATCGAATAGCAGGGATGAAAACGAAGCGTGACAAATCAGCTTCAGGCATATCAATAGTGCCCATACAATCATCGACGTATCTGTGATAAACGGACGGATTCTAACAATACTGGAATGCGAGGTCATGCGACGGTTGTGGTCTGATTTCCTAGAATTTTTACCTGAGCCCACCGGCCATATATTATCAGAGACACCGATTAAACTAATTTGGCGTGCACAAGACATATCTGGTTGGAGGAGATTTGTTGATGCTTTATGCTACAAGGAGAGTTAAGATAAAAAGAAGAAGAAGAAGGCAGGTGACATAAGTTCAAATCTTACGACCTGGCATCGCGAAACTGTACTTTGCGTCTCTGTGGCGTAAGTGTTCGTCTCTCGTGCCAAACATAAGTTCAAATCTTACGTCCTGGCATCGCGAAACTGTACTTTGCGTCTCTGTGGCGTAAGTGTTCGTCTCTCGTGCCAAACATAAGTTCAAATCTTACAACCTGGCATCGCGAAACTGTACTTTGCGTCTCTGTGGCGTAAGTGTTCGTCTCTCGTGCCAAACATAAGTTCAAATCTTACGACCTGGCATCGCGAAACTGTACTTTGCGTCTCTGTGGCGTAAGTGTTCGTCTCTCGTGCCAAACATAAGTTCAAATCTTACAACCTGGCATCGCGAAACTGTACTTTGCGTCTCTGTGGCGTAAGTGTTCGTCTCTCGTGCCAAACATAAGTTCAAATCTTACGACCTGGCATCGTGAAACTGTACTTTGCGTCTCTGTGGCGTAAGTGTTCGTCTCTCGTGCCAAACATAAGTTCAAATCTTACGACCTGGCATCGCGAAACTGTACTTTGCGTCTCTGTGGCGTAAGTGTTCGTCTCTCGTGCCAAACATAAGTTCAAATCTTACAACCTGGCATCGCGAAACTGTACTTTGCGTCTCTGTGGCGTAAGTGTTCGTCTCTCGTGCCAAACATAAGTTCAAATCTTACGACCTGGCATCGCGAAACTGTACTTTGCGTCTCTGTGGCGTAAGTGTTCGTCTCTCGTGCCAAACATAAGTTCAAATCTTACGACCTGGCATCGCGAAACTGTACTTTGCGTCTCTGTGGCGTAAGTGTTCGTCTCTCGTGCCAAACATAAGTTCAAATCTTACAACCTGGCATCGCGAAACTGTACTTTGCGTCTCTGTGGCGTAAGTGTTCGTCTCTCGTGCCAAACATAAGTTCAAATCTTACGACCTGGCATCGCGAAACTGTACTTTGCGTCTCTGTGGCGTAAGTGTTCGTCTCTCGTGCCAAACATAAGTTCAAATCTTACGACCTGGCATCGCGAAACTGTACTTTGCGTCTCTGTGGCGTAAGTGTTCGTCTCTCGTGCCAAACATAAGTTCAAATCTTACGACCTGGCATCGCGAAACTGTACTTTGCGTCTCTGTGGCGTAAGTGTTCGTCTCTCGTGCCAAACATAAGTTCAAATCTTACGACCTGGCATCGCGAAACTGTACTTTGCGTCTCTGTGGCGTAAGTGTTCGTCTCTCGTGCCAAACATAAGTTCAAATCTTACGACCTGGCATCGCGAAACTGTACTTTGCGTCTCTGTGGCGTAAGTGTTCGTCTCTCGTGCCAAACATAAGTTCAAATCTTACGACCTGGCATCGCGAAACTGTACTTTGCGTCTCTGTGGCGTAAGTGTTCGTCTCTCGTGCCAAACATAAGTTCAAATCTTACGACCTGGCATCGCGAAACTGTACTTTGCGTCTCTGTGGCGTAAGTGTTCGTCTCTCGTGCCAAACATAAGTTCAAATCTTACGACCTGGCATCGCGAAACTGTACTTTGCGTCTCTGTGGCGTAAGTGTTCGTCTCTCGTGCCAAACATAAGTTCAAATCTTACGACCTGGCATCGCGAAACTGTACTTTGCGTCTCTGTGGCGTAAGTGTTCGTCTCTCGTGCCAAACATAAGTTCAAATCTTACGACCTGGCATCGCGAAACTGTACTTTGCGTCTCTGTGGCGTAAGTGTTCGTCTCTCGTGCCAAACATAAGTTCAAATCTTACGACCTGGCATCGCGAAACTGTACTTTGCGTCTCTGTGGCGTAAGTGTTCGTCTCTCGTGCCAAACATAAGTTCAAATCTTACGACCTGGCATCGCGAAACTGTACTTTGCGTCTCTGTGGCGTAAGTGTTCGTCTCTCGTGCCAAACATAAGTTCAAATCTTACGACCTGGCATCGCGAAACTGTACTTTGCGTCTCTGTGGCGTAAGTGTTCGTCTCTCGTGCCAAACATAAGTTCAAATCTTACGACCTGGCATCGCGAAACTGTACTTTGCGTCTCTGTGGCGTAAGTGTTCGTCTCTCGTGCCAAACATAAGTTCAAATCTTACGACCTGGCATCGCGAAACTGTACTTTGCGTCTCTGTGGCGTAAGTGTTCGTCTCTCGTGCCAAACATAAGTTCAAATCTTACGACCTGGCATCGCGAAACTGTACTTTGCGTCTCTGTGGCGTAAGTGTTCGTCTCTCGTGCCAAACATAAGTTCAAATCTTACGACCTGGCATCGCGAAACTGTACTTTGCGTCTCTGTGGCGTAAGTGTTCGTCTCTCGTGCCAAACATAAGTTCAAATCTTACGACCTGGCATCGCGAAACTGTACTTTGCGTCTCTGTGGCGTAAGTGTTCGTCTCTCGTGCCAAACATAAGTTCAAATCTTACGACCTGGCATCGCGAAACTGTACTTTGCGTCTCTGTGGCGTAAGTGTTCGTCTCTCGTGCCAAACATAAGTTCAAATCTTACGACCTGGCATCGCGAAACTGTACTTTGCGTCTCTGTGGCGTAAGTGTTCGTCTCTCGTGCCAAACATAAGTTCAAATCTTACGACCTGGCATCGCGAAACTGTACTTTGCGTCTCTGTGGCGTAAGTGTTCGTCTCTCGTGCCAAACATAAGTTCAAATCTTACGACCTGGCATCGCGAAACTGTACTTTGCTTCTCTGTGGCGTAAGTGTTCGTCTCTCGTGCCAAACATAAGTTCAAATCTTACGACCTGGCATCGCGAAACTGTACTTTGCGTCTCTGTGGCGTAAGTGTTCGTCTCTCGTGCCAAACATAAGTTCAAATCTTACGACCTGGCATCGCGAAACTGTACTTTGCGTCTCTGTGGCGTAAGTGTTCGTCTCTCGTGCCAAACATAAGTTCAAATCTACAACCTGACATCGCGAAACTGTACTTTGCTTCTCTGTGGCGTAAGTGTTCGTCTCTCGTGCCAAACATAAGTTCAAATCTTACAACCTGGCATCGCGAAACTGTACTTTGCGTCTCTGTGGCGTAAGTGTTCGTCTCTCGTGCCAAACATAAGTTCAAATCTTACAACCTGGCATCGCGAAACTGTACTTTGCGTCTCTGTGGCGTAAGTGTTCGTCTCTCGTGCCAAACATAAGTTCAAATCTTACGACCTGGCATCGCGAAACTGTACTTTGCGTCTCTGTGGCGTAAGTGTTCGTCTCTCGTGCCAAACATAAGTTCAAATCTTACGACCTGGCATCGCGAAACTGTACTTTGCGTCTCTGTGGCGTAAGTGTTCGTCTCTCGTGCCAAACATAAGTTCAAATCTTACGACCTGGCATCGCGAAACTGTACTTTGCGTCTCTGTGGCGTAAGTGTTCGTCTCTCGTGCCAAACATAAGTTCAAATCTTACGACCTGGCATCGCGAAACTGTACTTTGCGTCTCTGTGGCGTAAGTGTTCGTCTCTCGTGCCAAACATAAGTTCAAATCTTACGACCTGGCATCGCGAAACTGTACTTTGCGTCTCTGTGGCGTAAGTGTTCGTCTCTCGTGCCAAACATAAGTTCAAATCTTACGACCTGGCATCGCGAAACTGTACTTTGCGTCTCTGTGGCGTAAGTGTTCGTCTCTCGTGCCAAACATAAGTTCAAATCTTACAACCTGGCATCGCGAAACTGTACTTTGCGTCTCTGTGGCGTAAGTGTTCGTCTCTCGTGCCAAACATAAGTTCAAATCTTACAACCTGGCATCGCGAAACTGTACTTTGCGTCTCTGTGGCGTAAGTGTTCGTCTCTCGTGCCAAACATAAGTTCAAATCTTACGACCTGGCATCGCGAAACTGTACTTTGCGTCTCTGTGGCGTAAGTGTTCGTCTCTCGTGCCAAACATAAGTTCAAATCTTACGACCTGGCATCGCGAAACTGTACTTTGCGTCTCTGTGGCGTAAGTGTTCGTTCTCTGCCAAACATAAGTTCAAATCTTACGACCTGGCATCGCGAAACTGTACTTTGCGTCTCTGTGGCGTAAGTGTTCGTCTCTCGTGCCAAACATAAGTTCAAATCTTACGACCTGGCATCGCGAAACTGTACTTTGCGTCTATGTGGCGTAAGTGTTCGTCTCTCGTGCCAAACATAAGTTCAAATCTTACGACCTGGCATCGCGAAACTGTACTTTGCTTCTCTGTGGCGTAAGTGTTCGTCTCTCGTGCCAAACATAAGTTCAAATCTTACGTCCTGGCATCGCGAAACTGTACTTTGCGTCTCTGTGGCGTAAGTGTTCGTCTCTCGTGCCAAACATAAGTTCAAATCTTACAACCTGGCATCGCGAAACTGTACTTTGCGTCTCTGTGGCGTAAGTGTTCGTCTCTCGTGCCAAACATAAGTTCAAATCTTACGACCTGGCATCGCGAAACTGTACTTTGCGTCTCTGTGGCGTAAGTGTTCGTCTCTCGTGCCAAACATAAGTTCAAATCTTACGACCTGGCATCGCGAAACTGTACTTTGCGTCTCTGTGGCGTAAGTGTTCGTCTCTCGTGCCAAACATAAGTTCAAATCTTACGACCTGGCATCGCGAAACTGTACTTTGCGTCTCTGTGGCGTAAGTGTTCGTCTCTCGTGCCAAACATAAGTTCAAATCTTACGACCTGGCATCGCGAAACTGTACTTTGCGTCTCTGTGGCGTAAGTGTTCGTCTCTCGTGCCAAACATAAGTTCAAATCTTACGACCTGGCATCGCGAAACTGTACTTTGCGTCTCTGTGGCGTAAGTGTTCGTCTCTCGTGCCAAAGGTACCAGGTTCGCTCCATCGTGGAGTCATCTGAATATTTTTCAAGATATCTATGATCTCAGTATTGGTGAGATCATGTTCCTAGTCCTATCGGAGACGGGCAATAAAATGTAGGTGCTTGAATGCCATGGACTACATAAAGTCTTCCACAATTACAGAACACAAGCAGATTCTACAAGTTGGCATTGGCTGCCTAAGAGTGAAAACTCCCAGCTCTGGTTAGAAGAAGAAGAAGAAGAGCACGTAAAAGCACCATTGCAATTCAAAATCGAAAAGAGCAGACTGGAAAGCCGCTGCCCGGGCAAAATTCTTTGGAAAAGATTGAACATAAAATTCCTACAAAATATCTTAATATCTTCAAAATTACATCGGGGACTCTCGCTGGTGCTACGGAGTTCGTACACCCTGACAGTTTTCCCGGTCTCTGTTTTCTTTATGGTCTCCCAAGATATTCCAGCACACTTCAGTTACTCAAGAAAATTTCGTCTTCAGGTCTGTTTAGGACGCCCTCTTTTCCGTTTTCGTTGCGGGCTCCACTCAAGTGCTTGTCTTGTGACACTCGATTGTGTCTTCCGTAGGGTATGCCGACCCATCGTCATTTTCTCCTCTTCTAACCTGGTTCATCATGTGTTCCTGTCCGGTTCTTATCCACAAGTCTGTGTTTGCAACTCTATCATACCATCTCAGTCTGTGTTTGCAACTCTATCATACCATCTCAGTCTGTGTTTGCAACTCTATTATACCATCTCAGTCTGTGTTTGCAACTCTATCATACCATCTCAGTCTGAGTTTGCAACTCTATCATACCATCTCAGTCTGTGTTTGCAACTCTATCATACCATCTCAGTCTGTGTTTGCAACTCTATCATACCATCTCAGTCTGTGTTTGCAACTCTATTATACCATCTCAGTCTGTGTTTGCAACTCTATCATACCATCTCAGTCTGAGTTTGCAACTCTATCATACCATCTCAGTCTGTGTTTGCAACTCTATCATACCATCTCAGTCTGTGTTTGCAACTCTATCATACCATCTCAGTCTGAGTTTGCAACTCTATCATACCATCTCAGTCTGTGTTTGCAACTCTATCATACCATCTCAGTCTGTGTTTGCAACTCTATCATACCATCTCAGTCTGAGTTTGCAACTCTATCATACCATCTCAGTCTGAGTTTGCAACTCTATCATACCATCTCAGTCTGTGTTTGCAACTCTCTCATACCATCTCAGTCTGTGTTTGCAACTCTATCATACCATCTCAGTCTGAGTTTGCAACTCTATCATACCATCTCAGTCTGTGTTTGCAACTCTATCATACCATCTCAGTCTGAGTTTGCAACTCTATCATACCATCTCAGTCTGAGTTTGCAACTCTATCATACCATCTCAGTCTGTGTTTGCAACTCTATCATACCATCTCAGTCTGTGTTTGCAACTCTATCATACCATCTCAGTCTGAGTTTGCAACTCTATCATACCATCTCAGTCTGTGTTTGCAACTCTATCATACCATCTCAGTCTGTGTTTGCAACTCTATCATACCATCTCAGTCTGAGTTTGCAACTCTATCATACCATCTCAGTCTGAGTTTGCAACTCTATTATACCATCTCAGTCTGTGTTTGCAACTCTATCATACCATCTCAGTCTGAGTTTGCAACTCTATCATACCATCTCAGTCTGAGAATACGCTGAAGACATCCATTGATAAAAATCTGAATCTTATTTGTATTTAACTTGGGAAAAAATAATATATGCAAATATTGATTGATTGATTGATAAGACCATCATCATTGCAATTCGTTGATTAACCATGTGTGCTCCGATCTCTTTCTTACACAGGAAGATCTCAGTTGCAGTGCACGTACTCCGTAGCATCTGCGAGGGTCCCTGGTGTAATTTTGAAGATGATGAAGTTATTTTTTAAGAACTTTTATTTTCTTCTTCTTCTGCATTCTCACTAGATTTGGATTTCAGATTCTCTAACAAAGACAGCCGTCTGTCTCAGATTATCAGCCATGCCATACAGTTTATCTTCATAGTGTTCTCACTAGATTGAGATTTCAGATTCTCATACGAAGACAGTTCTGTCCAGATTATCAGTCGCCACGTTTGTCTTCTGCGTTCTCACTAGATTGGGATTTCGGATTCTCTAATAAAGGTAACCGTCTGTCTCAGATTATCAGTCACGCCATACAGTTTGTCTTCTGCGTTCTCACTAGATTGGGATTTCGGATTCTCTAATAAAGGTAACCGTCTGTCTCAGATTATCAGTCACGCCATACAGTTTGTCTTCTGCGTTCTCACTAGATTGGGATTTCAGATTCTCTAATAAAGGTAACCGTCTGTCTCAGATTATCAGTCACGCCATACAGTTTGTCTTCTGCGTTCTCACTAGATTGGGATTTCGGATTCTCTAATAAAGGTAACCGTCTGTCTCAGATTATCAGTCACGCCATACAGTTTGTCTTCTGCGTTCTCACTAGATTGGGATTTCAGATTCTCTAACAAAGGCAGCCGTCTGTCTCAGATTATCAGCCACGCCATACAGTTTGTCTTGGACACTAGTGTAAGTGGGCCACCTCTTTCTTCTCAAGTCTGCATACTGGGGCAGTTCTGTAGGATATAATTCCAATGATTTCTGCTTCCCTGTTTGTGCCGACCTCTTCCTGCAGTAAGTTTTGGCCACCCTCGTGATGGTGGGTCTGACATTCTTACCGCGTTGCTAAATCTCAGAGGCAGATTGGCGACTGTAGAATCCGTTATCCCATTCCGCATTGTGAGGGGTCGTTGCACCATGTTATGCGCCTTACGGCCTGGTGCATCCGTTTTCTGCAAGCATTTGTTTCGGGTTAGCATTCCCTAGCGGACACATGCATCCGATTTCAACCAAACCTCCTTAGTCGCCTCTTACGACATGCGTGGCAGGTAACAGTGGTTCTATTATTTACGTCCCAAATTTGGGCCCCGGTAACCACTCGGGCGGAACTTTTATTTAAATATTTTCTAAGGAATTTTACCCAGAGAGTTTCCAGCCCGCTCTACTCGATTTTGAACTGCTGGGCGTTCTTTTACGTGCTCAAATTGAACTAGGGACCTACGTTTTATCGTCCGTCTCCGATATGACTAGGAACTCGATCTCACCTACACTGAGATCGGGAATCTCTGGAAAAATATCAAGATGGTTTCACGAGGGAGCGAACCTGGTACCATTGGCACGAGAGACGAGCACCTAACCTCTACAGCACAAAGACCCCGGTACAAAAAGAATGACCTTCGACTTGCGACGGTACTGAAGATCTACCATGATCACAAAATCTCTCTTGTTGCTTCGGGACCTTTAACATTGCAACTATTTTACGGGACCTCTAGCATTTCAACTATTTTACGGGACCTCTAACATTGCAACTATTTTACGGGACCTCTAGCATTGCAACTATTTTACGGGACCTCTAGCATTGCAACTATTTTATGAGACCTCTAGTAACATTGCAACATTTATTTAGACCTACTGCACAAGACCTCTATGCATTGACCACTATTTTTATTTGAATGGAGTGAAAGTTTTTTTAACAACATATTTTTATTTCTATTCTTAATTGATTATTTGCTCCAAGGAGAGAGAGAGAGAGAGAGAAAGAGTGAGAGAGAAAGAGAGAGAGAGAGAAAGAGAGAGAGAGAGAAGAGAGAGAGAGAAAAGAGAGAGAGAGAGAGAAAGAGAGAAAGAGATAGTGTCAAGAAACATGATCGCCTACGCCGGCAGGCATTGGACGTAATTCTTATCCTTCTTCTTCTTTTCCCAGCGTTTTCAGACATCGACTTGTACACTTCTAAAGTAGTTAGTGGTCAACTGGAGTCTGTGTACATCTCCATATAGCTTGTCTTGGACTGACATCAACTTGTACACTTCTAAAGTAGTTAGTGGTCAACTGAAGTCTGTGTACATCTCCATATATCTTGTCTTGGACTGACATCGTCTTGTATACTTCTAAAGTAGTTAGTGGTCAACCGGAGTCTGTGTACATCTCCATATAGCTTGTCTTGGACTGACATCGTCTTGTATACTTCTAAAGTAGTTAGTGGTCAACTGAGTCTGTGTACATCTCCATATAGCATGTCTTGGACTGACATCGACTTGTATACTTCTAAAGTAGTTAGTGGTCAACTGAAGTCTGTGTACATCTCATATAGCATTGTCTTGGACTGATATGGGGATTGGCTATGTGCGTTTTCTCTCTGTTCACTGTATGTTGGACATTCTTGCAGTTTGTGTGTCTCTGTCATCTTGTTGGTACCACATGTGCATACGCCATGAGGGCCTATTTTATACTTGTTAAACAGATGACAGCCTATTGAGCCCTGTTCGTAGACGAAAAATGACAACCAGTACTTCTCTATTAAGTTGGTGGTATGCATCATATTTTTCATGACCTAGGTGATCTCTCAACAATTTGTTCTTGTAAGCCATTTTTATTCTTTCTTGTGCTTCCTCATATGCCATCATACTGATCTCTGTGGCTAAGTGGTTAATCTGTGCTATGGTTGCCTCTATGCCAGTCAGGTAGTGGGTCTCGATTCGATGGCCGTTTCTGCTCACGAGTGCATCTTTTCCAGAGACCCCTAGGATTGTTGCTGGAGCTACGGAGTTCGTGCTTTGTGCAATACTCTCGGCAGGTGGCTTGCCATTTCTGAGGAGAGTGACCGAGCCATATGGGGTAACACCCGGTGCAATGAAGTCGATCCTTCGGCTTTAAAATCCTTTAAACTGGTGTCTGTCTGTGGTAGCCTGCGCCTTTTGGCCAGTGTGTCCGCAGTCTCGTTGACAAGTATTCCGCAGTGGGAATCCACTGTATTACCACTCTAGAGAAATTGTTGCATATTTGGCGTAGTGATGCTTGAAGGTCCTTCATTTTGTTATTTTCTTGATATTTTCGAGCAGCACTTGATTGATTAATTCCTAATTGTTTCCCTTTAATTTGTATTCTAAATTGCTCTTGAAAATGAATACATTATTTAATGGTTACTTCCCTTTGACTAAGCAATTTGATGCTCACAAAAACAAATGCATATATATAGTTTTTTTTAACGGTTTTATGCAATACAATACATTTAATGCTGTTAAAAATCTTGGTATCTGATTGAGTTTAACTCCAAGATTAGCTCAATTGATGAACATCGTTTTCAGAATAAGAAAATCTAATTATTCAGCCGGACCTAGATTGGAATGTCACCGGCTGCCTTGTGAAAACATCTCCATTAGACATTCAAGGTCATCGTCAGGACAGTAATATTCGTATTCGTCCCCTCCACAGTGGTACAGCCTGACGCCCATGTTGCCAAGGGTAACACAAGCCACAGCCATTAATATGTATGTCGCGTGAAGGAATCGAACAGGCCCCACTTTCATATACGGCAGACGTGCTGTTAAATCGAGGAATCCTTCTCTGCTGAAGAATCGTCCTGGGAGTAAAATCAAAGCAGCGTATAAGATACATAAAGAAACGACAAACAGTAATAAAATTGTAATAATTATCCTCGTATGTACGGTAGGATCAGTTGCGTGCCGTCAATGGACTAGCAGGACTAGCCTAGTCCCACAGAGCCCAGCCATTTTGAAATGAAAATCGTGACATATCCTTTACAGGACGTAGTCATCAAACCACAGCAAACGAGTCGTTGATTTTCTAGGCACCACTTGTACGTTCAGTAGTTTGCCATTGCTTTATGAACGGTGAGGTATATTTTTACCTTTGTAAAAATCCCACGGAAACGAATTTGCTTCCAAACTTGCCCACCGTGGGGCTTGAACCAGGTACGCTTAGGTTTGTGATCGAGTTCACTGCCGCTTGAGCTACAGACGCTCACCCATTATACTAAGAAGCAAAATCAATCATCTGAAAGCATTGCAAATAGTGACATTCATCCTACTAGCGAACAATGTACTTCGGATGTTATCAAACTGACAGCTTCTAATACAAAATTTGGGACTAGTATTCCTAGTAAAAACTAATAGTCTGAGCTTGATAACGATGACAGATTTTCGATTTTGTATGTTAAACTACTCATTGACTTTGTAAACACTGTGTTGTGCAATAAATGTGGACAGCCTCTGGGCGAGAACAAGTCTTATGTGCCTGAAGATAGGTGCTCACTTGCGTCAAAGTTCACTTTCCACTGTCAATCTTTTATCATTCATGTCTTCTGCAAAATGTGGGAGGACTTACAAATTCAACAGACGGTATCCATTTGCTCTCTGTGCCATAGGATGTGACTATATTCATGGCAAGACATTTCTTGGGAATATGAATATGCCAACAAATATGTACAAAGGCAGTTGGTCTATTCATAAGAAAAATATTCTTCATGTCACTGAGGCAGTTGCTCAGGCAAGTATGCAGAAAGCTGCTTATGAGATCAAAGAAAAGAAAGGATCATACATACTACTCTCTTGTGACGGCACATGGCAAAGAACAAAGAAGAGGGTTTCAGAGCAAAAATGGTGTGGTCACAGCTCTCAAAGTAGATGGACATAACTCTAAAGTCCTCGACACCGCAGTTTTGAGCAACTATTGCAATACTTGTGCAAAAAAACATGAAAAATAAAGCTGAAGCCGAGTTCCAGGCTTGGAAATGTGCACATGTTCACAACTGTGATAAAAGTCACAATGGATCAGCATTCAGTATGGAGCCAGCTAGAGCACTACAAATGTTCAGGCGAAGTGAACAGTTGCATGGTCTGCGTTAGGTTTCCTTTCTTGGAGATGGAGATAGCAAAGCATACTCATCGGTAGCAAGTGCAGAACCACCTGCGTATAATGATGCAGGCATTTCCAAGCTTGAGTGTTGTGGGCATGTACAGAAGAGAATGGGGTGGCATCTAACCAATAAGGTAACTCAGTTAAAAACGGAGACCTTCAAATATAACGATAAGAATGTACGAAGAATTGGTGGGAGAGGTGGTCTCACACAGAAGAAAATTTTCAATATTCAAGGACCATATGGTGCTGCTATAAAAAGAAACATTAACAATGTACCCCAGATGCAAAATGAAATCTGGGCTATTTGGGAACACCAGAACCGGTATCACACCAACTGTGGAAACTGGTATCCTTCCAAGAAGCGGCCAGCTGGAGATCCTGACATAAATGCTTTGCCTATGTATGTGTGTGAGGCAATTAGACCTGTCTTTGAAACCCTCACTAGTGACACCTTATTATCAAAGTGTGCTCATGGAGGGACACAAAATACAAATGAGAGTTTTCATAACTTAATTTGGCAAAGGTGCCAGAAGACTGATTTTGTTGGAAGGCCTCGGCTTGCTTTGGCAGTTTCTGATGCTGCAAAAGTTTTTAATGATGAAGATGCCCGAATGGTTACCGGGGCCCAAATTTGGGATGTAAAGAATAGAACCACTGTTACCTATCACGCATGTCGTAAGAGGCGATTAAGGAGGTTTGGATGAAATCGGATGCACATATCGTAAACGTGTAGAAGTCTATGTGTTTAGGGGCCTACCAAACCAATGTGCAACGTATACACGTTCTTGGCGAGGATCAAACATATCACAAAGAGTGATTAAAATTGGTCATAAAGAACGAACGCGAAGAAGAAAAAGAATGATGGAGAGTGTGGTAGGCTACCTATATTTGAGACGTTAGGGATGCCCACTGGAGTTTACACCAGTCTCTGTTTTAATGAACTTGCTGGGATTCGAGTAAAGGCGGCATCTACACCACTTGGACCAAATGAACGACGAAGACGGAAAATATCAGCTTCAGGAGACAAGGAGGAGGATGATGATTTTTATCTTGTTGGTACTCACGAGTAGTCCAGATTAGTTTCTTCTACACATTTGTGATTAGTTTCTTCTACCAACATGAAAAGCTAATCATATGTCTACAAGAAATAGGCCTAGATGGGGATGATATCAGACTAATAAGTAACATATACTGGGAACAGACAGCAATAATAAAATATGAAAATAGCTACTCTCCATACATAGACATAAAGAGAGGAATGAGACAAGGATGCATACTGTCACCAAGCCTATTTAACATCTACACAGAAAAAATCTTCAAACAACTAGAGGGAATGCCAGGACTCAAGATCAATGGAAAAATAATAAATAACTTAAGATATGCAGATGACACAGTATTGGTAGCAGAAAATGAACAAGATCTACAAGAATTAGTGGACCAATTGGACAGAACTAGCAAGGAATATGGATTAGACATTAACATACAGAAAACAAAAACTATGGTAATCAACAAGGAAATGGAAAAACCTAAAATGAATATAAAAATACATGGAGAATTACTACATCAAGTAAAAGCTACTCCTATCTCGGTCAGATGATAACAGATGATGGCAGATGTATAACTGAAATTAAAAGAGAATAGGAATGGCCAAGGATAATTTCAATAGTATGAGAAAGTTACTGACATCCAAACAAATCACAAACAGGCTAAAAATTAGAATGATCAAATGCTATATATATCCTATATTAATGTATGGCTCGGAAACATGGACAATGAACAAGCAGTTAGAAGACAGAATTGATGCATTTGAGATGTGGATATATAGAAGAATAAGCAGAGTTTCATGGACAGAAAAACAGACAAATAAACAAGTTTTAGGAAAACTAGGCATGAAGAAACAATTATTAAGAGAAATAAAATTCAGACAAGTAAAGTATTTTGGGCACATAAAAGGCATGACACCATGATAAAACATTTACTAGAGGGGAAAGTTGAGGGGAGAAGAGCAAGAGGAAGACCGAGAGATAAGTGGGAGGAAACTTTAAGAAATGGACAGGTTACAGTCTGGCAGTGTGCAACACCAAGGCGAAAGACAGAGGATGCTGGAGATTCATTGCAGCCAACCTTCGATGTGGAGACGGCACCTGATGATGATGATGACACATTTGTGTTCATGTAAGATCAGTATCTTGTTGTAGCTCACGAGTAGTTCAGATTAGTTTCTTCTACACATTTGTGTTCATGTAAGATCAGTATCTTGTTGCAGCTCACGAGTAGTTCAGATTAGTTTCTTCTACACATTTGTGTTCATGTAAGATCAGTATCTTGTTGTAGCTCAAGAGTAGTTCAGATTAGTTTCTTCTACACATTTGTGTTCATGTAAGATCAGTATCTTGTTGCAGCTCACGAGTAGTTCAGATTAGTTTCTTCTACACATTTGTGTTCATGTAAGATCAGTATCTTGTTGTAGCTCAAGAGTAGTTCAGATTAGTTTCTTCTACACATTTGTGTTCATGTAAGATCAGTATCTTGTTGCAGCTCACGAGTAGTTCAGATTAGTTTCTTCTACACATTTGTGTTCATGTAAGATCATTATCTTGTTGGTACTCATGAGTAGTCCAGGTTAGTTCTTCTACACATTTTTGTTCATGTACAATCAGAATAATTACATTTTAACAGCCTATGTGCCAGAAAAGGTGACCTGACTCACATTTTACATGAGTTCAAACATTCAAACGCGTTTTTCTCAATATCACGTTTTCACACACTTTAATCACTGTTCCCAAGATAATTTCTAAACATCTAAGCCAAATTCAATCAAATTTGGTGCAGATACTCTTCAGTTACTTCTGATTCAAATAATCTTCTAACAAAGATCTAACTCTTAAGGTTAACATTTGACCTAAGTTCAAATTTTAATGAAATTTGGAACATCAGTATGAGAAAATCTAACTCAGATATTAAGTTGAAAGTAGTCTATTCTATAGCTTAACTATATCTGAGTAACAAGGCTTCATATATGAAATAGTATTTTAGTAGGAGTAGGTTGGGGGACTGCCTAGAGTAGTTGATAGTAGCTCGGCCTGCTAGCTGTGAGACGCCTCATAGCTCGGGTTCGAACCTACTGTCCGGCATTTGTTCGAGTCCCTGGTCTTACTCAGGACGATAACGTGAGTACCTCTGAAGTCGGAGAAAATCTGCCTGTATGGCGAGGGAATACTAATTACGAGTACATTGAGCACACGGCTGCCAGTGTAAAGTAATTTACAATGTGCACGCTGCTGCCATTGTAAGAAATTGGAAAAACAGATTTTCACGCAAAAATCAGTTTCAGAGATGAAACTTCGTTTGAGTTGAAAGCGGACGAAAGAAAAAAAAAAAAAAAAAAAGCAGGAGCAGGAACCCTACTGCAACCAATTTACCCACCATCGAAAATGGTACTTCACTTATTTGTAAATAACAAATAAATAAACATATATATCTTTAATTTTTTATTATCTACAGGTTGTGTACCACATAACAGATGGTGCGACGGCATCAAGAACTGCCTTACGAACATGAATATCAGCTTACAAAGTGCCTTAAAACAAGCACACACAAGATCACTACATTTCACCCACAACACTTCTATAAAGAAGTCAATAGTGGAACAGAAGAACAAGCACACACAAGATCACTACGTTTCACCCCCAACACTTCTATAAAGAAGTAAATGGCGGAACAGAAGAAGAAGGCAGGTTGTGTAACCATTATGTATACTCCATGCCAAATGTCATGAAGATCTGACCATATCTAGTCATATATATGTGTATCAACAAGTGTTGTATAATTTATGATCTTCAACATGTATGCCCATCAACAAGTGTTGTATAATTGATGATCTTCAACCTTGTTCCCTCTCTACGGCCTTGAAAAAAAATGACAAAGGTTATTGTTTAAACAGTGATTTGAAATGGTTGAACTAATTTGAGTTCAATTTCCACGGGCTATAAAAGCATACAATAAAAATATTGATTAAAAAGTATTAATACTTCTCACAATTTGCGTCACAATACTCAGCTTCCCCTCTCCTCTTCTTCTTCTTTGAACGATCTACATCGACCACTTGTTAACCATTCTTTGTGATTGTATGTGATCTGAGCCTAAGAGCGATTGTACGTTGTGCCAGTTATGCGATTAACAAGTAGGTCAGTACATTCGATTTCTGTGACGTTGTTTATTTACTAGGGTAGCTTCCCTAAGCCCCTACCTCAATGGCCTCTTACGACATGCCTTGTATGTCGCAGTTTTACTATTCTTTGCTCCCCTTGCAAGCCATAGCAACACATGGACGGTGTAGAAACGAAAATATAAAATATTGTCACTCACCGTCTCCAAGGATGGACTCGGGAACGCCTCCAGTCTCGACTTCCTGATATGAAGCACTCCACCACACTCCATGGGAGTCCACGTACATGTCTCGTGAGGGTTGCCAGCAATGCAGCGCCCACTCTTCCATCACAGCAGAATCTAAGGTTTTTCTATGGAGATAATGGCATTGTTTATAAGCTGTAGGATGGTCAGACAATGCTATGTACATATAAGGGGTATAGGACAGCAGGACACATTATATATAGTAAGCAGGCAGTAATTACAAACAGAAGGGAAGAACAAACAGAAGGGAAGAACAAACAGAAGGGAAGAACAAACAGAAGGGAAGAACAAACAGAAGGGAAGAACAAACAGAAAGAAGAACAAACATAAGGGAAGAACAAACATAAGGGAAGAACAAACAGAAAGGAAGAACAAACATAAGGGAAGAACAAACAGAAGGAAGAACAAACAGAAGGGACGGACAAACAGAAGGGACGGATAAACAGACCGGAAGAACAAACAAATGGGAGGGACAAACAGATGGAAAGAGCAAACAAAAGGGAAGAACAAATAGAAGGAAAATAAGAAAAGAATCCGAGAGGAAGGTCACGAAAAAGATGGATAGAAAGCATAATCCTGTTAAAAAGTAAAAATAACTATCAACAAAACCACTAGATCAGCGTAAGAGAACAAACAGAAAATCCCGACACTAGACAACAACAACAACACGGTAACAGTGTGACGAGGAAAGAAGACAGACAAAATGTATTTGTATTAATTAATTGCTTCTTTTGTATGACAATCTGTGTTTCTGAATTCTTAGAGGTATGGTAAGGATGATGATGGTGCTGATTTTAATAATGATGGTAATAATGATGATGATGGTAATGATGGTAATGATAATGATGGTAATGATGATGGTAATAATGATGGTAATGATGATGATAATAATGATGATGGTAATAATGATGGTAATGATGATAGTAATAATGATGATGGTAATAATGATGATGGTAATAATGATGATGGTAATAATGATGATGATAATGATGGTAATAATGATGGTAATAATGATGATGAAGGTATATGATGATGGTAATAATGAATGATAATGATGATGGTAATGATGATGATAATATGATGGTAATGATGATGTATATGTGTAATGATGATGAGTGGTAATGATGATGGTAATAAATGATGTATAGGATAGTGATGATGATAGATGGTAATGATGATGATGGTAATATGAGGATGATGATAGATAGTAATTATGGTGATGATATAATAGATAAAATAATGAAGTTTGAGGTTCGTTGAGGATTCGAACCTTGCAACCTTCATGTTGTGAGGCCGATAATGTAGGGACAAGTACCTGAACGACTCAGACAATGGGAGTTTACTTGGGCGCAAGCAGTCCAGCATGGCTTCTCTCCACCGTCTATACTGGACCAGCCTATCAAGCTTCCTACGGGGTGTCGACGAACTTATGATGAGCAGTGGGATTTGGGAGCGAAATTGTTGCCTGTTGGCGGCTTCGTATGCCAATCTGGCAACTGTACGGTTTTCTGCCATTCTGGAATTGGAAAACATTTTGATTAAGAGTTTCAGAATTAGCAAGCTCTTTTTCACACTCCCACTCTCTCTTCATCTCACTCTCACCCTTTCTTCATCTCACTCCCACTTTTGATTTTCCTAGCCCTCACTTTTTCTTCATCTCACTCGCACTTTTTCTTCATGTCACTCGCACTTTTTCTTCATCTCACTCGCACTTTTTCTTCATCTCACTCGCACTTTTTCTTCATCTCACTCGCACTTTTGATTTTCCTAGCCCTCACTTTTTCTTCATCTCACTCGCACTGAGTTTTCATTTCCTAACACTCTCGCTTAATCTCTCTCAACGCCCGAGTGCTTACCGGGGCCCAAATTTGGGGTGTAAAGAATATAACCCCGCATGTCGTAAGAGGCGACTTATGAGGTTTGGCTGAAATCGGATGCACGTGTCCTAGACGTGCAGAAGTCTATGCGTTTAGGGGCCTACCAAACCAATGTACAACGTATACACCTTCTTGGCAAAGACCAAACATATCACAAAGAGTGATTAAAATTGGTCGTAAAGAACGAACGCAAAGAAGAAGATCTCTCTCATATTCACACTTCATTTCCCTCTCACTCCCTCCCACTCTCTCTTCATCTCCATCCCACTAAACCTTCATTTACCTACGTCTCTCTCTCTCTCTCTCTTCGACTCTCACTCTATCTGCATTTCTCTACCACTCTCTATTCATCTCCCTCTCACTTGTTCTTCATCTCCCTCCACTCTCTCTTCATCTCCCTAACACACACTCTTATCTCCCTCCCACTCTATGTTCCTCTTCCTCCCACCGATTCTGTATCTGCATCTCACGCACACGTCACCTCAATCCCACTCTCTTCATCTTCCTCTCACTCTCTCTTAATCTCCCTCCCACTCTCTCTCTTCTTCTACTCCCACTCACTTTTCATATCTGTTCCACTAGCTACTTATCGCCTTTCTACTCTTCACCTTCCTCCCACCCACTCTTCATCTCTCGTCTACTATTTGATTCTCGTTCCTCTTCTTCTGTTGTCGTCACACTGTTACCTGGTTGTTGCCCAGTGTCGCAGTTTTCTGTTCCTGTCTTGTGCTGCTCTAGTGTCGTCACATTGCTACCTGGTTGTAGCCCAGTGTCGCGGTTTTCTGTTCCTGTCTTGTGCTGCTCTAGTGTCGTCACACTGCTACCTGGTTGTAGCCCAGTGTCGCGGTTTTCTGTTCCTGTCTTGTGCTGCTCTAGTGTCGTCACATTGCTACCTGGTTGTAGCCCAGTGTCGCGGTTTTCTGTTCCTGTCTTGTGCTGCTCTAGTGTCGTCACACTGTTACCTGGTTGTTGCCCAGTGTCGCAGTTTTCTGTTCCTGTCTTGTGCTGCTCTAGTGTCGTCACACTGTTACCTGGTTGTAGCCCAGTGTCGCGGTTTTCTGTTTCTGTCTTGTGCTGCTCTAGTGACTTGGGTGATAGTTATTTTTGCTTTCTGACAGGATTCTGCTGTACCATCTATCCACCCTTTTTGTGGTCATCCTCTCACCTTCTTTCCTGATTTTCTGTTGTAGAATGTATACAGTGGAGTTTGGATGCATTCTTATCAAGTTATCAAACCACTTCATTCTTTGTTTCTCAATGTAATTCAAGCAAGGTTCGGTGCCAACTTTCTTTCTTATGCTGATGTTGGTGACTCTGTCTTTTCTGTTGTTGATAACTTGTCGCAGGCGCCACATTTCACATGTAGGTATTTTTGCGACATTGCTTTGCTCATTGTCCATGTTTGGCTTTGGTAATACAGAGTAAGCATGAACATTACATCTAGGAGAATTCTGTTGAAACAGGTAGCATAATGTTAGGAGAAAGACAGAAGGCAAATGCAGTGACATACCAACTGTCACCACTATTAAAACATCCAAGCATTAACATGGCAGTCAAACGACAACTGATAAACTGCATATTTATTCCAACTCTCTGCTATCAGTGCCAAACATGGCCCTGACTAAGACACAAGAAAGAAAGATTACAACATGTGAAATGAGATGTCTACGAAAAGCTGTCAACGTTACAAGGCGAGATAGAGTGAGAAACGAGAATATCAGAAGCATCGTTGGTACTATACCATTCATACAGTACATCGAGAAGCAAAGATTCAAGTGGTTCGGCCATTTAATGAGAATGGAACCACATTTACTACCATCACGTGCCTATAATAATCGACACTCAGGGCGCAGAGCACGAGGCAGGCCAAGAACAAGATGGATAGATAACATCTCAGAGTCCTGCGAAAGCATGGACTGACAACGTCAAGCGCAACACACTGGCACAAGATAGAAACTAACTCTCCCCGACGCTTCACGCAAATGTAGTTAAGATAAGATAAGATAAGATAAGAACAATGTTCTTTTAGTGTTCATGGTGACATGTTTGAATTTCCAAATTGGTGCTATTTGTCCTATCATTTGATTTGTTTTATTGCATCGATCTTGGATTTCGTTAGTTTTTCTTCCATTTGTAACTAGGTGGGTGGGGGTATCTCTGTGGCGTTGAGGTCATGAGGTCAGGTGCTCGCCTATCGTTTCAAAGTACTCGTTGCTCCTCCGTGGAGCTTCGGATATTTTCCCTGAAATCCCTGATCTAAATGTAGGTGAGATCGAGTTCCGAGTCCTATCGGAGACGAAGGATAAAACGTATATTCCGTGTTCATGTCGAGCACGTAAAAGAACCCTTGGCAGCTGTAAATCGGAACGAGAAGACCTGAGGAGAAGATAGTAAGAAGGATCCTTTCCTGGAACCCACAAGGACAGCGAAAGAAAGGGAGGTCTAGAAACAGATGGAGATGAGATTTGGAGGCAGAGATCAATAATATCAAGAAGAGCTGGAGAGAGCTGCAGGAGATAGCTAGAGATTTGGAGGCAGAGATCAATAATATCAAGAAGAGCTGGAGAGAGCTGCAGGAGATAGCTAGAGATTTGGAGGCAGAGATCAACAATATCAAGAAGAGCTGGAGGAAGCTGCAGGAGATAGCTAGAGATTTGGAGGCAGAGATCAATAATATCAAGAAGAGCTGGAGAGAGCTGCAGGAGGTAGCTAGAGATTTGGAGGCAGAGATCAACAATATCAAGAAGAGCTGGAGGAAGCTGCAGGAGATAGCTAGAGATTTGGAGGCAGAGATCAACAATATAAAGAAGAGCTGGAGAGAGCTGCAGGAGATAGCTAGAGATTTGTAGGCAGAGATCAACAATATCAAAAGAGCTGGGGAGCTGCAGGAGATACTAGAGATGAGATTTGGAGGCAGAGATCAACAATATAAAGAAGAGCTGGAGGAGCTGCAGGAGATAGCTAGAGATGAGATTTGAGGCAGAGATCAACAATATAAAGAAGAGCTGGAGGAAGCTGCAGGAGATAGCTAGAGATTTGGAGGCAGAATCAATAATATCAAGAAGAGCTGAGAGAGCTGCAGGAGATAGCTCAGAGATTTGGAGGCAGAGATCAATAATATAAAGAAGAGCTGGAGAGAGCTGCAGGAGATAGCTAGAGATTTGGAGGCAGAGATCAATAATATCAAGAAGAGCTGGAGAGAGCTGCAGGAGATAGCTAGAGATTTGGAGGCAGAGATCAATAATATAAAGAAGAGCTGGAGAGAGCTGCAGGAGATAGCTAGAGATTTGGAGGCAGAGATCAACAATATCAAGAAGAGCTGGAGGGAGCTGCAGGAGATAGCTAGAGATGAGATTTGGAGGCAGAGATCAACAATATAAAGAAGAGCTGGAGGGAGCTGCAGGAGATAGCTAGAGATTTGGAGGCAGAGATCAATAATATCAAGAAGAGCTGGAGAGGCTGCAGGAGATGCTAGAGATTTGGAGGCAGAGATCAACAATATAAGAAGAGCTGGAGGGAGCTGCAGGAGATAGCTAGAGATTTGGAGGCAGAGATCAATAATATCAAGAAGAGCTGGAGAGAGCTGCAGGAGATAGCTAGAGATTTGTAGGCAGAGATCAACAATATAAAGAAGAGCTGGAGAGAGCTGCAGGAGATAGCTAGAGATTTGGAGGCAGAGATCAACAATATCAAGAAGAGCTGGAGGGAGCTGCAGGAGATAGCTAGAGATGAGATTTGGAGGCAGAGATCAACAATATCAAGAAGAGCTGGAGGAAGCTGCAGGAGATAGCTAGAGATAGGAAGACTTGGCATGAGTTGGTTGAGGGCCTATGCATCAATTTGAGTTTTTAAAAAGGCAAACGAGAGAGAGAGAGAGAGAGAGAGAGAGAGAGAGTACCCGATGAAGAGGAGAAAGAAACTATCGAGACATGTAGAATGTTGATGATTGTGGTAATGATGATGGCAATGACGATGGTGATAAGGTTGTCTTACGTCGTCCCCGGGAGAGTACCCTTTTCACAGACGGAAAAACCTCTGGCTGTGGAGACAAATTAGAAGATTATGCTCAAGATATGAAAATAGATTTGTGAAATTATAAATGTGAAATTAGAAATCATCATCATCAGGTGCCGTGTCGGCTAGAGTAGGTGATCGTAGATCTCCACAAATCTCTGTCTGTGATGTTTGTACTACCATCTCAGATGATAACGCTCTTCCGTGCCATGAAGTCAGGCCATCCAACATTTTCTCCCTGTATCTTCCTCTGTCTGGTATCCCTCGTTTTTGCCGGTTGTCACAATGTGTTCTAAACCTCCCTTCCTCATCACATGTCTGAAAAATGATGACTGCCTCTTTCTTATAATGATGATAGATTTTCTCTGTGTCTTGACTTCATTCAACACCTCCACATTAGTAATTTTAGCAGTCCATGGGATTCTCATCATTCTTCTGTAAAACTACATCTCTGTGGCCTCCAGAGAATTTGCTATCTGTTTGATATATGAATTTGAAAATGTGAAATTAGGTGTGTGAATTTGAAAATATGAAATTAGGTGTATGAATTTGAAAATGTGAAATTAGGTGTATGAATTTGAAAATGTGAAATTAGGTGTATGAATTTGAAAATGTGAAATTAGGTGTGTGAATTTGAAAATGTGAAATTAGGTGTATGAATTTGAAAATGTGAAATTAGGTGTGTGAATTTGAAAATATGAAATTAGGTGTATGAATTTGAAAATGTGAAATTAGGTGTGTGAATTTGAAAATATGAAATTAGGTGTATGAATTTGAAAATGTGAAATTAGGTGTATGAATTTGAAAATGTGAAATTAGGTGTATGAATTTGAAAATATGAAATTAGGTGTGTGAATTTGAAAATATGAAATTAGGTGTATGAATTTGAAAATATGAAATTAGGTGTGTGAATTTGAAAATATGAAATTAGGTGTATGAATTTGAAAATGTGAAATTAGGTGTGTGAATTTGAAAATGTGAAATTAAATACTGAATTTGATCATGCAATTAGATGTATTTGGTTATTGGTAGCTGAATTGACGTCCTAGCACCCCTAACAGACCCATAGGTGCTCAGTCTTCCCTGACAGTTGTCGAAGGGTTTTTCTGTCGGTGCATAACAGAAAATCCCAACCTGAACAGTTTCGTGGCAACTGCACTAACCACGTGGTCATTGAATTTCTTAGACTCACGTCCCATATGTCCTACACCGCCCTAACAAGCGGTGCTACAGGCAGTAACACCAGTTTTTGTTGTCCCTCTTCTTCTTCTTGCGTTCACACGATAGGAATTCAGGCGTAGTCATGGCGTCTAGTTTAGAGCTTCTGACTGATTTTTGCGTGAAGCTCTACTTTCCTTATTATCGGTGCCCCTCGAACTACAAGCATGCCTTCTTCGACTTCAGATGTGGCTTCTATATTTTATTTCCTTTCTTTTATTTCATCTTCTTCTTACTTTTCTCGTATAATTTATTCAACATGGCGGCTCTACCAACAGACGATGAATAAGTAAACAATTATTGGTTGATTTCGATTTTAGTTTGACCAATAGGAATGTGAAGAGACTGACCAATGACAGAGCACACTTACCGTAGTACCTACTGCTATTGGTTTCGGACTTAATCTGCAGTCACTGAACTGAAACATAATAATGAATAATTAAGTAATTAATTACTGGCACACATAATTTCAAAGGGTTCGGTATTATACATAGAACTGATAATTCCCCTCGTACCGTTATACGTTACATAGGGCCTGCAAGCAATTTCTCCATACCGTTCTATCCTGGGCAACTCACTCAATCTCTTCCATGGATTTGAGACCGATATTTCTTACCTCTCTCAGCAAAGTTCGTTTCATGGTCTCTTTAGATCGTCTTCTCTTTCTTGAACCTTTGCATCCCACTGCAATGCCTGCTTTGATGTTCTTTGATCATTTCTCCTCAAGATATGTCCAACATATCTCCATCTTTTCCTTCTTGTAACAGTTGTTACTAGTGGTTGACCAGAAATTTCTTCTCAAGGTGTGTCCAACATATCTCCACCTTCTCTTTCTTATAACAGTTGTTACTAGTGGGTGACCAGACATTTCTTCTCAAGGTGTGTCCAACATATCTCCATCTTCTCCTTCTTATAACAGTTGTTACTAGTGGTTGACCAGACATTTCTTCTCAAGGTGTGTCAACCATATCTCCATCTTCTCCTTCTTATAACAGTTGTTACTAGTGGTTGACAAAACATTTCTCTGATTTTATCACTTGATATACATGGGCGTACACAAACATTTTTCCAGGAGGAGCAAAATAAAAATAAAATTTAGTTTCGAAAAATTACGTGGAAATGGAGAAGACCAGATTCGCACAAAACATTTTTAAAAAAATCCATTTTCCAGAGGCGTCCCTTCTAACCCCCCTCCCGACCTCTTTCCTTGTCTTAACGTATGGACGCCCATGGTCGTATAACACAACTGCTTTCAAATAGTATATCACAACATGCATTGCTATAAGAATAAGAGGGCGCCCTAGTAGAATACATGGGGTTAATATACTAGAAACATATTACCGCTAAATGTAAGGAATATAATGAATGCCCCACATAGGTCACCGTATTAGCAACCAGTCATGTACACATCGCTTGGATAAATAGATAAATAGACAGATGGATAGATGGATGGATGGATGAATGGATAGATAGATAGATAGATTGATAGTTAGTTAGATAGGTAGACAGACATACAGACAGACAGACAGGCAGACAGACAGATAACTAGGTAATAATAGATTTAGATTGAAGATTAAAAAGATGTAGATATATAGATAGATAGATAGATATAGATAGATAGATAGATATATAGATAGATATGTAGGTAGACAGACAGACAGACATACAGGCAAACGTTACAACAACTTACAGATGATGATACAGAGTTGTCCCTGGATGCTTCTTTTCTCGAGGACTGTGGATAAAATGGACAGTTTAACGAATGTTGAGTTGCGAACTGATGATGATGAATATGGTAAGAATGATAATGATGATGGTGATGATGATGCCAATGATGGTGTTGATGATAATGATGATGATAGTGGCGATAATGATGATTATGGTGATGATAGTGATGATGAAGATGATGATGATGATGATGATGACGATAGTGATGATTATGACGATGACGCTGATGGTGATGATGACGGTGAAGGTGATGATCATGATGATGGTGATGATGGTGAAGATGATAATGATGATAGCGATGATGACGATGGTGATGATGATGAGGGTCTTGCCTTTGTACTAGCCATTTCAGTGTAACGTTTTGAGGATTTCTGAAAGAAAGAAACAAAATTGATTTACAAATGTTTTTTCTTCTGGTTTCGTTCAGAGATCTTCTTCAGCGATCTCTGGTCATGCGGTTAGTTTAATGTGGACCACAAACTGGGTGGTCAACTTCAGGTAGGTCATGTTTCCACAAAGCTTAGTTTTCAGGTCGACTGGTTGTGGCCACACGTTGCTTCTCAGCTCACACAGGAGAGGACAGTCTTGCAGGGCATGCTCCGGTGTCTGTGTTGGTAGAGAACTGTTTGACTTATTCCTAGTCTATGTAAGTGTCTGTTCAGCATGCGGAGACCCACGTGATCAGTTTCAGCCAACGGGAATCGCAAATTGTTTATGCTAACATGAAGCTTTTCAGTTTCAGTTTAAGTTTGGAATATCTTCATTGCACTCCGGACATGTCCATAGATGCTCCGATCTCCTTCGCAATATCTCCAACAGCGTCCAGCGACTGACCGTACCAGTTCTATTTTGATTGATGAGCCGACTCGTATACCTGTTGTACCGTTCTTTTCTTGCCACACCAATCTTCAAACCCAGTTCTCGCAGTCTAGTAGTTGACGTGGATTGGTTTAGATGAAGGTCTTCTTTGCGGCCACGCTCTATGAGGGCGTTCACGATGTCAGCTCTGTCCATTGGCTGGCCCTCTGATATAGCGGCAGAGCCAGCCAGCCTGTCTGCTCTCTCATTGCCAACGATACCCATGTGCCCCGGAACAAAGACAAGTGTAATTCTGCAAATTGTTGACGCCTGCAATGATTCAGTCCATTGCCTGCGCACCGAACCGGCCTCCACCTTTCGGATCATACTCAATGAGTCACTCAGAATGCACGCATGAGTATAGTTTTGTGACTCTAGCCAGAGTAGTGCATTGGTCACCGCCAGTACCTCCATTGTCATGCTGCTTGTTGTCATACTAAATGCACCACTGGCCTCCTGGACCGTTTTGCCACATGAGCTTACAGAGAAGGCCAATGCAGACTTTTCGTGACGAACTACCGGTCCATCCGTGTAAATCACGTCGTCTTCATTACAGTTGTCATCGATAATGGTTTTGACGTCTGCATTTAACGCTGCGGGATTTCCTTCTCTGTAACCTTTGTCAAATTTAATGATGGTTGAAAAAGTGTTCCAGTATATTGGAGGCATCGGTATCCATTCTTCCCCATAGTCAATATTATTGAGCCCGCATACCAGCTGAACAGTATCTGCGGCATGGCCAACCCATGACTTGCCCGCTTTAGCCGATTTCCACCACTGGTGCTGAGCTGTTCATGCAATGGGTGATCCTTTTGGCACTTATTTTGAGATAGGCACGTGCTCTAGCTATCTTGAGTCTATACTCCATGGTCGGAAAATCCAGGAGAAAACCTCATCGCCACACAGGGAGTATCCCTTGTGCAACCGAGGATGATGCGCATAGCTTCGTTCTGTATTCTCTCCAGTCTTTCGATTTGCGTTTTGTTAACAGTGAAGGTGGCCATTGTATATTCAATGGTGGAGAGGACCAATGTCTGATACAGAATGGCAAGAAGTCGTTACTCGATGCTAACAGCCACCATGACTCTCATTGCAGCCAAACCTTTGCGTGCCTTGACAATGACATACTCAATATGTTCCCGGAAACACAGTCTGCGGTCAAATGTCACACCCAAATATTTCATCGATTTATCTATGGGCAAAACAATACCGCGAAGTTTCACACTAGGCGTACATGCGTTAACGGTATGATTATTGAGTGAGAACCATGTCACTGCTGCTTTGGTAGGGTTGACTAGTGCACCTGAGACATCACACCAGTCTGTGATGCGGTCGAGTTCCCTCTGTATCTCACCGGCAATTGCACCCCTGTCTTTCCCTTGTCTATACACTAGGATGTCATCAGCAAATGACAGAGTTCTACCTCTGCCGTCGAGTTGTTGTTCTGTGATTGACACCGTGTAAATATTGAATAAGACAGGGGAGAGAGGAGAGCCCTGTGGCAATCCGGAATGTACAGTCACCGGTTCAGAAAACCAACCACCACATCGCAGTACAACCTTCCTTTTGAACAGCACAGCAGCTATCCATCTTATGTATAGAGGATGCACCTGGAGTTTGATGAGCTGGTGCATAAGATAATCATAGGGCACTCTGTTGTATGCGTCTTCCAAGTCCACCATTGCTGCACATGTTTCAATACCTGCATGGAAACCCTCGAAGACATCATAGGCGAAGACCGCAGCGTTGCACCATGTTTCTTTCCCAGATCTGTAACCTCCAAGAGTGGGTTCGAAGATATGACGACTTTCGAGGTCTCATGCCAGTCGACGTGCCACGATTTTCTCAAGAAGCTTGCCTGTCGTGTTTTGCAGTGCAATGATTCTGTAGCCGGCTATCTGAGAGTGATCTTTGTTGGGCTTCGGTAATGGTAGTAGGTAGCTATGAAACCACTCCTCCCTGATCTCACCGTCATGTGAAGCCACCCCTCCCTGATCTCACCGACCTGGATGCTGACGTTGAATTCATTTACCAGTTCCTCGATGTCATCTTTTGATAAATCAGTAATATCCTTGTATCGAATGCCATCAGGCTCTGGCGCAGTGCTTCCAGAGGTTTTCAGTGTTGTCCTGATGACCTCCGCAGTTATAAACAGCTCTTCATCCAACACAACAGCGCTGCAAAGCTCTTCTATGGCCCCCTGAGTCATGAGTCTTTCTGCCTCGTCATTGTGGTCTGTCTGCTGTATGTAGCGTTGGAGGAGAGCTGTACCCTTATTTTCGTCTGACTTCTGCCAGGTCGAGTCAGTGCTTTGGAAATCCTGGATGCATTTACGTCTTGCAGTACCATTCATGCGCTGGTGGAATCTCCAGAACGTCGACAGGGACTTCTCAGCGCACAGCCCACTGCAGAATTCATCCCATGCGACACTCTTAGCCAGATTTGCACGCGCTTTAAAGGACACAGTTTCCTCTTCCATGTCTTTTTTCAGACCCTTGATATGTGCAGGTGGTGTGCTAGTGACCCTTCTGGCCTTCTGCCACAATTTAACCGCTTGTCTCTTGATCCGCCAGGCTTCATCGAAAATATCATTCCACCATTGTGGCTGCGTCAGCTTCCTCTGTTTATTGCTATGTGGTCTGATTTTACTGCTCCTGATCTTGCTGATAGTATGACATCCTGCTGTGACATACTGAAAACTGTGCGCACGTATTTTGTGATCCCATGTTCTGCGTTTTTCAACCAGGATCAAACATGGACATTGATCACTGTCGTGATATCCAAGCACGCTCCATTTACACAAGGGCAATAGAGTGGGAGACACTAATGCCAAATCAATGGCACTGTCAGAGTCCCTGTTCGACTAGCTAGTCTAGTTGCTCTACCATCATTTATACAGACCAGATCTGATGTTACGAGCGCGTCTTCCAACTTTTCACCCTGCTTGTTGGTAGGGTTGTTTCCCCACTGTCTACCCCTGGCGTTAAAATCACCACAGAAGATGATGTTCTTCTCGTCCTGGTCGAATAAACTTTGCCACTGCAGTGTATCGACCTTGCCATTGCACGCATACACGTTCACCAGGACGAAGGGGACATGTGTCTGTACTCTAACTGCATGTACCTGCAAGATGAAGCTTACACCTATATATGTAAGTTTCGATTTCGTGAATAAACGAGCTTTGTATCGGAAAGTTGACATTCCACAGTCCTTAAACTTCCTGAACAATGCAGAGCAGATAATGAAGATTACAATGGTGTATGATACATACAGTTATCTGTTTGTGAAAGTACCGTTGCTAGGGTTTGAAAAACGCAAATTTCATAACAATTTGATATAAATTATCAATTTGACATCTAGAATTAGTTCAGCAAAATATGAATATTGCATTAAAATTACATTAAAAAAAAATAAATAAAGTGCCGAATCTGATAGAAGACATATTAAGATGTGTAAATATGAACTTGTCCACAAATAGTTGGCCTGACCCGAGTTCGCTATTTCTGTCTCCCGCACATTGCCGTAACAGGACATCATCATCAACTACAGTAAACGGATCGTTGATTTTCTAGGCCCCACTTATACATTTAGCAGTTTGCCATTGCTTTCTGAACGGTGAGGTCTATTTTTACCGTTCGTAAAAATTCACGGAAATAAATTTGATTCCAAATTGCCCGTCGCGGAGTTTGTAATGTGATCAACATAACACCGTCCGCCCTTTCTACCCATTTTTTTTTGGTACCCAATTGAGGCTCGGTGGACCTGGGTGGGACCCGTAACGGTCGCAAAAAGTTTCAAGCCCACTGTAGAATTGAACCCGGACCACCAGCCTAAGAAGTGAGTCGACTAACAAATACTCTACTGTGACTTTAAAACACCGTTTTCTGTGTGTTGCCGGGACTTGCAAGGGGAGCAAATAACAGTAATACTGCAACCTACAAGGCATGTCGTAAGAGGCGACTGAGGTAGGGGCCAATAGAAGCTACCATAGTAAAAAAAAATTCGCAGCAGTCTGGCGTGCTGGCTTACTTGTAGGCCCCTAACTTGCACAACGTACAGTTGCTCTTAGGCTCAGATCGCACTCTTGAGAATACTCGGCTATAGGGCATAGGGTCTTGGTGCAGCACTGATATAGTTAGCTCTTGTGGAAGCAGTAGAGTGGAAAAGTAGCGGAGTGTTTTAAAGTGGGTGGAATGTTTTAAAAAAAAAGGTTTTGGAACTGAAATATTGACTTCATTGCACCGGGTTTACCCCTTATGGCTCGGTACCTCTCTGCAGAAATGGCATGCCACCTGCCAAAAGTACTGCACACAACACAACTCCGTAACTCCAGCAACAATCTTAGGGATCTCAGGAAAAAAATACACTCGTGAACAGTACGACGCGGTCCGGATTCGAACCCACGACATTGAATCGCAGGGCTAGGGCTTAACCACTCAACCACTTAGGCTCCATGTGGTGAAGAAGAAGAAGATGGATGTATGGGTGGAGTATGGTACAGTGAAGTGTTGTAAACTAGGTGGAGTATGGTACAGTGAAGTGTTGTAAAGTATGTGGAGTATGATGCAGTGGAGTAGTGTAAAGTGAGTGGAGAGTGCAGGGACTTTGCGCACAAATGTGACCACCAACCAACCAAATGAGACTTGCAGGAAAGATCTCCCGAAGACTTCCTTCTAAAAGGCTGCTCCATCTTTTCGGTGTTGTCAAACTTTTCAGCGTCTTCATCCTGTCCGCGTGACAGATATACAGACAACATCATCATGGAAGGTATTTGAATAAGTTGCATGTCAATGACTGTAACATTAGCGACAGCTAACATTAGCAACAGTTAACATTACCGACCTTTAACATTAGCGACAGTTAACATTAGTGACATTTAACATTAGCGACAGTTAACATTAGTGACATTTAACATTAGCGACAGTTAACATTAGTGACATTTAACATTAGCGACAGTTAACATTAGGGACAGTTAACATTAGTGACAGTTAACATTAGCGACAGCTAACATTAGCGACATTTAACATTAGCAACAGCTAATATTAGCGATATTTAACATTAGCGACAGTTAACATTACCGACCTTTAACATTAGCGACAGTTAACATTAGTGACATTTAACATTAGCGACAGTTAACATTAGTGACATTAAACATTAGCGACAGTTAACATTAACGTGAAGGGGTGAAGAGAGTAATGCGCATTTCAATGAAAAGAAAAGAACAAAATTACTATAATAAATTACATTAAATAGTGTCGTCACATTCACTAGAGAGGGAAAACACGACCAATATCTCCATCGATAAACGCACATTAAAACAAGTCAAAGACAGAAACACAGACTTCAGAGCACATCCTGCTGTCATTTCCCTCATACATACACCAACGTTACCAACAGAAACCATGGCCTTATGAACGAAGCTTACAGAGAAAACTATGGGGAACTCTCGAGGAACTCCAATTGACATGCAGCTTAATAGAGGCAGCCCATCTCATGGTTTAGACCAGCATACGAAACCGAACGCATAGAAGAAAAAGAAGAAGAAGAAAACAACTCAAAGACTTTACGTACCTAGGGAGCATTTTTTCAGCAAACGGAAGAATAACTAATGAAATTCAATAGATGCATTAAAGCAAATCAAATCATAGAGCGGGGTTAAAGGCGCATGGGGACAACGTCACACCAGGATTAGTGAGCTGGCACTAATCAAGATTCTACTCCACCTCCACGTGGTAACCCTGGTAACAGACATTGGTTCCTGTCTGGCTAAGCAGGTAGGGACCGAGGAAGAGCTACTGTGGCATAAGTAGAGATACAGACGTAGTCACGTTGGATGTGATCCGCTCGCAACACAGACGAGCGGAATCCCAGAGTGATTATTCATGCACGTCTCTCCCGGCCGATGGAAAAAGCTGAACAGATAACCATAAATGGATGAGGAGTGCATCCAGAGAAGAGATGTGGGCCCGTGTGGAGCAAAACTTGGGCCCGAGATGAGTTGCACGTGGGTCCACATAGGGCGACACTCGGAGCCCTGAGGTGGGGGCCCGAGTTGAGCCCCATGTCCGGACAGCCTAGAGGCATGGTAAATGTAAGCACAGTGAGAACTGATGGAGATGGTAGGGCAGGCACCAGGGCAGAGCGAGCACGCAAGCGGGCGATGGACGAGTGGGCCCACCGGTGGGCAGACGTGCACGGCGCTGATGAGGCGTGGCAGACGAGAGGGTGAGTGGAGCACCCAAATGTGCAAAAATTGGAAAGCCCAGCAGAGGCTGAATCCAGTGCACGTTTCCGCTCGCAGAGAACTACCACTGCCTTGTAGTTTGATTGGGAACAGTCACAGACTTGCGGAGTAAACCGTACACAAAACTGGACGGTAGGAAAACCAAGTAGTCCACAAAAAGACAGGTTTTCTGAGCAGATGACGCTCAACAACCCGAGAGAACAGGTCGTCTAAATGTCGCTACCCTAAAAGAAAATAGCAACCTGCTGCCTTGCAGGTTGGCTGGGAATAATCAAAGGCTAACGGAGAGCGAACCCAGTAAACGCTGGTTGAAATCGGACACGTCGCTGACAAGCACTAGAGCTCCAAAATGGTGCTGACGACTGTGACGTAAAATTGCGTTCTTGGCAAAGGCTGTTTATATATTACAATAAGAATGGTAAAAATGGAGGAAAAAAAATGATCGAGAGAGAGAGAGAGAGAGAGGAAGGCGAGAGAGAGAGATTATAGAACATATAGCCCCAATTTTGAAATGCAAACTTTTTTTTTCCCACAAGATCCCATTATCAGACTAAACAGAAAACAGCACACAACAATCTTTCGCCTAAGAACAGGTCACTGCAGGTTCAACCACCACATGCACAGAATAAAGCCTGCTCAGACTGCACAGTGTGCATGTCATACAGAAACACCGACTCCAGAGCACATCATGCAGTCATGTCCATCATACATACACCAAAGAAACGAAACATGACCTCATGAACAAAGCTTACAGAGCAAGCTATGGGGAACTCTCGAAGAACTTCAACTGACATGCAGCTTCATAGAAGCAACCCATCTCATGGTTTAGACGAACATGAGAAACCGAACGCAAAGAAGAAGAAGAAGAAGAAATACAAACATGTCACCATGAATACTAAAAGAACGTTAATCAACACATTCTTTTCCCTCACATTATGCTATCAGTGCCAAATATGAAAGCTGACATCAAATGATAGAAGAAAACTAGTCATGACAGAGATGAAGTGTCTGCGTAGAATATTGGAAGTAACAAGAAGAGACCGGTTTAGAAATGAAGACATCGGGACAAAAGTGGGTACAACATCAGTACTGAACTTGATTAAAAAACCAAATTCAATGATTCGGCCACATAAGCAGATTACCAACAGACAGTGCACCTCAAAGAGTGATGCTACATCGATACAGTGGATACAAAGCAAACGGTCGTTCACGCTAAATATGGACACAGAAGTACAAAGGTGACGAAATACTGTTTATGAAGCGCACACACAAAAGTCTGCTTTAGAAATCTCTTCTTATCCTGACGCTGTGAGGCAAAACAGGATTGGAGAAAAGGAGAAAGAAAGAAAAGTGTCGTCGGGGCTCAGAAATAGATACCTCCAATGTACCCTAATGTTGCTCTATGGACATAAAACCAATATCTCACCTTTGTACTATCTTTCCATTTTTCTTTAGTGAATCTCTTCTCGTTGACCACTTTCTGTTAAATAATTTAAAAAAAACTAAGCGTAAATCTTTCAATGTCTACGGTTACACCAATATGACCCGGTAATTAATTAACAAGATTAGTTAGAACAGTTTTTGAAAACGAACAGACTGTGCATCCTTGGAGACCATCATTAAGAGACGAAGATGGAGGTGGTTTGGACATGTATGTCGTATGCCAGTGGGGGCATTGGCTAGGACAGCTCTCAGATGAACAGCAACTTGCTGCCTTGCAGGTCGGCTGGGGACAGTCAAAGGCTGACGGAGAGCAAACCCAGTAAACGCTGGTTGAAATCGGACACATCGCCAAAGGACAAGCACCAGAGCTCTAAATGGTACTGAAAATTGTGACGCAACAAAAAGAAAACGTTCTTGGCAAAGACTGTTTATATATCACAATAAGAATGATCAAAATGGCCCAAAAAAACAAAAAAACAATCGCGCGACGCGAGAAGAGAGAGAGAGAGAGAGAGGGGAGGGGAGAGCGGATGGAAAGAGAAGGCTTGGACGTCCAAAGGAAACATGGAGAAGAACGGTGGAGAGAGAGTTGAAGGAGTGTGGCCTGACGTGGGAGACGGTTGGTAGAAAGGCAGAAAGGGTCAAAGGCGCAAGGAAACAACGACGCGCCAGATTAGTGAGCTGGCACTAATCCCCTGCCCTCACCTCCACGTAGTGACCCTGGTAACAGACGGTAGTTCCGGTCTGGCAAAGAGGGCAGGTGCCGTGGGAGAGCTACTATGGGGCAAGTAGAGATGCAAAGGTAGTCACGCTAGATGTGATCTGCTCGCAACACAGACGAGTGAACTCCCAGAGTCTCTCTCTCGTCTCTCCCGGCCGATGGGAAAAGCTGGAAGGATAAACGTGGAACTGCGTGGGGCGAAACTCGGAGCCAGCGCATTCTCTCTCTTGAGCCGATGAGTATGCTGGGAGTCGAGTTGAGCTGTACGAGGGCCCATGTAGGGCGAAACTCGGGCCCCTATCTCTGGGATGGGGGCAGGATTTAAAGCCATCGAAGAGATGTTGACCCACGTGTGGCAAAATTTGGAGCCCGAGCATGCTCTCTCGTGAGTCCTTTCTCTTGAGCCGATGAGTATGCTGGGAGCAGGGTTGAACTGCACGTGGGTCCACATAGGCCGATCGAAGAGACGTCGACCCGCGCTTGGCGAAATTCGGAGCCCGCGCATGCTCTCTCTTGAGATCTCTCTCTTGAGCCGATGAGTATGCTGGGAGTCTAGCTGAGCTGCACGTGGGTCCACACGGACAACCTAGGCAAAGGTGAGCACGGTGGGAATTGACGGAAATGGTGAGGTAGGCACCAGGGCAGAGCGTGCACGCATGCGAGCGATGCACGGGAGGTCCAACAGACTGCCAGAAAAGCCAGGCACACCAGGCACGGCAAGCCCGGCAGGCGCAGCAAGCACGACAGGCGTGGCAAGCTCGGCAGGTGCGGCAAGCACAGCAGGCGCGGCAAGCACGGCAGCGACAAGCATGGCAGCGACAAGCATAGCAGACACGGTAGCCACGAGAGTGTGCGTCCCACCCGAATGTGCAGAACAACTGGAAAGCCCAACAGAGATAAAGCCAGTGCGCGTTTCCGCTCGCATGGAACTACTGCTGCCTTGTAGTTTGATTGGGGACAATCAAAGACTAGCGAAGCAAACCGTACACAAAACTGGACGGGCGGCAAACCAAGGTGTCCACAAAACGACCGGTTTCGCTGGGCAGATGACGCTCATAAGCCCGGGAGGGCAGGCCGTCTAAGGGTCGCTGCCCTAAAAGAAAATGGCAACCTGCTGCCTTGTGGTTTTGGCTGGGGACAGCAGAAGGCTAGCGGAGAGTGAACCCAGTAAACGCTGGTTGAAATCGAACACACCACCGAAAGATAAGCACCTGAGCTCCAATAGGTACTGAAGGCAGTGCACGTACATTCCGTTCTTGATGTTTGGCTTTTTATACATCACAAAAGAATGATAAAAACGGCTTAAGAACCATCGCAGGAGAGAGAGAAGAGAGAGAGAAAAGCAACAGAACGGCAACAGTGGAGGTCTCTTGTGGAAGTCTTATGTGTCAATCGGGACACGAAGAGGATATAAACAGATAGAGTTAGTTAACAAAATCTTGTTGGGGTTTTCTAATCCATCGGTGAACAGAAACGTGGGTTTTCTAATCCATCGGTGAACAGAAACGTGGGTTTTCTAATCCATCGGTGAACAGAAACGTGGGTTTTCTAATCCATCGGTGAACAGAAACGTGGGCGTTTGAATCCATCGGTGAACAGAAACGTGGGTTTTCTAATCCATCGGTCAACAGAAACGTGGGTTTTCTAATCCATCGGTCAACAGAAACGTGGGTTTTCTAATCCATCGGTGAACAGACACGTGGGTTTTCTAATCCATCGGTCAACAGAAACGTGGGTTTTCTAATCCATCGGTGAACAGAAACGTGGGTTTTCTAATCCATCGGTCAACAGAAACGTGGGCGTTTGAATCCATCGGTGAACAGAAACGTGGGTTTTCTAATCCATCGGTCAACAGAAACGTGGGCGTTTGAATCCATCGGTGAACAGAAACGTGGGCGTTTGAATCCATCGGTGAACAGAAACGTGGGCGTTTGAATCCATCGGTGAACAGAAACGTGGGCGTTTGAATCCATCGGTGAACAGAAACGTGGGCGTTTGAATCCATCGGTGAACAGAAACGTGGGCGTTTGAATCCATCGGTGAACAGAAACGTGGGCGTTTGAATCCATCGGTGAACAGAAACGTGGGCGTTTGAATCCATCGGTGAACAGAAACGTGGGTTTTCTAATCCATCGGTCAACAGAAACGTGGGCGTTTGAATCCATCGGTGAACAGAAACGTGGGTTTTCTAATCCATCGGTCAACAGAAACGTGGGCGTTTGAATCCATCGGTGAACAGAAACGTGGGCGTTTGAATCCATCGGTGAACAGAAACGTGGGCGTTTGAATCCATCGGTGAACAGAAACGTGGGTTTTCTAATCCATCGGTCAACAGAAACGTGGGCGTTTGAATCCATCGGTGAACAGAAACGTGGGTTTTCTAATCCATCGGTCAACAGAAACGTGGGCGTTTGAATCCATCGGTGAACAGAAACGTGGGTTTTCTAATCCATCGGTCAACAGAAACGTGGGCGTTTGAATCCATCGGTGAACAGAAACGTGGGTTTTCTAATCCATCGGTCAACAGAAACGTGGGCGTTTGAATCCATCGGTGAACAGAAACGTGGGCGTTTGAATCCATCGGTGAACAGAAACGTGGGCGTTTGAATCCATCGGTGAACAGAAACGTGGGCTTTTGAATCCATCGGTGAACAGAAACGTGGGCGTTTGAATCCATCGGTGAACAGAAACGTGGGCGTTTGAATCCATCGGTGAACAGAAACGTGGGCGTTTGAATCCATCGGTGAACAGAAACGTGGGCGTTTGAATCCATCGGTGAACAGAAACGTGGGCGTTTGAATCCATCGGTGAACAGAAACGTGGGCGTTTGAATCCATCGGTGAACAGAAACGTGGGCGTTTGAATCCATCGGTGAACAGAAACGTGGGCGTTTGAATCCATCGGTGAACAGAAACGTGGGCGTTTGAATCCATCGGTGAACAGAAACGTGGGCGTTTGAATCCATCGGTGAACAGAAACGTGGGCGTTTGAATCCATCGGTGAACAGAAACGTGGGCGTTTGAATCCATCGGTGAACAGAAACGTGGGCGTTTGAATCCATCGGTGAACAGAAACGTGGGCGTTTGAATCCATCGGTGAACAGAAACGTGGGCGTTTGAATCCATCGGTGAACAGAAACGTGGGCGTTTGAATCCATCGGTGAACAGAAACGTGGGCGTTTGAATCCATCGGTGAACAGAAACGTGGGCGTTTGAATCCATCGGTGAACAGAAACGTGGGCGTTTGAATCCATCGGTGAATAGAAACGTGGGCGTCTGTAGCTTAATCGGTAGTGAGTTCAATCACAACCCAAGCGTACCTGGTTCAAAATGCCGCTGCGGGTAGTTTGGAAGCAAATTTGTTCGGCGTGGATTTTTACGAACGGAAAAAATAGACCTCACCGTTTATAAAGCAGTGGCAAACTACTGAACGTATAAGTGGTGCCTAGAAAATCGACAGCTCGTTTACTGTGGTTGATGGCGAAGTTCTGTAAGGGATATGCCAAAATTGTTGTCCCATTCAATTAGTTAGTTTATGTGGGGCGGATTAGCATAATACGTCAGCTTTCCTCTATCGACCATTCAATTAGTTAGTTTATGTGGGACGGATTAGCATAATACGTCAGCTTTCCTCTATCGACTCGGACACAAGAAGGTTGTGGGTTCAATCTAACACTCGATGTTCTACACATGAGGAAAGGAATTGACCATCCTACCTCCTGCACACTTGGTAACCATTCTTTGTGGTCTGTATGTGATCTGAGCCTAAGAGCGATTGTATGTTGTGTCAGTTATGCACCTACAAGTAGGCCCGGACATCCAATGTCTACCCGCTTTTTATTTACTAGTGTAGCTTCCCTAGGTACTTACGTTAGGCGCTTCTTACGACATGCCTTGTAGATCGCAGTGTTACTATTCTTTACTCTCCTTGCGGGCCCGGTAACATACGGGCGAACAATGCAGTCAATTCCACACACTTAATCTCTTTCAAACTCAAATCTATTAAAAAATACTCTTCTTTTACAGAAATTTCCGCTAAGGAGATACACAACAGAAGAGGGAGACCATGCTACAGATACCCATCTCTTACCAGTGTAAGTTGAGTTCGTATCACAAAGGAGATTAACAACAAAAGAGGAAGACTATGCTACAGATACCCATCTCTTACTGGTGTAAGTTGAGATCGTATCGCAAACGAGATATCATCGTCAGAATCATCATGTTTCTTTTTCTTTGCTTGTTTTTTTGGTCGTTCAGCTTTTCTCCTTTTTCTCTGCGGGGAGGATGTTGATGTTTTTTCTGTTCTGTTATCTGGGTCTGAGAATTCTTCCTGTTTTCCTTCGTTGTGCCCGAAGTGAAAGAAGTTCTGTGGAATTAAAAAAAAGAAATGATATTAAAAATATATTGAGTAGCTATCCATATATGATATTTTTGGTCTTTACAAACGGACAATTAGTAAGTGTTTTACTGTAACAACTTCTGAGTTTGCGCTTGTCTCTATTGTCTTTTAACTCATCCCTAAAGTCTCTTTACAAAATATTTTCACCATCTTCTAAATTATATCGGTGACCCTCGCCGGTGCTAAGTAGTTTGTACATAACCACTTATGTCTTTATGTGTAAGAAAGAGATCGGAGCACACATGGTTACTCACTGAAGTGCAATGTAAGAAAGAGATCGGAGCACACATGGTTATTCACCGAAGTGCAATGTAGAAAGAGATCGGAGCACACATGGTTACTCACTGAAGTGCAATGTAAGAAAGAGATCGGAGCACACATGGTTACTCACTGAAGTGCAATGTAAGAAGAGATCGGAGCACACATGGTTACTCACTGAAGTGCAATGTAAGAAAGAGATCGGAGCACACATGGTTATTCACCGAAGTGCAATGTAAGAAAGAGATCGGAGCACACATGGTTACTCACTGAAGTGCAATGTAAGAAAGAGATCGAGCACACATGGTTACTCACTGAAGTGCAATGTAAGAAAGAGATCGGAGCACACATGGTTACTCACTGAAGTGCAATGTAAGAAAGAGATCGGAGCACACATGGTTACTCACTGAAGTGCAATGTAAGAAAGAGATCGGAGCACACATGGTTATTCACCGAAGTGCAATGATGATGGTCTTATCAATCAATAAATCAAACCCTTTTAAAAAGATTCTGCTCCTTTGCGTAGTAATGCTTTCCACATGACTCGGTCATCAGATAGTTCTTTTTCCATTTGTTGGGAGCAATAGAAAAGTTCTTCATTGCCTTGCAGACATCGTTAAATCTGAGCAGTGGTCTGTCTTGGTGCCTCTTCCATTCCGAAAGTTCATAGAGCCACATTTTTTTTGGTGTGCCGCAATTTTCCATTCTTCTCACATGCCCTAATCATTTTAGTCTGCTACTGCTGGGCATGTCCATGATGGAAGGCATGTTTGCCCGTTGCAGTACTTCAGAGTTAGTTATCTCTTGTCGTACCACCTGATGTTCATAATCTTTAGGAAACATCTAATGTGAAAGATGTTAAGTCTTCTCTCGTGTCTTGAGTTGCTGTCCATGTTTCTGAGCAATATGTATATATATATGTCCATGTTTCTGAGCAATATGTATATATATATATATATATATATATATATATATATATATATATATATATATTTTATATATATATATATATATATATATATATTCTCTCATACCGGTATACTTTACATTGGGAATGCAAATTATGCAAATTATTTCTCCATACAGCTCTGTACTTTGCAACTCGTTCAATTTCTTGTGCTAAATAGGTAATTACACAGACTTGATAGATTTGAATCTTCGTCTACAATGTTAATTGTGTGTTGTCCCACGCTCTCTTTGATCGTTTGTCGAATGTAGTAGCCGCACTACCTACTCGAGCGTTGATTTTTGTTTACCATGTCAACCGCTACACAAAGGCAACATTTTGAGATGCATTCGAATAAGACAGAAGAATAGTAAACAGTGTCCCCCGGCAACAGAAGGCCGACTAGCTCAGGAAAATCAATCTTCCTGCTTAATGGGGGCTGGTTTTGTAGCAGGGAATATGACACCAGGTTCCCCTTGCTTTATTCGTAGTCCCAAGCTGCAACTAAGCACGTATTTTCAATTAACCAAAGGGGTAACAATATACCTGGGCTGTGGAAACATATAATTACAGACCAGATATGTTAGCAAGGAGACGTTGTCTTAACTAGCAGTAAATTTATGCCCTGTTTTTCTTTCCTGGAGCCAGAGAGGTTAATTGTATTCTTTTTTGAACGTCTGGGTGATTGTCCGGTCACGATTGTCAAATTAGCTGGGTTTTCCAGGCCAACTAAACAGATTTGACCGTGAGAATTTTACAAAAAGGACAATGACTAATTTAGAAACAAAGAAAATTGCCAGTGGATAAATAGAATACACATTGTAGATTCGAGACACATCATCTTCACACACACTTGGCAGAGGGACAGTTGGCAGAAACTTTAGATAGGCGATTCGGATAGAGACAGAGGGACAGAGAGGTACCCAGGAACAGTCAGTGTAGGTAGTCCGAGACAGACTTCAACAGTTAATATTGGCCAGTTAGAAAAGAGTGAAGACACAACTTTAGATAGGCATTCGGATAGAGACAGAGGAGCAGAGAGGTACCCAGGGACAGGCAGTGAGGGTAGTCAATTCTCATTCATACAGAGGGACAGAGAGTAGGTAGTCTGAGTCTGAGACAGTTACAGACAGAAAGAGTGAAGAGACAACTTTAGACAACTTCACAGAACTTCAGACAACTTCAGACACTTCATCGAAACATCTTCACACGCATTCGGATAGAGACAGAGGGACAGTAGAATTGAACTGAGTTGCAGACAGGGAGAGAGCCCAACTAAGACGTAGATGTAGAACTCCACATAGATTTTTGTCCAAATCAGAGAGAGTTACTGTTCAGAATTGGTGAACCGGTTACATTAGAACCGGAGGACTAGTTGTCAGAGTTGGAAAACTAGGCGGTAGAGCTAAACTAAAGGGGTAGGGCCAGACCCGACGGAGAGGCTATAACAGTATATGAAAGAGAGAGAGAGATGTCAGCCATTTTTTCAGGATGCATTATTTTAACCAGTAGCAGAGACATTTCGTGTATACTATTAGGACAGCAACTCTAGCTAGAAGCGGTATAACGTATTGTGACTGATCAAGTATTTTATTCTAAGGACATCGCAAGCAAGGTAGAGTTGAACTGTGAACATTTTAGAGATAGGATGTCAGGGTATTAGATATCACTTAGGGAAGACAATCAATATTAGTTAGTAGGTCTATTTTTTCAGCTATGTACATTGGTATGTTGTTTTGAATTGTTGATTTTCTTTTCAGGATTTTCTTTAGTTTGATAATTTGATGTATGGGCTATTATTTTTGAACATAGATGAGATATTTAAATAAGTAAATATACAGAAATAAAAGTTGAGAATCGGGTTTGACTCTCACATAGATGTACGAGGTACTTGACGGCCATTTCTTTTATTTGTAGTCTATGTACGTAGTTGTGGATGGTGTTGATAGTAGTTGTAAATACGTTGTAGAATAATAAGTAGAGATTATCAGGAGGTTACACTGTTACAGTTTTAATAAGTGTTTGATAAAACACTGCAAGGTTTTCTACAGTTTGACACAATTCTACGAGTTTATGGTTATTTATTGATGACAAATATTAATTTTGATATTTCTTAGTGTTAAACTTAATTTGTAACATAATAGACTTTGATTTAGCGTGTTGTGTTTAAAAAAAAAAAAATGTGACTTTATCTAACAATATTGGAATGTGTGGTCACTCGACGATTGTGGTCTTATTTCCTAGAATTTTTACCTAAGTCTGCCTGTTATCGGAGACCACGAGTAAACAAGTAGACCGCCCTGAAAATCGATATTACAGGGAGTAACGACAGTTTTTGTGTGTATTTGATTTTAGTAGGACAGGGGAGCTTGAGGAGTTTAACTGCCGCATGGTTGGTGTAGTCGTTGCTAAACTGTTCACTTTAGCATTTTTATTTTATGTCCCCAACAGAAAAAAATCAATTACCTTACCGTAGATTGAACCTGGTTCTCCAAAATAGAAGCCCACCCCTTAATCCGTGACCAAATTATAAAAGTTGGACCTGCGATACGGGAAGTGACCTCAGTGTAGGTCAAGTCTAGAAGTCAACAAGAAAGTATTTATCGAGAGTAAAACAAACCTACATAAAAATTATCTGGAACGATTTGGGTGTCCCTGTCCCGGGTGTCCCTGTCCCGGGTGTCCCTCAACATCTGCTCATGCATCATATGTAGCTCAGCACTACCGTAACCTTTCTTGTCCTTCAAATGTTCTTTACTGATGCTGGAAGGTCAAAGGTTAAACGTGAAAGGTTAAATGTCAAAGGTTAAATAATTAAGAATGACTTCATAGCAATCAGATACAGGTCAGTTATGTACACAGAACAACTAAAGTAATATAAGTTTATGTGTACAGAACAACTAAAGTAATACAAGTTTATGTGTACAGAACAACTAAAGTAATACAAGTTTATGTGTACAGAACAACTAAAGTAATATAAGTTTATGTGTACAGAACAACTAAAGTAATATAACTTTATGTGTACAGAACAACTAAAGTAACATACGTTTATGTGTACAGAACAACTAAAGTAATACAAGTTTATGTGTACAGAACAACTAAAGTAATATAAGTTTATGTGTACAGAACAACTAAAGTAATATAAGTTTATGTGTACAGAACTAAAGTAACATAAGTTTATGTGTACAGAACAACTAAAGTAATACAAGTTTATGTGTACACATAACAACTAAAGTAACATACACGATACACAAAGATTACCCCTGAAGTTGGAGAAGGCGCGCCTGTATGGCGAGGGAGCACTGAGGATAAGGAAAGCAGGCTTTCACACAAAAATCAGTCAGAAGCACACACATCTCTGTGACTACGTCTGAATTTATAGCAGACGAACACTAGTAGAAGAAGAAGAAGAAGATGAAGAAGAAGAAGATGAAGAAGAAGATGAAGAAGAAGATGAAGAAGATGAAGAAGAAGAAGAAGATACACACAGATCATGATTAGAGAACCATTGAATTCATTAAACCACAAATAGGGATCACGGTGGACTACAGAAATAACAGAGGCAGTGAAAGACACCATCTACAAAACGCACACAAGATCCCGTTCTAGAAATCTCTTTTTATCCTGATGCTGTTTTGGTAAAACAAAATTAGAAATAAGAAGAAGAGAGATCAGAGTTTGAAAACCGCTGGGTTAACTACATCATACACAACTGTCGCACGTATGGTGCCGAGGCCCTCGAGGGAAACAAAGAATAGTGACACTGCGACCTACAAGGCATGTCATAAGAGGCGACTGAAGTAGGACATATGGAAGCTATCCTTGTAAATAAAAAGCATCTCAGAAATCGGATGTGCTGGCCTACTTGTAGGCGCATAACTGGCACAACGTATAGTCGCTCTTAGGCTCAGGTCACATAGAAATCACAAAGAGTGGTTAACAAGTGGTCGAAGTGGAGCTTTTGAAGAAGAAGACGACGATACATATCTATCACAGTTAGATAACGACCAAGGTAACGAAATCACACACAGAGAAAATAAACATACCTGGGAATGTGTCCATCTTGTGTGTGACGTATTGTTCTTTTGGTTGGACTTGCCCTGGGCTGCTCTATCGGCTTCATATGCATGTACGGATGATTCTTTCCAAATATTGTTGGAGGGAGGGGGAGGAGAGGAAAGATAATATTTACGTGCACATGTAACAGGACATCAGATAAGGCAGGTGAGAGCAGGTACACCAGGCGAGATCAGGTACAACAGGTGAGAGCAGGTACAACAGGTGAGAGGTGATACAACAGGTGACACGTGTTAAACAGGCGAGAGGGGCAGAATAGGTGAGAAGTGATACAACAGGTGAGAATGGATAAAACAGGTGAGAATGGGTAAAATAGGTGAGAAAGGATAAAACAGATGAGAAGGAATAAAACAGGTCAGAAGGAATAAAACAGGTGAGAATGGATAAAACAGGTGAGATTGAATAAAACAGGTGAGAATGGATAAAACAGGTGAGAAGGAATAAACAGGTAAGAAGGAATAAAACAGGTGAGTAGGAATAAAATAGGTGAGAAGGGATAAAGCAGGTGAGAATGGATAAAACAGGTGAGAATGGATACAACAGGTGAGAAGGAATAAATCAGGTGAGAAGGAATACACCAGGTAAAAAAGGAAGGAACCATTTCATACCTCGTGGTAAATAGGGCAATACAGTGTTAGGCCTGTATTTTTCATTGACGATAGAGCAAAGACTGGTATATACAGTATTACATAAGAAGGGAAAAATTAATTATAAGATATGAAAAAACAACACTCAACGTTTCGGTGCTTAAGACCTTTATCAAGAACAGAAAAAACAGAAAAACTAACTAACTAAAACATGACACTAACAAATGATCTGCATCAAAGATACTGGCATACGTACCTGCGTGGTCAGCATCCGTGAATGAAAGAATGGACAGGAAATAGGAAGACTATTAGGTTACCGATTGGCTGGCCAATCGGAAAGAGTCAGTGGCAGGTTACGTAAGATATTGTTTGTACAGGTGGGAACAAAGACCCCACGTGGGAAGAGCAGGAGAGGTAGGTGGAAGAAACGTCAGATAATAGCGTTAATGACCGACATAGCATACTGCTGTGTAAACACGTACCATGACACTATCATCCCTATTCATCGTCAGAATTCGGCTCACACTCTAGGGTGTCACTTTTGACACTTCTCTCCCTCTGTTCCAGCCACACGACATTGGATTCTGCCTGTGTTCGTTCCCGGACACACAGGATGCATATTAGCCAAGTAGGGCTCGAGTCGTTCTTGGTGAACGGTGGTCGAGACATTCCTAGTTTAGTCACTGGGACCCGTTCTAGTGTCATGTTCTATCCCATTTTCTTACTTGCATACTTATCTTCTGCACGTTATCGTCTGGTATACATATCTGTGGGACACTTACAGTGTCCCCCCCCCGGGAACATTGGAGTACATACCCGCCTTTGTTATCGGGTGTATGCAATCCATATTGGCCGAATAGGGCTCATGTTGTATGGGGGTGTACGTGTTTACACAGCAGTATGCTATGTCGGTCATTAACGCTATTATCTGACGTTTCTTCCACCTACCTCTCCTGCTCTTCCTACGTGGGGTCTTTGTTCCCACCTGTACAAACAATATCTTACGTAACCTGCCACTGACCCTTTCCGATTGGCCAGCCAATCGGTAACCTAATAGTCTTCCTATTTCCTGTCCATTCTTTCATTCACGAGATGCTGACCACGCAGGTACGTATGCCAGTATCTTTTGATGCAGATCATTTGTTAGTGTCATGTTTTAGTTAAGTTAGTTTTTCTGTTTTTCTGTTCTTGATAAAGGTCTTAAGCACCGAAACGTTGAGTGTTGTTTTTTCATATCTTATAATTAATTTTCCCTTCTTATGTAATACTGTATATACCAGTCTTTGCTCTATCGCCTATTTCCTCAGTATTACCGCAGCCACCCTAACGATTTTCTCCAGATCTGATCTGATCCAGTCTGACTACCTCAGATTTGTTGATTTTCGTACATCGCAATATTTTTCATTGACCGTCAGCACACGATGGGTGATGTGGTCAGCATCACGCCGGCCGCCTTTACTTTCCCAGAGCATGTCTGGTACCCATTTGAGGCTGGGTCGACCTGAGAGCCGTCGCGGTCGGGAAAAATTCCACGCACACTGCGGGAGCTGAACCCAGACCACCAGCCTTGCGAAGCGAGTTCACTAACAACTACGCTACCGCGGCTCTCAATACAACAGGTAAGAATGGATAAAACAGGTGAGAATTTATAAAACAGGTGAGAAGAGATAAAACAGGTGAGAAGAGATAAAGCAAGTGATAGTTTATAGCTTTATCTATCTGTCGGTCGTTCACCCACCCACCTCTCGCCTGTCCGCACCACCTCCCCCACCCACCTGTCCCCCACCCACATGTCCCCCATCCATCAATCTGCCTGCCTGTCCGTTGACCTATTTAGCTATCTATCTATATATCTAGTCTATATGTCTGTCCGTCCGTCAGTCTATGTAGCTATCTATCTATATATCTACTCTGTATACCTGTCTGCGACTGTATGTCTTTGAGCGTCTGTATACCTGTCTGCGACTGTATGTCTTTGAGCGTCTGTATACCTGTCTGCGACTGTATGTCTTTGAGCGTCTGTATACCTGTCTGCGACTGTATGTCTTTGAGCGTCTGTATACCTGTCTGCGACTGTATGTCTTTGAGCGTCTGTATACCTGTCTGCGACTGTATGTCTTTGAGCGTCTGTATACCTGTCTGCGACTGTATGTCTTTGAGCGTCTGTATACCTGTCTGCGACTGTATGTCTTTGAGCGTCTGTATACCTGTCTGCGACTGTATGTCTTTGAGCGTCTGTATACCTGTCTGCGACTGTATGTCTTTGAGCGTCTGTATACCTGTCTGCGACTGTATGTCTTTGAGCGTCTGTATACCTGTCTGCGACTGTATGTCTTTGAGCGTCTGTATACCTGTCTGCGACTGTATGTCTTTGAGCGTCTGTATACCTGTCTGCGACTGTATGTCTTTGAGCGTCTGTAGCTTATATCGGTAGTGAGCTTAATCAAAACCCAAGCGTATCTGGTTCAAACTCCACGGCGGGCAAATCTGGAAGCAAATTACTTCCCTTGGATTTTTACGAACGATAAAAAAAGACATCACTGCTCAGAAAGCAATGGCAAACTACTGAATGTATAAGTGGTGACTAAATAAATCAATGATTCGTTTACTGTTGTTGGTGGCTAAGTCATGTAAAGGATATGCCAAGATTTTCATTCATGTCTGTCTTCCGTCTGTTTAGCTATCTTTCTATATATTGAGTATGTATGTCTGTCTGTCCGTCTATCTAGCTATCTATGTATGTATATACCAATTTACCTTGTCCAAATGACCTTCGCCAGACGCCAGAGGAATGTCCGTTCTTCTACTGGAGCTTGCTACTTCAGAACTCAAAAATTCATCATTCATTTTCCTCGCTTTGCCATTTCGTGAGTTATTGTACCCTCTGCGTTCTTCTGGGACATGATTTGAAGGCACCTCTTTCAACTCCTTGCTGTCCTTCCTTGTCAGATTGTGGAAACCCTCTCCTGGCTTGTTTCCTTTGGGATTTGAACTGAACTGACTACTGGACACCTTAGATAACATGATGCTTGGATGTCTGTGGTTTGTACTGTCATCTATAATCTGATCTGCTATCTTTGTTGGGGTGTTTGTTGTGCGTCTCTTCCCGTGAAGAAGAAATAATTTGTTGCTTTCGGAATAGAGTTTTCTTTCAGGCGAAATATGAGCACTATTTTTAGAAGTTTTGTTTTCGTCGATTGATTGAAAATGTTTGTTGATTTGCCTGGTGTCCATTTTATCGAAATAATGCTGGTCGTCGATGTCGGGTGTATCGGACGTGGTATAATGGTGTTTCTCAGACGAAGCAGTAGGTATTTTCTTGATTTGAGGAACGTTTTGAAGGATGATTGGAGTCTTTGAGCGTGGACGATAGCTATCGTCGGAGCTGGAGAGTATTACAGAGACATGGCCGGACGAATCTCTAGATTTTTTCTCTCTAAGGTGGATAGGGACAAGATCGTTGTCGGCTAGTTCATCCTCTGTGAGGATAAGAGAACCTATGTCAGAGACTTCGCATTTTGAGGTTTTGGTTTTCATGTCGATGGAACCGTAACGATTTGAAGGGCTATGATCTAAGAGTGGTTCCGCCGGGTTGGATGAAACAGAGGTCATACTCTTTGGAGAAGCTCCGAATAGTGAGCCCATCTTCATTGTTTCGATTGTATCCGGTGTTTTGCTAGCGGAGGCGGACCTCCCTCTGAATATGGAAGAGATGTGTTTGCTTTGTTTTTTCTCAGCTAGTTCGTGAGCTCGAGCAGAATGAGGTCGGATTTGTGAGTTCTTGGGGAAGTTCTTTATGATGTTTGCTCTTCCAGGCAAATACCCCCATTTGGGCGTGGCTTTGTTTTGAGGGACAGGTCTTGTGAGTTTGATGTCGGAGGTTTCAGATTTGGGCTGACCAATTCTGGAACTTGGACTCGCATTGATTGGATATTCATACACACTTGAATCGATACTGTTTGATGAAGAAATAGGTGCATTGATGTAGAAGTCCCCACCGCTGGGATCGATACCAGCTGATTTTTTCTCTGTTTGCAACGCCAACTTTGACCTCTGACCACGCCGTGAAAGTTGTTCTATCCGTACGTCTGTATCCAGTTTATTTCTCAATCCTGGTCCTTCTTGCCCGATGGACGATTTATTTTCTTTGAAGGGATGCAAAGGGTTCTTAGGAGCGTTGCTACTTCCTTTTCGCAGATTCAGAATACGGTGCGGTGTTGGGGGTCTCAGAGCCTTTTGAAGATTCATCTTGTCTCCGAGTTTACCGTCAGAAGTTAAGTTTCTCTGGGGTGGCTGATTGTTGGATTTCAAAAACTGCAGATATCTCTCCATAGCTTTCGTTCTTTGCTTATCATCTACAAACGTTTCTTTGTTTTCCTCCAACTTTTCACTTTGCCTTGATGCACTTCGCGAATCAAATTTGTGCATCGCTGTATGAGAATGAGGGGACGTTGAAGGGTGTTTAGCTTTTCCAGGGATATCTTTCTGCATGTCTATGGTGGCACTAATTTTGCGATCTCTTGTACCACTGTCTTTATCTAGTGTCGGGATTGCCAAGTTCTCGCGGTAGCTCGTATCGTGGTTGGATATGGCAATCATTGGGCCGTTGGAATCTTTGTGTCCAGTCGGAGGTCCTCTTCCCCAGTCCTTCTTATGAACAACGTATTTGTTTCCTGGATTGACCTTTTTTCGAGGCACAGCGGTTCTTAAATTAATTCTTGTAGGGTACCCCCGCAGAACCGTTGATTTCTGATCTGCTTGGCGGTAAATGGATGGCTGGAGATAGTGTTCTAAATCTGTGTTGATCTTCTGACGTTAGTGCCACTACTTCTGTATTACTAATTTCATCTATTGGTATATTGTGTGTGCTTGAAATTTGGCAGTCGCTATTTCGGTGAGAATTGGTGACATTCAAACAATCCTCTGCTAGAGGTTCATCAAGAGTTTTGATGCTGGTTTCTGACAAGGGTCGACTGAAGCATTGCAACATCTGCTGCTTCTTTTTATGGGGATCCGCATTCAAGCTCAGAGTCGCTCTGGATATCTGAGCGTGAGGTGGCTTGGACATAGATGTTGAACTCTTCGAGTCCACAACGTCACTAGATGAACTCGAAGTCATAGCTGTTGGATCGAGTTCCATTTTGATTCTCTGAGAACAGCTTCCCCATGCATCTCTAGCTATCCTGTGCCGATCATCTTCCGCGTCCACGTTTTGTTTGAGTTGACCAGATGTGAAGGATCTTGTTTCAAATTTGGTGATCAGTTCCTTCATGGTTGGTTTGTTTCCGTTAACCTTGTGGTCATCCAAGGACGACTTTGATCGGGCTGTTGCCGGAAGTCCTGTGTTGATGTTCCGTGAAGTCTTCATACGCGGGTCAGTGGGTGTTGTGACATGCTCTTTTCCTCGATGTACTCCCTGTCGAGCATGAGAGCGAGCTTCTGACGATGCTGTTGCTGTAGACGAGGCCATGTAGGGACGTTCATGGTCACCTTTACTTTCATCTGAGCAAGAATAGATGGTATTAGTTTCTACTGTTGCTGATGGTATGTACTGTTGCTGATGGTATGTACTGTTGCTGATAGTATGTACTGTTGCTGATAGTATGTACTGTTGCTGATGGTATGTACTGTTGCTGATGGTATGTACTGCTGCTGATGGTATGTAGTGTTGTTGATAGTATGTACTGTTGCTGATGGTATGTACTGCTGCTGATGGTATGTACTGTTGCTGATGGTATGTACTGCTGCTGATGGTATGTACTTCTGCTGATGGTATGTACTGTTGCTGATGGTATGTACTGCTGCTGATGATATGTACTGTTGCTGATGCTATGCACCGTTGCTAATGGATTGTACTATTGCTGATGGATTCTGTGGTTTGCGCCGAGAACGTTAAGTACGCTGTGGCCTCGTTAGGCACATGCGGCACATCCTAATTTGGGTTAACGAGTATGTATATTATACAACAGGACAAAAATGTCTACACAATGGGTAACTATAAGATTTGATAAATAGAACAATCCCACTTTAAAATACCACATTTGGAGTTATACTGCAACATGGTATTAGCTCATAGCCGCCCATGCGTGCGTCTGTATGTCTGCTTGCCTGTTTGTCTGTGTGCATGCGCGTGTGTGAGAGAGAGATTATTGCATAAGATACAGATAAACAGAGCACCCGGCCCGCCCACTTACTTGCAAGGAAAATCCCATCGACATGCGTTCTCTGTACCTGGCAGCCATCTGACCTTTGAATGACATGGGTTCGCACGTGTCGTGCTCGTTCATCCTAACCGTGAGACATCTGTGAGAGAAAGAATCTAAAATCAAGCTGGTGACAACAGCAATTTACAGGACTTTTTTTTATTTACTAAGAAAATATTATTTTGACATTTAAAATAAAAATTGAACAAAAATTATATATCAAATAAAAATTGAACAAAAATTATATATCAAATAAAAACTAAAAAAAAAACTCGTTACTGTCTGTAATACCGCTTTTTGGGCGGTGTAGGACAGGAGGGACATGAGCTTGTGGAATTTAATGGCTAATGCAGTCGCCGCGAAACTGTTCAGGTTAGAATGGTTTTTATGCCTCGACAGAAAAAAACTCATTGACCCCAACGTGGATTGAACCCGGATCTCCCACAAGGGAGCCACGATCTAATCAATTCGGCCAGACGTATATAATATATATATATATATATATATAGCATCTAAAATGATAAAAATAACAGAACAGTTCACATATTTAGGTAAGATGAGAAGAAAGAGTTTTTGTGTGCAAGAATCTTAGAGGAAGTAAAGAATATGATCAACAAATAAACAGTGTACAAGTATTAAGAGCTTCCGAAAAAACAAATAGACAAACATGTGTATAAGTTTATAACATGTGTACACATATGCATTACGTGCTCATTTACGAGACATGGGCGAGTCTCAGACCTTGAACCGATTGGGAGAATTAGGAGTTAAGTCTGGACATGCCAGACAGTGTCGTCTTCGTGGTAGATAGAGAAGATATAATAATCAACTACTCATGGAGGACAGGGGGCAGGTGGATTTTGGGTTATCTGTTGCAACGGAGGACGGAGCATACATGGGAATGCCCATTGTGCCATAACGTCGATCGACTAACATAACATATGAACTAACTGGTTCGATGTGCATTGATGTTAATCCGACTAGAGTTGCCATACGTCCTCAGTTTTGCAGACACATCCTCATTTCTCGAGTAAATCTGAGCGTCGGCAAACAATTTTGGACATTCGAAGATTTGTCCGCAATTTGGTTTTCTAACTTGGCACTCGAAACATAATCTATAATCTTTGGAAAACTACTAAGATTAATTAGAACAAACAAAACATTAATGCATATTCGTGCGCTTTTCTCTTTTATATAAATTGATTATCATGTTTATTATACAAACTTCCGCCTGTATCAAACTCTGTCTAACCTGCTAACTTGCAGGTAGGCTGGGGACAGTCATAGCCTGACGGAGAGCAAACCCATTAAAAGCTAGCTGAAACCGGACACGTCGCCGAAGGATAAGCACTAGAGCTCCAAATGTCGCTGAATGATGTGACGTAAAAAACTATTCTTGGCAAAGGCTGTTTATATATCAGAATAAGAATGATAAAAATGGCCGAAAAAGAACGATCGAGAGAGAGAGAGAGAGAGAGAGAGAGAGAGAGAGAGAGAGGTGTATCGTGTGAAAGTATATTGTTATCCCCCTTAACCTATAGTAACTTTAAAATTACAAATGAGATTCAGCTGGTAGGTTAAAAAAGATAGTACAGTTCTTCTTTGTTATTCCATCACACATTACTTCGGTAGTAAGACTATTTTCTTTAGTCAATGGATCAATGAGACATGAAATTTAATAAGTATTCTCATTTCCTCCTTCTTCTTCTTCACCTTTCAACTCTCAACGGAGCACAAGTTTTCAACACACTTCTTTCAGCTCTTCCTCTCTTCTGCCATCCCTTCCAATTTTGTCCATGTTTTACCTATCCTGTTAATATCAGCCTCTAGCTCTCTTCTACAGGTGTGTCTAGCTAGACCTTCCCCTACTCCTCTTTCCTGTGGGTTCCAAAACAGTGCCTGTCTTGCAATCCTTCCGTTCGGTCTTCTCAATATGTGTCCTTGGAATGAAATTTAATCTTATAAAAAGTGTCCTCATTTCGTAAGATGAAAATATGGCAACCCTAGATCCGACGACTAAACTACAATAAATGTATGCACTATCGTCTGCAAAGAAGAAAAAGCCTCATCAATATCTATTAGTGCAAGGTGCAACACATTTCAGTAAACCCTTTTCCAGACACTTACTTTTACTATCTGCAGGATTTTACGATTTGATGACCCATAGCTGATAAAATATGCCCAGCACGGGCAATGCATGTCTTTACGACAAGGCGACCTTGACTTGTTCATTAAAGATTTCTTCGTGTTCAAAGTGAGTTCATTTTAGTGCGCACTTTTAAAAAGAATTCACACACATTCGTCGTTCAGATAGCATCATCAAATATCTTGTCCTAAGCAGAACTTTACCACCCTAACAGTCCTTCTGAATTTCTCTCTCTCATAGGCCAGATGTCCCGCCTCTGCAGCAGTTATGCTCAAATCATCTGTCATATCCTGAATCCATCTTCTCCGTGATATTCCTATTCTCCTCTTTGTCGGATGTCTCCTTCATAATGATCTCCAGCCCTTGGTGTCTCTTTATGTCCAAAAACTTCAATTTTTCATTCTTTTTTTATAGCCTTAGCTAGTTTTCTTTGTTTAAAAATGTTTCTGAATAGAACTATTTGTTCTCTGTCCATACGTTCAGGTATATATTTCAAAATATATCTTATTTTCTTTCTTCCTTTTCTCTAATCCTGTTTTGCCTGACAGCTTCAAGTTAAGAAGAGATATCTAGAACGGAATTCTGTGTAGTGCGTTTTATAAATAGTGTCTTTCACTGCCCCTGTTATTTCACTGATCCACCTTTTGCGTGGATGACTTTTTGTTTTGTATTCCCTGTATCGGAGTAGCATTGATTTTTGAGGCTCATACTCTCTGATGGTAATTTTCTTATGTGGTCGAATCATTTAATTTGTTGTTTCTAAATGAAGTTCAGTACTGTATGATATTGTACCAACTTTTTTCCTGATGTCCTAATTTCGAAACCGGTCTCTTCTTGATAATCCCAGCATTCTACCTCGACATTTCATCTCTGTCGTGACTAGTTTTCTTCTATCGTTTTGTCAGCTCCCAGGTTTGGCTATGACTGCATATTGGCAGGAGACAGATTGTTTTGTACTATGCTCTTTTAGTGTTCATGGTGATATGTTTGCATTTTGAAATTGGCCACATTTGTCATTTGATTTACATTATCTCATCTATGTTGGATTTTGTTAGTTATTCTTTAATTTGTCGAGAAAATGCTGCCTAGATATGTACAGTCTTTATTGGCTATTGTTTACTGAGCCGACATCTTTGCACTCCGGGCAGACCTATAGGCGCTCAGTCTTCCCCAACAGATGTCGAAGAGTATGCATACTGATGGTTCCCGTAGCTCGCTGGTTAAACACACTCTCACTCTACCCTCACACATCCAGTTCTACTTGTACAACGGGTAACTCCAAACTCCGTAAATCGCTATATTGATTCAACATCGATTTTAGTGTCTTCATCCACTAGGCAGTCGTAAGGAGACCGAAGAACATCTCCCTTATCTATCGTCAACTCCCCAACAATCGATGCTGTTGATGCAAGCCTGTCGGATCTCTTATTGCCGCAAACACCCGCATGCTCAGGACAGTAGATTCACGTACGCCTTTGGAAGTTAGAAACTCATAAATCCTATATACGACATTCACTTATACCGCAACCTGTCATTTTGGATCTTCCGAAGCATCGACTGGGTTAGATACAACAATGACCAAGAGAGACCATTGGTGAAAGCAGTTATGGTCTCAACCTCCATTCTAATATTGTAAGTTGTTGTCACATATGCTCTACTTTGCTCTATAACAACCATGCGCGCTAGACAAGCAACCCCAGCCTAACTTCTCACCACAATGCACAGACTCATCGGTATACACAGCAACACAGGGGTGGCTGGTCATTATTAGCAAGTGGGGCCCGGGTCTACCCAAATAATGAGTAACGTGTACTTATTACGTTGTTCTTGTTCGTTTTTTGAGCCTGTGGCCCCAGATCATTCTAGTAAAGGGGAAATAACTTCACGGAATAGACAAATAATAGTAAATACCAACATGTAACCAAACCCCAAAAACAATGATTTTCCGAAAATGTGTGTCTGGTCCCACCAACAAAAATGACCACGAGCCGCCACTGCAAAACATCATCATCACTTGCATTGTGATCTTGATATCGTGATGATAAGGAGTAGGTTATTTACAACCGACATAACCAGTTGATGGAACAGAATTACAAGTAGTCTCTGCTCAAGGTATAGCCTGGTCTGACTTGCTTTAATCGATGTTTATCGATGGAGATATTGGCAGTGCGGATTAGCCAGCGCGGGCCTTAGCAATTTTAGCGCGGGCCTAGGTTTTATGATAATAAATAATAACACAACTTTACAAACAACTTGTCTCGATTTAATGTGAGCAAATTTAGAGATAATACTAGACAAATCAATTTCTATAAGTCAATTACATTCAATGTTCACTAAGGTGAGGTTATTTAGATGATCCTTAACTCACGTGTTCTTAACCATCGTGTTCCTTAACTCACTTTTATACGCTTTAATGTTGAAAAGAACGTTCTCCGCTGCAGTTAGTAATCATTAAAAGACAAGTAAATTCGTAAGACTATTTCTACATTTGGGAATAATTACAATATAGACGAGAATGCTGTAAAACTATTTGATTGGCAAAACACGTAATCACAAAGTACTGTAGTTTTACAAATTACACAAACAATGACAACATAAGCAATATTTCGACCAACAAGGCCTTTATCAAGCAAACGAACAACAGGAGTGACAAATTTTAAATCAATAATTATAATGCATACACTAAACGTTGTTTTTCAATCAGTGCCAACTTGTAGGAATATGTTCTGTAGTTTTTCCTGTGAATTGTTAAAAGACAACCTAGTTCTGGGTGGGTCTCCGTCATAGCTTTGACCACGACAGCCTTTGATATCAATGCCATTTTCTTAAAACATCAAGTAAACTTTGGCGAGTTGTTCAGCAGTATACCTTCCATAACCAAGAACTTACAAACCTTTCCACTGGTTCAGATGGTAACACATAGCGCACTATTACAGTGAGCTGGTCCACATGCGAAATGTCTGGAGTAGAGTCCAGTGATAGTGAATAGTACTTGCATTCTTAATTTCATAATAATATGATCCAGTAAGCTTAATGCAATTAGATAGATACATTCCTCGAATGTTGTTTTTGATAAGTATGATGATGTCCCTTTCTTTATTTGTATAAGTATTTATATGCTGAGCAGAAAAATAAAACATAAATAAGAAAAATGAAGGGATATTATTGCCCACCTCCAACCTTGGTTCCTTGTTTATGACAGTGACAGCTTAGCTCTGTCACATGACGCAGAGCCCAGAAGCGCGAGTCATAGATTTGCTACTTCTGTACTAGAGCTAATCCGCGCTGATATTGGCAGTGTTTCTTCAGCGAATGTCATTACTTCGGTTTGACAATGTTCATTTCTCATGTTATTGCATTTAACAGGAGTCTGTTAATGTGCTTGTAGCTGTTCTTCTTCTGTTGTTGATATGATGGCCTGACCGTCGCAACAAGCAATACGTTTTAAGAGTCCACCAAGACGGTTCCCTTCACTGGTGTTAGCTATTTTACAGATTTGATCGATATATGTGAAACAACAGCGGTGATAGTAATAATCATATTTGTCTTACTCCAGACCTAACGTGGATTTTTCATTTAGACCTGTGATAGTTTTAACTTGTTTGTTTGTTATGTAGGTGATATAGGTTATATAGGTTTCACTATTATTCGAAATGAGTAAAGTACGTTTGTCTAGTTGTACTTCCTGTTTGCAAACGTTCAGAACACGTCGATTCTAAGCATTCTCAACACAACAACATATTAACTAGTTTTATTTCTTCTTTGTGCACAGGTGAGACCATGGCTGCGAAATATCAAAAAGATCTCTATGAGATTCTTGGCGTGTCAGCGACTGCAACAGATAAAGAGTTAGTGAAGGCTATCGTAAGGCTTTGAAATGCCATCCTGATAAAAATCCAGGAAACTCAAAAGCAACAGAACAGTTTCTTGAACTTTCTAAAGCTCTTGAAATTTTAACAGATATAGCAGCTAGAGCTGCATATGATCAATCAAGAAAGGCGAAGAAAGCAGCAGAAGAAAGAAATAAATTTCTAGATGTTAAACGAAAGAAATTTAAAGACGACCTTGAGGCAAGAGAAAAAGCGTTTGAAAACACGAAAGAAAAGACACAGGATGCAGCAGAAAAAGCATTGCAGAGAGAAATTGAGAGGCTGAGAAAAGAAGGTTCAAGGTAAGATTAACTATTCTTAAATTGAAAAGTAAGAGTAAGTTACTAAGACGTAGTAGTTACATATATTTATTTTTGGAGAGCAAAGGTAGTGTATATACTATTATTCAAATATATATTGTGCCAGTCTTTGAAAGATCCAAAACTAGCCTAGGTGACCACGACTGAACGTCAACATACACTCACACTGCATACATTTATTTAAATGGGTCTTCTCTTCCAACGTTTTCAGGCATGGACTTAACCGTAGTTAATGTAAGTCTCTATATATAGCCCTTGAACTGGAATTGCGGAGGGGGTTTAACATGTGTGTTTCCTCTGTTCATTGTATGTTGGACACACACTTGTAGGATGTGTATTTCTTACTGGTGTCACATGTGCATATATCAGTAGGGCTTATCTTGTACTTATTAAACAATGGTACTTCAGGCTATTGTACCCTGTTCATAGCAGAACAATCATAACCTGTTCTTCTCTATTGAGTTGATAGTAGCATCATCTTTATCATAACCTCGGGGATCTCTCACCCATGTGTTCTTGTAGGCCCTTTTTATCCATACTTTTGCTTCCTCATATATCATACTGGTGTCTGTCTGTGTTAGTCTGCTTTTGCCAATATGACTGCAGTCTCGTTGCCAGGTATATTGCAGTGGGATGGTTGTCACTGTATTACCACGCAAGAAAATGTTGCACCTTATATTGAAGCCACATACATGCTGTCAAAAGGTCTCCTCAGTGTGTTTCTTATCCATCACCACTTTGTGCTCCTTTTATCTTGTTGCACCTGCCGTTGTCCCGCTCTATCTCACAGTTCCCTGTTTGTAGTCCTGTCATACCATCGTTGATGGAGTATCCTGTACAGGCATCTTTTGATGAATGTCTGCAACTTTTTGATGTTCCTTTAGTTGTTCTCCATGCATGTCTCCACTCCATATAGAAGGACAGCCTTGACATTTGAGCTAAATATCATTATCTTAGTTTTATTGCCTTGAAATGACACTAGCACTGAATGGTGACATCAGACAAGAACAAGTAAGTTTCAGGAAAAATTAAATCTTGTTTAATCAGCAAATTCTTTATAATTTCCTCATTTCATTCACTTGAAATATTGTCTTACTTATTTGTTCACCTCTTTGTGGAATATAGGGCCTCAACAGTTGTTGGCCACTTTTCCTGGTCTCTAGCTGTTTTCTTTATGGTCTCACATAATAGTTGAGCACCCTTCAGTTCTTCAAAAGGACTTAGTCTCCAGGACTGTTTAGGCACATCCAACTCTAAATAACTAGGCTAGACAACTGACAGGGGAAACCCCTGACCTAGACAGTGGGGGCTGGAATTTATATATGTTTGATAGAACACTGCAAGCTTTCTGGCAATTTTACTCAATTCTGTGAGTCTATGGTTATTTATTGGTGAAAATATTCATAATATTGATCTTCTTTATTGTTAAACTAAACTTGTTGAATAATATAACTTCGATTTAGCATTTTGTGTTGATTTAAAAATGAATTCGTCTATATATAACAATACTGGAATGCGAGGCCACGTGACCAGTTGTGGTCTGAGTTCCCATAATTTTTACCTGAGTCTGCAGGCCCTATGAGTTTATAGTTGGCTGTGGTTTAGGACACCCTCTTTTCCATTTTTCTTACAGGTTCTACTAAAGTGCTTGTCTAGTGACACTCAACCGTGTCTTGCGCAGGGTATGCCGACTCATAACCATTTTCTCCTCTTAACCTTGGTCATCAGGGGTTCCTGTCCTGTTCTCAATATTGTTCTGATCTTATTTAACTATTAGTGAACCAGGGCAAATTCCATGTTTTTGCAAGCCATTTGTTTTTATAATAAAAAACGCTCTTTAGTGTGGTTCCTGGTAAAAAGGCGTTCAACCCAAAGCCACGTAGTGTGGCGTTTGGTCCACAAGGAGTTAATCAACAAATTATTTATCATTTTTCCCTTCGCTCACTTGAAATATTAAATGTTATTGGTTGCTGAACTGACATCACATAATTCCGGGCAGACCCATAGATGCATGGTCTTCCTCCTACAGATGTCGAAGAGTATGCATATTGATGGTTCCTGTGGTTGGCTGGTTATTAAACACACTCCTCTCTATTTCCTTGGAGCATCCAGCTTTACTTGTACAACATGTTAAATGTTGTTGTAAACAACTTGCTGACTTTTTTGATAGTTCACACAGAAGCCTGCAGTTTTATTTCCAGTGTTGTTTTGATAGGCCAGCAAGATTGCCTCACTATACCATATTTGAGGCAGTCTTGTCGTATATGCTCTGCGCTCATGATAACTGATACATTGATGAAGTAATGGTTTAAAATTACAGAAGAGTACTTAGAATATCATGGACAGGGAAAAGAACAAATGCTTCTGTTCTGCAACAGCTTGATATTAAAGAGAGTAGGCTATTAAAGAGCATAACATCAAGGAAAATTAAATATTTCAGACACATCAAATGGCATGAGTGCCTAGAGAAGATTATTTTGGAGGGAATGGTGTCTGGAAGAAAAATGAGAGGAAGACCTAGAAGACGATGACTGCTGCTGACCGCTGGTCAACTTGCACAGAACAAAGAGTATTTTTCAGGACTGCTGTCATAGGAGTCAAGTTCCAGAAGGGACAAGCTACGTGATTATGAATGGTTTAAAATGATAAAAACTGACAAATTGATCATCATCAGGTGCTGGTGTAGGCGATCATGGATCTCTGGTGTTTGCTAACATCTCAGATGTTGACACTATACCATGCCATGAAGTCAGGCTGTCTAATATTTTCTCTTTCTGTCTTCCTCTGTCTCTCTCCTCAATTTTACCAATTGTTACAATGTGTTCCAAACCTCCTTTTCTCATCACATGCCCAAAAATGATGACTGCCTCTTTCTTATATTGATGATAAGCATTCTCTGTTTCTTGACCTCATTCAACATCTCCACATTAGTCATTTTAGCAGTCCATGGGATTCTCATCATCCTTCTGTAAAACCACATCTCTGTGGCCTCCAGAGATTTTTCTGTCTCTTTCTTTATTGCCTATGACTCACACCAGTATGTCAGTATTAGTTCTATGAAGCACATTGACAAATTAATATTTTAAAATTAAGAAAACGAGCAAATTAATGTTTTAAAATTATGAAAACTGACAAATTAATGTTATAAAGTTAGGAAAATGAATAAATTAATGTTTTAAAATTAGGAAAACTGATAAATTAATGTTTTAAAATTATGAAAACTAACAAATCGATTAATGAGTATACCTTTTCTATCTTTTTTATTTGAATAACAGATTGCTTCAGGAAGAACAAGAACGCTTGAGGCGGGAACTGAAGAAAACACATGCACATGATGATACGCTCAGACAGTCACATGATTCAGAAATTCCCAGAATCAAGTTGAAGTGGAAAGCCCAGAAAAGTGATTCTACGAACGGAGGTTACAGTGCGGAAATTCTGAACACGATTCTTAGCTGTTACGGACAAATTAATACTCTTATTGTTTCGAACAAACGGAGCAGTAGCGCTATAGTCGAGTTTGAGAAATCTGGTGTGGATTGTGATATTTTGGATGAGGTTGGGTTGAAAGATAATAATTTTACGATTATATGGTTGTCGGGGAAACCAACAAGCTGTCAAGAGGCTGCATCGACATTTTCAAAATATACAAGTGAGGATAATGTTCAATCTTCATATAAATATACTGATGTAAATTTTGTGGATCGAATTTCTGAGAAATCAGAAGGGGTTTCCTGAATGTGAAACTGAAGGCAGGACACAGAAATATGAGATGGGAGCATCAGTTTTAAGTGATCGAAGTTATGAAAGTTTGGTCTTAATGAAAATCGCAGGCAGAAGAAAGAAAACGATTGATTGAACAAATGAAAGAAGAAGATAATGGTGTATGAACATCTGAAATGTTATGTTTGTTTTGAAATCTGAGTCTGAAAGTCATCTAGAGATATATAAAAAAACAACACTGTCTTTACTGGCTGTGTACTATCACTTTTTATGTAAGTGTAGGACAGGGGGAACATGAGCCTGAAAAATGTAATGGTAGCATGGCTAGTGCAGTCACAGCCAAACTGTTCATGTTAGGATGTTTTCTTTATGCCCCTGACAGAACAATCTCCTTGACAGTACTGGGAAATTGAACCGGGTTTTCCAAATGGGATCCTGTGCTCTAATCCATTCGGCCAGATGCTCCTCCCACCTAAAAATAAACACATTAAATGTCATGTTTCTTTGACATTTCAAACTGAAAGTCAACTAGATATGAACATATTAAATATCAGGGGTCTCTGTCGCTGAGTGGTTAAGGCCTTGCACTCTGAAGATTGTGGGTTCAATTCTGGACTGGCCCACTCTTTTCACGGGGAATTTTTCCAGAGACCCTTAGGATTGTTGCCGGAGCTACAGAGTTTGCGCTTTGTGCAATACTTTCTTCAACATCCGAGTCTGAAAGTCAACTAGATATGAACATATTAAATGTTTCTTTTGACATCTGAGTCAATCTAGCAGTTGAGGTGGATTGGTTGAAATGAATTTAGACATGTAATTTAGAACCCCATGGGTTTCTGTAGTTCTGCTTTGAACGCTCCATATCGACCACTTAACCCTTTAGCTGCTAAGGACATTTATATACGTTTTGCCTCAAACTTCAGGATTTCCATTGCATGTTCTCACTAGTACAGAGTTATATTATGTGATCGACATCATGGCACATTGGGCATTTCTATACATGTTCCATCCTCCGCCAGCCATCCCAAAGTCCACTTGCTCATGCTCACTAGAAGTTGATTAGCATATCCTCTCTCTACACGAAGACGACACTGTCTGGCATGTCTAAACCTAACTCCTAATTCTCGCACCAGTTCCAGTGTCTGAGACTTGTCCATATCACATAAATGAGAGAATATCGCATTAATAACATCGGCTCTGTCCATACTTCTGTCAGCTTGAGTTGGGGCATCGTTTGCAAGAAAGACAGCATGTTCAGGTGTGTGCAGCCGTGGCTCTCATAATAAGGCCAACTGGTAAACCAACATTCCTGTTTAATGGGGCCTTTTTTTAAATATATGTTTGATATAAGACTTAAGTTTTTTTGTAATTTTACTCAATTCTATGAGTCCGCTGTTATTTATTGAATGCAAAATATGAATACTGATATTGCTTAGCTTTAAACTTAACTTGTACCATAATATAACATTGAGTTAGCATGTTCGTTGTTTTTGAAATGAATTTGTCTTTATACAACAATACTGGAATGTGAGGTCACGCGATGGTTGTGGTTACATTCCCTAGAGTTTTTACCTGAGCACGCCGGCCGTATGTTACCGCAGGCCACATTGCAGCTAAGTCATTGTACCGAGATGTGACCGATAGCTGTCCACCAATTCCGCGCACAGACTTCCAGATTCAATCCGTTGAAGCATATTCATCGAGTCTGATATGATTATCATATGTGTGGCTGTATGTTATAAACTTCTATATCGGTAACTGCAATATTTCAACTGATATCATCGATATGGCTCTATCTTTCTGACAGCACGTTTCCTTTCGGTATCAGTTATTATTTGATATTCCTCCTCCATATGCATACTTACGGTGGCATTACTCCATCAGATGAGAGCCGTAGTTGTCAGAGAACTTGCTTCTTAGATGTGTGGTCCAGGTTCAATTCCACAGTGGGCGTGGAATATTTTTCAGATCGTAGCAGCTCTGATGTCGACCCAAACTTATGGGTGTACCAGGAAAAGTACTGTGAAGTTAAGATGGCCGGCGTGATGTTGACCACATCACTTATCGTGTGTCGGTGGTCAACATAGTACACGCCTAACACTATATTCCACTATATACCTCAAGGTATGATAAAAAGGGTTCCTTTATTTTTGTTTCTTTACTGCGTCAAATGCAGGCAATGTCTGTGTTGAAAGTTTATTCAGAATTTTCCCACTGTTCTCCTGCTGTCTCTGCTGGAGCTTGAAGGGCAGCAGATGTGTTGGGATAACATCAAAATAACATTTTTTTCTTGTTAGTTGTAGGATTGAGTTTTGTTTGTTTTAATTGATCTTCTTCTTCTTTGCTCTATTTTTTGACCAATTAATCCTCCTGTATATGTTTGATCTTGCCAAGACGTGTACGTCTTGCACATTGGTTTGGTAGGCCTAAACGATAGACTTCTACGCTTAGGACATGCATCGATTTCAGCCTAACCTCCTTGAGCCTTGACAGGTTGGCAGGTAACATGTTCTATTCTTACACATTTGAGGCGTTGGTAACCACTGGGTGATTTTAATTGATGATTGTAATTTTTGTCACTACTATTGTTTGTGTAGTAAAGTTTGTTTGTTGTAGCACATGAGAGAGTTGGGGGACATGTCTCTTGTAGCACATGAGAGAGTTGGGGAGATATCTCTTGTAGCACATGAGAGAGTTGGGGACATGTCTCTTGTAGCACATGAGGGTTGGGGAGATATCTCTTGTAGCACATGAGAGGTTGGGAGATTCTCTTGTAGCACATGAGAGAGTTGGGGAGATATCTCTTGTAGCACATGAGGGGGTTGGGGAGATATCTCTTGTAGCACATGAGAGGGTTGGGGAGATATCTCTTGTAGCACATGAGAGGGTTGGGGAGATGTCTCTTGTAGCACATGAGGGGGCTGGGGACATGTCTCTTGTAGCACATGAGAGAGTTGGGGAGATATCTCTTGTAGCACATGAGGGGATTGGGGAGATATCTCTTGTAGCACATGAGGGGGTTGGGGAGATATCTCTTGTAGCACATGAGATAGTTGGGGAGATATCTCTTGTAGCACATGAGGGGCTGGGAGATGTCTCTTGTAGCACATGAGGGAGGTGGAGAGAGAGAGATGTCCCATGAATATATCATTAGATATTGCCATCAATCTTCCACTGATCCCAAGCTTTCTCTCACAAAAGTATTTTCATGTGTATGTATGTTTGTGTTTGTGCTGCTTGCAGATACATCTAGCAGACCAGGAACTCCCATACACCTCACGAGACACAGACAGACACACAGAAGATATCCAATATATTTATTGTCATTATATATAGTGGCCTTTAAACTCAACAAGGAAACATATGACATTAATAAATATATATATATATGACTTGACTTAGAAGTAGTACTTGTGTTCCATGTGGAGCATAGGACTGCACCTGTCACACTCATTATCTACAATTCTAAGGGGTGCAGTATTACCAACATGTTATTTATTATCAGAGGTTGAGTTAGTGTGAATGACCGAAATCTATCAAATAATGTGATTGATTGATAGGACCATCATCATTGCACTTTGGTCAGTAACCATTTCACTTTCTTACACAGGAAGATCTCAGCTGCAGTGCACAAACTCTGTAGCGCTGATGAGGTCCCCGATGAAATTTTGAAAATGATAAAATATTTTATAGGAATTTTATTTTTAAAAATCTAATGAATTTTGCCTTGGCAGCGACTTTCCATTCTGCTCTTTCCAATTTTGAACTGCCACCGTTCTTTTACATGCTCAACTTGAACAGGGGACTTACGTTTTATCGCCAGTCTCCGATAGGATCAGGAAATTGATCCTACACTGAGATCAGGGATCTCTGGAAATTTCTTCCAGATGGCACCATGAGGCAGCGAACCAAGTACATTTGGAACAAGAGACGAGCACCTGAACTCTACACCACAGAGATGACCACCTATTATATAAAATAAATGGTCTTGTTATAAAACTGTAAAAACAACCTCAGAAATTTAGAAATGGTGATTTGAGAAAGTAAAGTTATTAACAACTGTAAGTGATAAGTTGCAACCCTTTGTTCCGTTGGAGATAAAAAACAAAACAATCTTTCTTCCTTCTTCGAATCCTGTTTGTCTCACAGCATCAGGTCAAGAAGAGATTTCTAAAACGGGCCCTTGTATGCACTTCGTAGATAGTCTCTTTCATCGCCTTTGTTATCTCTGAGGTACATCTTTTGCGTGGAAACAATGACGACAAAAAAACCCCAAAAGATAGATAAGGACACGATCAAGAAATTAATCAATACCAAACAAACCCCAATAAGATTGTAAAAACACCAGACATGTATGTGAAGCTCTTGGGGTGAAATATAAAAAAACACAAAAAAACCTTGTTATACCACATGTATATAGGTAATATGGTGTTAGGCCCATATTTATCATTGGCACACAATGTGTGTGTGATGTCAACATCACATCATCCGGCTTTACTTGCATGTTTTTCCTGTATCCAGTAGGATATGAGAACAATTACGTCTGCAAGAATTCCAGGTAGTGAAATAGATATTATAAACATCAGTGATGAGATTTCAGAAAGAGGGAACCCATAAATAAACCCCTGTTCTAGGGGTCAGACTACAACACAAGTCCGGCATGGGCTTGTAGCAGTCAGAGACTCATAGCTGACCGCTAGGATAGGAACACATCTGACCAAAACTTCACTGACCGTATGAAATGTGCCAGCAGAATAATTACTATAAAAATGTCCTGTAGTCTTTTCAGACCTTAGAGTATGGAGCCACTTTATATTTCTAGACTAGTGTGCTGGGGGCAGGATGGTCAATTCCTTTCCTCACATGTGGGACCTTGAGTTTGGAATTGAACCCACAACCCTCTCGTGTGCAAGTCTACAGGCAAACGCTTATGCATTACGCTAATACATCCCACAAAATTTCCCATAGCCTTTTCAGACCATAGGTTTATAAAGTGCCTGTCACCTCATATTTCTAGGACCTAGTGTGCGGGAGGACCAATTCCTTCCCTCACTGTGGAATGTCGAGCGTGGGATTGAACTCTTTGTGTCAGAGTCGATAGGTGAACACTTATGCTTTATGTTAATCTGTCCGATACCAGGACAATACAAAAGTGAAATCCACCACAGGCACTCTCCTAACATGAAAATTGATCAAAGGTACTACTATTCATGGTCTCTTACAGCAGTACTAACAAATTACCCAAATGTTTCACATGCATGTCTAGTACTATCGGTTTCCCTATAAAAATCTCAAAAGCTTTGCTATAATTTTCGTTTACCATAGAACATTTAAAAAATCTGGCATAAATAAATAGAACAAAATAATGCCAGGTAAGTACCATGAGACAAGGCCAAACAAGAAATCAAATTTTAAATTACAATGAGAATAAATTGTTTAGAAAATGTGAATGGTCACATTTGTATAATTACAAACAACATTTCTTGTATATCTCTCTACCAAAACTTGACATTTATTGTATATATCTCTATCAAAACTTGACATTTATTGTATATATCTCTACCAAAACTTGACATTTCTTGTATATCTCTCTACCAAAACTTGACATTTATTATATATATATATCTATCAAAACTTGACATTTATTGTATATATTTCTACCAAAACTTGACATTTCTTGTATATCTCTAACAAAATTGCTTTTGTATTTTCTACCAAAACTTGACATTTCTTGTATATCTCTAACAAACTTATCTCTACCAAAACTTGACATTTCTGTATATATACCTACCAAAACTTGACATTTCTGTATAGGTCTAAATATCTAAACTTGACATTCTTGATGTATGGAGGAAAACTACAGTAGAGAACTGAAATGAGAGCATCACCCATTGTTGATCAAACAACAAGACAGGCACATAATATCACAAACCACATGGTATTAACACTGGTTCCACTAGATGCACATATCATCTGTGGCTCTGATTTTGTTTGTTTGCATTATTATTATCAAACCATGAGACTTCTCACTGATCTTAAAAAGCCCCCCAAGTTGAAGTCAGTAACTTAACTCATTGTGGACCAAACACCACACTTTGGGTTGGGCATCTTTTTTACGAGGAGCCACAGTAAAGGGAGTTTGTTATTCTAGAAACAAATTGCTTGTAAAAACATGGCTTTTGCCCCGGTCCACTAAGAGTTAAATAAAGTAAAAAACTACATACAGACTCTCTAGTTATCATAGTTTTTATGATGGTTAATAAAAGTCCTCACTTTCGCATGCACACTTTAGCAATTATATATATATATATATTTAAAGAGTGAGAGAGACAGAAATATACAATGATATTCATTTAACACTCATCAGATAAAACATACAAACTCTGATACTGTTATGAGCACAGCCTTCTGTAGTTATACAGTCGATTTGATCTAGTCAGAAAATTGGAAATTCCTGATTTAGTGGGCTGACTTTTCTATATGTTTGATAGAATACTTAATGTGGGACAGATAAGGGGTGTCTAGTTCCTAATCCTATTGAAGACGGATGATAAAACTTAGGTCCATGTTCAAGTTAATAAGTAAAAGAACCCTTGGCAGTTCAAAATCGAGAAGTGAAGGCTGAAAAGATAATGCGCAAGCAAAATTCATTAGAAAAATTAAAAAATAAAATTCCTACAAAATATTTTCATTATCTAAATTACATATGGAGCCCTCGCTGGTGATACAGAGTTCATGCACTGTCGCTGAGATCTCCCTGAGTAAGGAAGAGATTGGAGCACACATGGTTACTCACTGAAGTGAATAATTATGGTCCAATCACATCACACCGTCTAGGAAACATTTTTGACTCCATGGTTGTTTATTGATAAAAATGTGTTGATAATACTGATATTTCTTTGTATTAATATTTCATTTGTGACATAATCTAACCATGTTTTTGTTTGTTGTTTTCTTTTTAACATGAATTCATCGTTATCTCAAGGTGAAGTATTGACTTTATTGCACTGAGTTTCCCCATATTTTTCAGTCCCTCTCTGCTGAAATGGCAAGTCATCTGCCGAGAGTTGCATAAAGCAAAAACTTCGTAGCTTCAGCTACAATTCATGGGATCTCCTGGAAAATATGCATATGTGAAATGAACGGCGCGTCGATTCTAACCTTCAGAACACAAAGTAAATGTCGTAACTGCGTTGCCAGAGAGATAATTGTTACCTAACAAACTCAAATACAAAGGCTATATAAGAAAGATCTTCTTTTCTCGAATCCTGTTTTGTCTCACATCGTCAGGACAAGAAGACATTTATAGAACAGGCTTTTGTGTGCGCTTCATAAACAGTGGTTTTTCAACCATCTCTGTTATCTCTGAGGTCCACCTTTTGCATAGACTGCCATTTGCTTTGTATCCACTGTATCAGAGTAGCATTGCTCTTTAAAGTGCACACTGTCTGTTGGTAATCTGCTTATGTGGTCGAACCATCTAATTTGTTGTTTCTTGATGAAGTTCAGTACTGATGTTGTACCCACTTTTTCCTGATGTCTTCATTTCTAAACTGGTCTCTTCTTGTTACCCATGATTCTGCATAGACACTTCATTTCTGTCGCAGCTAGTCTTCTATCTGTTGACGTTAGCATCCAGATTTGGCACATGATAGCATAATGTTGTGAGAAATATTGTTTTGAACAATGTCCGTTTAGTGTTCACAGTGACATCTTTGTATTTCAAAATTGGTTCTATTTGTCCTATTATTTGATTTTTTTTATCTAATGCTCGTGTGTTGCAGGGGCTCTCAATGCGAGCAAGAATAGTAAATACTGCAACCTACAAGGCAGTAAAGTAAGAGGCCACTGAGGTAGGGGCCTAGGAAGCTACCTAGTATATAAAAGTGTAGCAGAAATTGGATGTGCTGGCCTGGACTACTTGTAGTCGCATAACTGGCACAACGTACAATTGCTCTTGGACTCAGATCACATACAAATCATAAAGAGTGGTTTAACAAGTGGTCGATATGGAGCTGTCAAGAAGGATTGCATCTATGTTGGATTTTGTTAGTTATTCTTCCATTTGCTGATAAAAATGCTTCCCTTGGTATGTAAAGTCTTTTGTTATATAATAATAAGAGAAATATCCAGATGTTTCCTCTTCAGCTCATCTGTCGTATAACTACAGAAGCCTGCGGTTATGAGAATGCTGGCATGGAGTTGATTGATTAATTGACTGACAGGCCCATCATCATTGCACTTTAGTGAGTAACCATGTGTGCTTCAATCTCTTTCTTACATAGGAAGATCTCAGCTGTAGTGCACGAAAGCCGTAACCCATTATTAATGGATTTGAATAATGGCAGTTCCCTTGTTAACACTTTTGCTGCCACGGACAACAAAAGTAGATCAAACACAAACTACGTTTCACTACCACGGTAGACTTTTGTCGGCCCTGGGTATGTCTTTTTTTAATGGGGAGTTTCGCTGACGGTAACACCAGTATTACATTACACAATACTTCCCTATTGTTCAGAAGAGCTCTCCAGAATGGTGGATCTAACATACATGTGTTTAAAATGCATGTAGTCCGTTTTTCAATAAATTTTGTAGCGATTTTTTCATAAGTAAACAAAAAGATTTTCAAAATGAGCAATGTAGCTGATGATAGTTAGGTCCAAAATGACTGATTCTGACTTCTTAGTCAGTGATGGTGATAAACCATGCTCTGAATGTGATAAAATTCAGACTTTGATTCAAGTGACGATGCTTATATTTCCAGGGGTACAGATTTGTTGAAATTATCACCCTGAAAACTGATCATGGCCAAAAAATAGTATGGCAGTGAGCCAGACTTGGTTGAAAAATGGGTGGCAGCGAAAGTGTTAAACAATGTTGCTCATAATTAATTTGTAGAATCTAATGATGACGACAGCCTCAACAGATTCTACAGCACCATTGTTACTATTGTCACGACAACATCAAAAAATTTACAATAACGAGATATGGTTTGAAAAAAATAAATAAAATATGTAACGATAGGATACATGTTAAATATATGCAAATATTAAAGTTAGACTGAAAATAATTTAGCATATTTGAATAGTTTGTTTCAATATAGACATTAACACAGAGAGAGATATTGTATACCTCTGAAGTAGGAGTAGGTATACCTGAATGGAGACGGACACAAGGAATGAAGGTCTTCACACAAAAAATCAAACCTCGGACATACTGCAATATGCAAGCTTGCCTTCGATCATGGGCATGCTCAGCAGTAGAAGACTAAGATGGCTAGGGCATGTAAGAAGAATGGACAATAGCTGCATACCGCAACAAGTGTTCTGTGAACTTTCAGAAGGGAAGAGGCACCAAGGCAGACCATTGCTCAGATATAAAGATGTCTGCAAGGGCTCAATAAAGAACTTATCTATCGGTCCCAACAAATGGAAAAAACTAGCTGATGACCGAGTTATGGTGGAAAACAACATTACATAAATGTGCAGAATCTTTTGAAAAGAGACTTTGAAGAAGCTAAAGGCAAGAGAGAGACAAGTGCAAGCTCAGAAGTTGTCACAGTAAAACACCTGTAAAGACGAAAAAGGCCATATACACAAAAATCAGTAGGTCCGTCATAGCAGGGCTCTGACTATGCCTGAATCCATAGTGGGTGAACGTAACAAGAAGATATCACTTGTCCTGAGCAGAACTTTGCCACCCTTACATCATCAAATAGCTTGTCCTGAGTAGAACATTCCCACCCTAACATCATCAAATAGCTTGTCCTGAGTAAACATTGCCCCTAACATCATCAAATACTTGTCCTGAGTAGAACATTGCCACCTAACATCATCAAATAGCTTGCCTAGTAAACATTGCCACCAACATCATCAAATAGCTTGTCCTAAGTAGAACATTGCCACCCTAACATCATCAAATAGCTTGTCCTGAGTAGAACATTTGCCACCTAACATCATCAAATAGCTTGTCCTGAGTAGAACATTGCCACCCTAACATCATCAAATAGCTTGTCCTGAGTATAACATTGCCACCCCAACATCATCAAATAGCTTGTCCTAGTAAACATTGCCACCTAACATCAAATAGCTTGTCCTGAGTAGAACATTTGCCACCTTAACATCATCAAATACCTTGTCCTGAGTAGAACTTTGCCACTCTAACATCATCAAATAGCTTGTCCTAAGTAGAACATTGCCACCCTAACATCATCAAATAGCTTGTCCTGAGCAGAACTTTGCCACTCTAACATCATCAAATAGCTTGTCCTGAGTAGAACATTGCCACTCTAACATCATCAAATAGCTTGTCCTAGTAGAACTTGCCACCTAACATCATCAAATAGCTTGTCCTGAGCAGAACATTGCCACCCCAACATCATCAAATAGCTTGTCCTGAGCAGAACTTTGCCACCCTAACATCATCAAATAGCTTGTCCTGAGCAGAACTTTGCCACCTAACATCATCAAATAGCTTGTCCTGGAGTATAACATTGCCACCCAACATCATCAATTACACCCTGAATCTATCGTCTCGTGGTCTTCCTCTTCACCGCGATATCTTCCATAATAGTCTACTCCAACCCTTCTATCTTTGTATATGTCCAAAATACTTCAATTTAATTAATACAATAGCTTTCCTAGGTCCCAACCATAGTTACCTCTTACAACAGGCCTTGTAGGTGGCAGTGTTACTATTCTTTGCTCCCCTTGTGAGCCCGGCAACACACGGGTGCCAATATTCTTCAAGTTAATTAGTACAATACACCAAGATAGTAATAAAATAGCAGGCCAAATACATAAACGAATACTATTTACATAACCGAAGTATTTGGTACATCATATGTATACACACAGCGAGAGAGAGAGAGAGAGAGAATGTCAATATGAGTGGGTGTGAAATCTGTGTTGTTGTATGGCTCGGAAACATAGCGAGTCACTAAGTTAAATACAAATAAGATTCAGACCGTTAACAATGGATGTCTTCAGCAGATTCTTTGACTGAGATGGTATGATGAAATCTCCAGCCATTCTTCTTATCTAGATATATATTTGAGTTTATTTAGTGTTTATTCTCTCTATATGTCTCCTTGAAAAAGACCTATGATCGAAATGTCAGATTGTCGTTAGTTTTATATTTAATTAAATTCTTGCTTACTTATGTGATACTATACGTACATGTCTTTGTCCTGAAGCGCTAATTTGCTTAGTATCATCGCAGCCTACACATGGTTGTCTCCATATTTGGTCTGGTCTGACCACCTCAGATTTGTAGATTTTTGTACATCACCTTATGAAAGAGTTGCAAAAACAGACCTGTGGATAAGTACAGGACAGGAACCCATGATGACCCATGTTAAGAAGAGAACATGGCGATGGGTCAGGCATACCCTGCGGAAGATACAATTGAGTGTCCCTAAAGCACTTGAGTGGAACCCGCAAGGAAAACGGAAAAGAGGACATCCAGAACCTACCTGGAGACGAAGTGTTCTTCAGGAACTTAAGGGAGCTTGACTATCCTGAGAGACCATAAAGAAAACAGCCAGAGACTGGGAAAAGTGGTAAACAACTGTTGAGACGAAGTGTTCTTCAGGAACTTAAGGGAGCTTGACTATCCTGAGAGACCATAAAGAAAACAGCCAGAGACTGGGAAAAGTAGTAACAACTGTTGAGGCCCTATGCTCCCCTAGGAGCGGAGAGGAATAAGAGAAAAAAGAAGAAGCCAAATACATAAACAAATAATATTTACATAACAGAATTATTTGGTCATCGTACGCATACACATAAAGAGAAAAATATAGAATATCTGTTTGGTAACCAAGTAATGGTACCATTTTTGGTACATCGCAAATTACAATTGTTAAATACGGGGGAGAATTTATAAGACAACGTAACGGAAAATCCCAGGTCGTGACGTTTAGTTTCATCTGAATCCGTCGCTCGGGATGAAGATGCTGTTGAGGATGGTAGCGATGATGATGTTGATTCTTCTGGCCCCGACATATAACTGATTAACTGCTGGCACAGGAAAGCAGAAATGATGGCCATGAGAACAAATAGGCAAAGAATGATGGCAGCGTACTGTTGGTCGGACCACTGCTTTCTTTCATCTGTTCTGTCTTCCCCCCGTGTACAAGGACTACTGCCTGATCTCATAGGTTCAAGGTTCAGAGGTGAGAGGATTATCCCTGGACTAAATGCTCCTGTAATGTCTCCAGAGCCGTCTGAGGAGAGACGAACAGCAGCTACACGGACTTGGTACTCTGAGCTGGAGTGCAGTGAGTCTACCTGACAGTGGGTGCTGGTCCCTCTATAGATCTAAAAATAAGTACAAGGAGAATAAATTAAAATCAATTCACAAGAAATTTTGAATCAATATACGAGTATATATAACAATTAAAGAACTAAAAACAGTATGGAATGGAACTGATAAGTAAACAAAGATCAGAATACTATGAGCATGTATATTATTCCCAGCGAGTATGGGTGTGAAGCATGGACATGTAACTCTTTCCATGCCAATCGCCGTACACTTCACCATTTGAATTGTTTCCCTTATACAAGTCTTTCTAGTTTTACTTCTACTATTTTACTGCTACATGTACTACTTTTTTAACATTGTTATTCTAATAGGTTGTCCAGTTTTATTCAAATTTGTATATAAATAAGATATATATATGTTTATTAACGAGTAGTTACTTTTTTAAAAAAGAAATGTTTTTTTTTGCCTCCTTGAATTAACAACTGAGGAAATAACTGCATATGGAAAGAGTTTACAAGGTAGTGGAGAAATATATATATGGTTTTGAATATAAGTGTTACAGAAGAGTTCTCTGTATATCATGGACAGAGAAGAGATCAAATACATCTATCCAGAAAGAACTCAAAATAAAAAAAAAGCTGGCTGATGATACAAATAAGAAGTATTTTGGACATATAAAGAGGCACAAAGGGTTGGAGACCATTATAGAGAGGCATCCTGGCAAAGAGGAGAAGAGGAAGACCACGAAGAAGATGGATTCAGGATGTAACTGACGGTTAGAACATGACAGCTGCAGAGGCTTGGCATGTGGGCTATGAGAGAGAAATTCAGAAGGACTGTTAGGGTGGCAACAAGCTATATGATGATATTTATTCCTCTTGTACCATTATATGTTACATCGGGCCTGCAAGTAATTTCTCAATATCGCTCTATCCTGGGCAACTCGTTCCATCTCTTCCATGGAAGTGAGTCCAACATTTCTTGTCTCAGCATAGATTTCTTTCAGGGTCTTCCTAGGGCATCATCTCTTTCTTGAACCCTTTACCTCTCACTTCAATGCCTGCTGTGGTATTCTTTGATCATTTCTTCTCAAGGTGTGTCCAACATATCTATTTCTCGCCAGGAGGCCCTTTCTAACCAGCATAGAACTTCCAATTCTGACAGGGTGAAACTCATCTTAATTTTCCACCCTCATAGTTCCCTTGTGAAGAAAGTCTTATTCCGTCATCTCTCCATTCTTCAGTCTGATCCTGAGACACGTTCAGTCTTCCAACACTATCCTTTGGTAGCATACAGATGGGACAGAAGTCTTAAGGATATGTTGGTTCACAGTTGACTCAAACCTAATATCCAGAGTCATTTTGGCACCATCCAGTGCGGCGCTGCAACACGTGTGCTTATGTAATACAGACCTGCATTGTGTCTTTTCCTAAAGCCACGTTTGTTATTGAAGACAGTTTCATGTGCAAGTCCCGTAATATTATCTATGCCATAACCTGAAGCAGTGCAACAAGGCCTATATTGGTGAGACCATCAAGAGGCTCAGTGACCGATTCGCCCAACACTTGCGCGATATACGCCAATGCTCTGTGACCCCTGTAGCTACTCATTTCAATGATACGCAAGAACGCAAATCAGCGACGCGGAGGAGGAATAGTGCTTAAACTCTCAAAGAAAGTGACGGTAACAAAAGCGGTTGCCACAGGAAAATATTCAAATAACTACCAGGCAGAGGCAATAAGAACAACGGCTGAAATGATGCTAGAGAGAAGAGGCACCTCTCGCAACAAAGTCATGATATTCACCGATGCTCTATCGGTCATCACGGCACTCAAAAGCGCAGGCAAAACAGCTCAAAGCGACCATTGACGCATTAGTGCACACACTCAAACGCACCACCATTCAGTGGATCCCATCACACTGCAATATAAGCGGAAATGAAGATGCCGACAAGTTAGCTAAAGAAGGCGGGCGACTACCTCAGACTGATCTCGAGATCAGTTATGAGAAAGCCAGAACAACCATCGGCTGGCACTACAGAGACAAATGGACAAAAGACCATCCTCAGGCTAACAACAGCGACGGATACCATGGTCTGTCTCGTAGCGAACAAGTTGCCATACTTCGCCTCCGTACCGGCCACAACAAACTCGGCGCCCACATGTTTCACAAATTTAAAATTGGCACAACTAGCCTGTGCCCCTGCAAAAGGCGGACATGACGGCAGAACACGTTCTGCAAGACTGTCAACTGATAGCAGATATAAGAAAAGAAACCTGGCCCCATAACACAGAGCTTCGAGAGAAGCTGTACGGAGGAACGGAGTCCTTTAAAAACACGGTAAAATTCATGATAAAAGTTGGTTCATCAGTCTAGGCCGGGATCGCAAGCGCGAGAGAGATTTCAATGATACTGGCCATTCAGGAGCTTGCGATGTCCAGGTCATAGCCATCCGATCATGTTCCTCTGATGATCGTAGTCGATTTGCTCTGGAGAACCGGTTTATTTCGTTATATGGTACCTTGCGGCCTCTTGGACTCAACACATTACATTCCTATGCCTCTTAGTACTTTCTCTTCTCATGCCTTGTAATCTATATGTGTATTTGCTTCATATATATAAGTTATATATTCACTTGATTGTTTATTGCTTCTCTTCTTTTCCACTTCTAGTTTTGTGTTGCACTTATTTCGTTATTCGTTTTATTCCCAGATTTTCATTAGATACGTTTGAATGTTTCTGTAATCATCCATTTGTAGTGTTCCTTGAAATTCGTCACTCCTGTTGTATTGTTTGCTTGATAAAGGCCTTTTGGTCGAAACGTTGCTGTTTATCGTCACTGTTTCTGTATTTTGTAAAACTATAGTACTTTGTTTGTACGTGTTTCGCTATCCAACATATCTCCATCTTTTCCTTCTTATAACAGTTGTTACTAGTGATTGATCAGACATTTCTCTGATTTCATCACTTCTGAATTTGTCCCATTTTATGTTCATTATTTTTCACAGACATCTATTTTAAAATGTATTCAACTTGCTTTCTATATCTTTAGTCATATTCCAACTCTCCCTGGCATATGTTAGGATTCATACAACATTTTCCAACTCTGGCTGGCATATGTTAGGATTGATACAACATTTGAATTGAAAATTCATAATTTGGTTTTAATACTATATAACTTGAAGTTCCATATTTTATTAAGACTTTTAAAAGCTGAAATTGCTTTGATAATTCATAGCACAATTTTAAAAATATGTCCTGTGCAATCAAAATTGCTACCTAAATAGGGGAACTGCTCTGTTATTTTTATCATTTTAGATTCTATGGTGATATCTGCATTACTTGCCATAAAAGTAAAGTAAAGGAACCCTTTCATACCTCGTGGTATATAGGTCAATACAGTGTTAGGCCTGTATTTTCATTGACCGTCGGCACACGATGGGTGATGTGGTCAGCATCACGCCGGCCGCCTTTACTTCCCCAGAGCATGTCTGGTACCCAATTGAGGCTGGGTCGACCTGAGAGCCGTCGCGGTCGGGAAAAGTTCCACGCGCATTGTGGGAGCTGAACCCAGATCACCAGCCTTGCGAAGCGAGTTCACTAACAACTACGCTACAGCGCTCTCATTACTTGCCATAGGTGTCTTCATTATTTTTTTTTTCATAGCTTATCTGCAGTAAACCTTGCTTGAATTACATTGAGAAACAAAGAATGAAGTGATTTTGCCACTTAATAAGAATGCATCCAAACTCCACAGTATACAAAGTCTTCTACAACAGAACATTAGGAAAGAAGGTGAGAGGAAGACCATGAAAAGATGGTTAGATGGCATAGCAGAATCTTGTCAAAGAGCAAAAATAACAATCACCAAAGCCACCAGAACAGCGCAAGACAAAAGCAGAAAGAAAAATGTTGAAAATTCCCAACGAAAATAAGTAGTAGACATATCGTCATGTGTCATGCAGGCTGGCATAGGTGATCATGAATACCCACCTGTACACACACAAATATCACATGCACAGAAACACAACCCCCTCATCTGTATACACACAACACTCTCACTTGCACAGACACAACACTTTCACCTGTACACACACATCACTCCAAGTACACACATCACCCAAGTACACACACAACCTTCTCACCTGCACAGACACAACCTTCTCACTTGCACAGGCACATCCTTCTCACCTGCACAGACACAGCCCTCTCACCTATACACACACAACCCTCTCACTTGTACACTATACAACCTTCTCACCTGCAGACACACAACCCTCTCACATACACACACACAACCTTCTCACATGTACACACACAACCCTTTCACCTGTACACCATACAACCTTCTCACCTGTTTATACTCCATATCTCTACCATTGAGACACAGCAGCTGGACTACATACACCATGGAATCCCCACCCATGGGCTTGGCCCCCTGCCATTCTAAGAGACAGCCATGTGACGTTAGACTGCGAACCTTTGGTACTGAAATAGTTGACAACAAACTAATAAGAATGCCAACATAAACAATGAACCTCATTAGTATTTTTTTTTTCAAGAGGCCAAAACATTTGAAAGTCATAAACAGGGAAAAGTAATAAAAAGTGATATCTTCTTATTCTTCTTCTTTGCGTTTGGTTTCGTATGCTTGTTTAAACCCTGAGATGGGTTGCCTCTATGAAGCTGCATGTCAGTTGGAGTTCTTCGAGAGTTCCCATAGCTTGCTCTGTAAGCTTGGTTATGAGGCCATGTTTTGAAAAAGGGATATAAAATGACGCCCCCATCTTGTTACTGCCTGTGTTACTGCTTTTAGGACGGTGAAGGACAGGGAGAACATGTGCCCGTGGGATTTAACTCTTTCACTCAGTAATTTTGTTAACCTCTGGGCATATTTATATTGCAAATGTATACTGAATTAACTAATGTCCTGAAAGAACTGAATCTTAACGAGAATTGGCTGATAAACAACATACTAAACAGAAAATTAGATACTTTGATCATATCACGCGTCACTAAGCGTCCTGGTCCACTGAGAGTTAAGCGGGCCAGGCCAAAAACCATGTTTCTACAAGCCATTTGTTTTAGATTCAAAAACGCGCTTTAGTGTGGCTCCTGGTAAAACAGCATAAAACCCCCAAAGCTACGTAGCATTTGGTCCACAAGGAGTTAAGCTACAGACGCGCCCTTTTCAAAATGTCAGCATTACCCATTGGCTGACCTCTGATATGGTGGCAGAGCCCGTCGGCTCACTCATTGTTATCGACACCCATTTGCCCCAGAATGAATATGAATGTAATTCAGTAAATGTGCTTCCTTCTCTACGTAAACCATTAATGTCTTAAATCCGGCTATTCGGTTTACATCTCACATCTCTACCTCTTGTGTCAACTTTCTTGACATCACTATCACTATCAGCCTATCCACCATCACTACATCAGTATACTACAAGCCTACTGATGCACATAGTTTTCTTCTTTATACCTCTTCCCATTCCCAGGCTTGTCGTGACTCTTTACCATTCTCTCAACTCTTGCGCCTTAGCCCTGTAGCGAGGACGATGATTTTCTCGATAGAGCTCACGAGATGTTTGATTTCTTTCGTAAGCGCTTATACCCGAATAAGGTGCTTGCATCTGCTATGCGGCGCTGTCAGCAAATTTCTGCCAGGAGGCTCTCTCTAACCAGCATAGAACTTCCAATTCTGACAGGGTGAAACTTGTCTTAACTTTCCACCCTCATAGTTCCCTTGTGAAGAAAGTCTTATTCTGTCATCTCTCCATTCTTCAGTCTGATCCTGAGACACGTTCAATCTTCCAACACTATCCTTTGGTGGTGTACAGACGGGACAGAAGTCTTAAGGATATGTTGGTTCACAGTCATCTCAAACCTAATATCCAGAGTCATTTTGGCACCATCCAGTGCGGCCGTCGGCGCTGCAACACGTGTGCTTATGTAATACAGACACGCACTGTCTTTTCCAAAAGCCACGTTCATTATTGAAGACAGTTTCACGTGCGAGTCCGTAATATTATCTATGCCATTATCTGCAAGCGGTGCAACAAGGTCTATATTGGGGAAACCGGCAAGAGGATCAGTGACCGATTCGCCCAACACTTGCGCGATATACGTCAATGCTCTGTGACCCCTGTAGCTACCCATTTCAATGATACTGGCCATTCAGGAGCTTGCGATGTCCAGATCACAGCCATCCGATCATGTTCCTCTGATGATCGTAGTCGATTTGCTCTGGAGAACCGGTTTATTTCGTTATATGGTACCTTGCGGCCTCTTGGACTCAACGCATTACATTCCTATGCTTCATAGTACTTTCTCATCTCATGCCTGGTAATCTATATGTGTATTTGCTTCATATATATAATTTATATTTTCACTTGATTGTATATTGTTTCTCTTCTTTTCCACTTCTAGTTTTGTGTTGCACTCATTTCGTTATTCGTTTTATTCCCAGTTCATTAGATACATTTGCATGTTTCGTTATCGTCCATTTGTAAGTGTTCTCTATAATTCGTCACTCCTGTTGTGTCGTTTGCTTGATAAAGGCCTTTTGGTCGAAACGTTGCTGTTTATCGTCACTGTTTTTGTATTTTGTAAAACTATAGTACTTTGTTTGTACGTGTTTTGCTACATAAACCACACAAATCACAAAGAATGATTACTATAATATGAGCAGATTAGAACAAGTTGTCATTCTGCATATTAGAACAGGACACAATAAACTCTGCAGCCACATGTATACAAAATTCAAGATTGGTAATTCAGCCATGTGTACAGACACATCAAACCGTAGAGCACACACTTCAAGACTGCCCCAAATATGATACACTGAGGCAAACTCACTGACCTAACGTAACAATACTCAACATAAAACTACACGGACCTCTATGTGAGCAACAAAAGGCAGTGAAATTTATACAAGAGACAACATTGAATATATAGACAATATTTCAAGCGAACGAAAGGAAGGACAAAGCATGGTTAACTTGGTTGATAAGAACACACACACACAAACAAAAAACTACCTTTGAGTGGAGGTGGTGGAGTCTTTGTTGTGGTAAAAGCATATGTGTCTGAGTATGGCCCGTTACCAGCATCATTGCTAGCAAAGATACGAAACTCGTATGTTGTCTGTTCTGACAGTCGAGTCACCTTGTGCATGTGTGCTGGTCCCGTGTATACTGACTGAAAACTGGAGAGAAATTACACACAAGTCATTAGTAATTAAACAAGTAACTAACAAAGTAACATAACAAGTAACACACAAAGTAACACTAACAAAGTAACACTAAGTCTTCTTTTCTCCAATCCTGTTTTGCCTCACAGCGTCAGGATAAGAAGAGATTTCTAGAACGAGCCCTTATGTGCGCTTCATAAATAGTGTCTTTTGTCGCCTCTGTTATCTCTGAGGTCACCTTTTGAGTGGCCAGCCTTTTGCTTTGTGTCTGGGGTATCAGAGCACCATTGCCCTTTGAGGTGCACTGTCTGTTGGTAATCTTCTTATGTGACTGAACCATTTAATTTGTTATTTCTTGATGAAGTTTGGTGGTGTCTGTGACTTAGGGGATAGTGACTCTGTCTATTAACCCCAACATTCTGAGTTCGAATCACGCTGCGGACAGTTTGGTTGCAAATTGTTTCACGTGGATTTTTACAAAAGGACGATGGTACCACCCGTTCAGAAAGCAATGGCTAACTACTGAACGTAATAATGCCTAGAAAAATCACAACAGTGTTAAAAAGCTGGGGTTGATTCACGAAGTCCTGTAAAGGATATGCAATTAACTTTTGATGAAGTTTAGTACTGATGTTGTACCCATTATTTTTCTGCTGTCTTCATTTCTAAAGAACAAAGTAACACTAACAAAGTAACGAAGCTTACCTTCCATCCTCCTTTTCCATCTCCAGCGTATATGTCAGCAAATCTGTGTACTTGCCATCGCCCCACTTCAGTTTAATAGAGGTTGGGGCCAGCAAGACACACTCCACACGGCGGTGATGGGGCAAGGCTTTGGTTGTACATTTGACAACAGAGCTGTAGGGGCCCACCCCAATACCATTCACAGCCTGGATACGGACCCTGTGTATGACATTGATAAAAATTAGACTTTGTTGGAAGCATGTTAATATGACATTTAATCAATAAATAGACAGTGAATTTCTTCTTGTTCTTCGAATACTTCATATCGACCTCTTGTTAAACTAATCTGTGTGATTTGTATGTGATCTGAGCCTAAGAGCAATTGTATATTGTGCCAGTTATGTGTATAGAAGTAGGTCAGCACATCCTATTTCTGCAGCGCTTTTTATTTACTAGGGTAGGTTCCCTAGGCCTCTACCTGTCGCCTTTTGCGTCATGCCTTGTAGGTTGCATTGGTACTATTCTTTGCACCCCTTACAGACAAGGCGACACACAGGCGATAACTGCCCCAGCTCTTCTTCTTCGAATGCTCCATATCGACCACTTGTTAAACCACTCTTTGTGATCCGAGTCTTAAGAGCATTTCGGCATTGTGCCAGTTATGTGCCTACAAGTAGGCCAGCACATCCGATTTCTGTGATGCTTTTATTTACTAGGGTAGCTTACCTAGGTCCTAGATCACTCGCCTCTTACTACATGCCTTGTAAGTCGCAGTGGTACTATTCTTTGCTTTCCTTGTGGGACCCAACAACACCCGGTGATAACTGCCCCAGTAAACGGAGTCCCAGAGATTTTAACATAGCATAACATGATGATGCTTGTCCAACACGGGTGATGATCACCATCATTTTTCATCCACGAGAATGTAGTTGCATTATGTTTGTCTGTGTGTGAGTAGATGACAAAGGTGCGTACATAACATAACATAACATAACATAACAAAGAATCAGACTAACTTGTATGTTGTCTCTGGCTGCAAGTCTTCAAGCAGGCATTCAGTGACTGGATCAACTATGATGGGCGGTCTATCATTAACCACAATGTTATACGAAGTGATATCGCTGCCATTACAGCTGGGCTCGTACCATGTCAGCAGTAGTGAGGTTGCATTAGGCTTGACCCTGATGGAAACTATTGTAGAGGGACTGGAGGATGCAGTCACGCAGGAAGTGTACGGGGAAAATGGACCAGGACCTGCACTGTTAATTGCCTGGAAAGAAAGTTTGCAAGAAATGAGAAATGTTGAAATTAGTCTATTCATCCAATCCTATCCATTCATTCGTCCATCCATCCAAGCAATCATCCCATGCATTCATTCGTCCATCCATCCATCCATCCATCCAAGCATCAATCCCATGCATTCATTCGTCCATCCAATCCCACCCATCCATCCAATCCCACCCACCCATTCATCCATCCAATCTCATCCATACTTCTCGTTCCAAAAGGTACTGAGTTTGCTCCTCGGGAGCCATTGAGATACTTTCCCAGAGATCCTTGATCTCAGTGTAGGTGAGATCGAGTTCCAAGTCCTATGTGATAGACGATAAAACGTAGGTCCCGTGTTCAATTTGAGCACGTAAAAGAAACTTTGCCAGCTCAAAATTGAGAAGAGCAGGCTGGAAAGCCACTGCCCTGGCAAAATTCATTAGAAAAGTTTAAAATGAAATCCCTACAAAATATCTCCACCATCTTCTAAATTACATCGGGACCTCGCCGCTACTACACAGTTTGTGCACTGCAGCTGAGATCTTCCTGTGTAAGAAAGAGATAAGAGCACACATGGTAACTCACCGAAGTGCAATGATTATATTATGGTCCTCAATCAATCAATCAAACCCTCCATCCATCTACCTAGTACTTCTTAATACTGTCACTTCTTATATTCTATATGTGTATATGTTAAATGTATATATGTTATATATATATATTTGATTTTTATTGTTTATCTTCCTTTTTCCACTTTCAGTTTTTGCATTTATTTCCTTATTTGTTTTTAGTCACATATTAAAATTTTAGGGCCGTTAAGAGATTTATTTGTTCGACCATGTAGACAGACATAAGTTGTGGAAAGACCTTTTGGTAAAAATGTTGCTGTGTATTGTTTTTGTTTTTTTTAATAAAACTACAGTACTTTGTTTTTACGTGTTTCACCATTGCTACATAGTTTGACTGCAGTCTTCTCATATATCTATATCTATCTATACTATCTTAGTGTTCCGTTTCATACATAAGGCTTCCACAAAAGATTTCTATTGCTGTCGTTCTGCCGCCTGGACAGCCTGGCCCAATGGCATGGAAGAATGTGAATATCCGACCAGAAAGTCAGTATTAAGAGTACAGACGTTTGTGGAGATCCACGATCCACTATGCCAGCCGGCATAGCACACGATAATGATGATTCGTCTTTTGTCATCGCACTGTTACCGGGTTGCTGCCCAGGGTCGTGGTTTAGTCTCGCGTTGCTCTAGTGCCTTGGGTAATAGTTATTTTTGCTTTTTGAAATAATGAATAATATGACTTGCAGTTCAGTTATCAGAGGACTATCATCATAACACTCCAGACATGTCCATAGTGCTGGGACTCTCTCTCTCTGCCTTTTTAACCGGACTATTGCATAGGCCATCAACTAACTCATGACAAGTCTTCCTATCTCTAGCTATCTCCTGCAGCTCCCTCTAGCTCTTCTTTATATTCTTGATCTCTGCCTTCAAATCTCATCTACTTGTACTTCTCGGCTTTCATTTCTTTCGCTGTCCCTTTTTTTTGTCCGCCTCAACAAATCTAGCAGCGTCCAGTGGTCCAACATGCCAGTTCGATGTTGATTAATCAACCTCTTTACATATTTGGTATGTCATTCTTTTCGGGATGTCTTGCAATTATGTGACTTGGCAAAATGAAACTTGTTTGATTAATAGGACCATCATCATTGCACTTCGGTGAGTAACTCTGTGTGCTCAGATCTCTTTCTAACATAGGAAGATCTCAACGGCACGCGAAGGTCCCGATGAAATTTAGAAATGGTAAAATATGTTGTAGGAACTTTATGCCTTGTAGCAGCTTTCCAGGATGTTCTTCTCAATTTTGAACTGCTGAGGGTTCTCTTATGTGTTCAACTGATTTCTTGTACATTTCTTCATCTGTTTCCGATAGGACTTGCAACTCGATCTCACCTACACTGAGATCAAGGATCTCTGGAAAAATATCCTGATGGTTTCACGAGGGAATGAACCGAGTACCTTTGGAACGAGAAGCGAGCAGCTAACCTCTCGCACGAGACCCTTTCATTGTATTTATGTGACTTGGAATAAAGTGTCTTACCTGCACTCGGAAAGTATACATTGTGGACGGTGTGAGTCCTTTAGCATCAAAAGTTTGGTTTGGTCCCATGTATAACTGGAAAATATACAACATTGGAATAATGATTGGAATATATAAGCAATGTAGGAATAATGATGAAAACATATTTACAAAAACTAGAAAACATTTACAAATACTAGAAAACATATTTACAAAAAAACCAGAAAACATTACAAAAACTTTTTTAAAAATAAAAAAACCTAGAAAACATTTACAAAAATAGAAAACATGTTTACAAAAACTATGAAAACATATTTGCAAAAACTAGAATACATTTACAAAAACTAGAAAAAAAAAAACAAACATAAAAACATCTAGAAAACATTTACAAAAACTAGAAAACATATTTTACAAAAACTATGAAAACATATTTACAAAAGCTATGAAAACATATTTACAAACACTATAAATACAAAAACTAGAAAACATTAAAAAAACTAAAAAACATTTAAAAAAATTAGAAAACATTAGCAAAAACTAGAAAATATATTTACAAAAACTAGAAATCTTATTTAGAAAAAAACACGCAACATATTTTTCCAAAACCAAGAAAAATATTTATAAAAGAAGAACAGTAAGATAAAAGGGACTTACCTGGATGAACTCTGCTGTCTCACATTTCTGCTGCCACTCCAAGCGATACTCGCTGACCTTAGATCCATTGTTACACGGCTCATCCCATGTGACTACTGCAGTGTGTGCCGACCGACACACAACATGCGGAGCCTTAGGACCATCGGGACCCCTGCCCCACTCACTATCTCCAGTGATTCAGACCAGGGCCAGCCTGAGTTAGAGGTAAAGAAAATCAGTTTATAAATACCAGGAAATCTGGTCAAGTAGTAGCATGTCCCTTGTGGAACATCCCTTTCATCACAGTTTGACTGAAAAACTCTCTGTCTCTAGCAAGTTCTCCCACCTCCTCCAGCATAATGTTCAATGTTTCTTTGATGTCCTGCTGACACCCTCGTCTTGGTCGACCCCTGGCTTGTACTCCATGAACTATGCCTTCCATTACCATTCTAGGAAATCCGATCGGGAAGCTGAATCTTCACTAGATATCATGTGTCAAGGAAATTCCAAGGGTTATTGGTTACTGGACTGATGTCACAGCACTCCGGGCAGACCAATGGCTTGATGGGTAAACATACTCCTCTCTGTCACTCAAGCAACCAGCCTACTTGTAAAACTTGTAATTCCAAACTCCTTCAATTGCTGGATTGATTCAACAGCTATTTTAATGTCCTCATCCAACAGTAGGTCTCTAAGAGACAGATGAACATTCCCCTTATCCATCCAAAGCTCCCAAACAATCAATGCTAGCCTGTACGCTCTCTCGTTACCGCGAACAATCGCAGGACCAGGCCAGTCAAAGAAGTAGAAGAAAATACACGGAAGACCAAGACAACAATAAAGAGCTAACTTTTGGGCAGAAGTATGAACAGAGCCGATATTATCAATGCTGTACGCTTTCATTTATGTGACTCAGACACTGGAAAGAGTTCGAGAATTAGGCATTAAGTTTGGACATGCCATACAGTGTTGTCTACGTGGTAGAGAGAGAAGATATACTAATCAACTTCTCATGGTACGGTGAGCAAATGAACTTTGAGATGGCTGCTGCAGCGGAGGACAGAGCACGAATGAGAATGCCCAATGTGCCATGACGCTGATCGCATAACATAACATAACAAAGAGCTAACATTAAAGTGGACATGGAAACACTAGAAACCAACAAATGGGAAGAGAAGGTGGTTAATCAAGGTGGGTGATGTCTGCAGAAATGAACCTGAACTCTTTCCAATCACCACACACTGCACCACAGCGTACACTGTGCCATTCGAGTTGTTTCCCTTTATACAAGTCTTTCTAGTTTTACTTCTACTATTTTACTTCTATTACTTTTAACATTGTTATTCTAATAGGTTGTCCAGTTTTCTTCAAATTTGTATATAAATAAGATATATATATATATATGTTTATTTATTAACAAGTAGTTATGTTTTTTAGGGAGGGACCTAAGGCAGTTGATGGTTAAGTGTGTATTCCTTGCTATCTTCTGGCATCTCCTGCAAACCCTGCTGGATTCCAACGTATAGACTTTGTCTTTCCTTTGGAAAAAAAACAGTAGGGTAGAGAGGGGGTTTGTGCAAAATGGGCAAGGCACATTCTCCATATCAGCTGCCCAGGCTAGGCACAAGAGAGAAGACACTTCATCTTTTCTTTCGGCTCGAGCACAACACGGTAGATCCCAGCACATGGGAGGGACTAGCTGATGACAGAGTTGTGTGAAAGCCAAATTACGGAAGGGCAGAGTCTTTTGAGAAGAGACTTATGTACGAGCTGAACAACAAGAGAGAAAAGCGAAAACTCAGAAGTTGTCACAGTAAAACACTTGCCTATTGACCGTCTGTAAAGATGAAAAGGGCCATATATGTTTTTTAAAAATGCTATTTTTGCCTTCCTTGAATTACCCTTGTAAAATTGAAGAAATAACTGTGTACAGAAGAGTTAGTCTCGGAAAGCTAAACAATAAACCTTAACGGCGCGGATAGCTATAGAAGAAACACAATATTAATAAAAACACTTACCCCTATCCTGTTGAAAGCTCTAACTTGGAATAAATAAGGTCGACCTGGCAGCAAACCTGTAACAATACAATCCCTGTCATGACCTTTGTAGACCTCACGAGGGATGTTGTCTGGAGGGATCATTTGTGCAGAAAAAGAAACAATTGGTGCACCACCATCATAGTCTGGATTGCCTGTGTGAAAAATTAGCATAGATGAAACACGTAAAAATAAAGTTTGCTTGTTTGCTTCATTCGTTCTAAACAACTGATTTGATCATTCTTCTTGCGATATATAATTGATCTTTGCCAAGAACGACTTTAACGCTTGCGTTCCCGTTAGGCGCCTACTAGTGTAGGACAGGCGCACCCAAAACATCTGTTCCGGCCTAAAGAAATGTCGAGTCTGCCTTGCTGACAGTCAAACACTTTCCTTTCCTTCGCATGTACATTTCTCTTTAATGATCTGTTTAACAGTGTATATTTGGGCTTGGATCTACGCCAAAGAGCATTTTGTAACTTTGCTAAGCTTAATACCATCATTTAAGCGTACATATTGGACTTTGATCTACGCCAAATAGCATTTACTACTTTGCAACCTGTCTGACTGGGTGAGGTCGTTCCAGATTATAAACATTTCCAACCCTTTTAGGACTAGTCACTTGATCACATTTTAGCTGCTTCAAGTGTTCATTGCTCTTTAACGATAATGTTTAGGCCGTATATTTGGGCTTTGTCATCTTCGCCTGAGAGTATGAACAACAAAGTAATATAGGTTTCTTCTTATTCTTCACCCTTCGCCCCTAGGGAGGCAGAAGTCCGCAACCAAATGCCTTCCAAGCCCTCCTATCCAAGGCCATCTTTTCCAGATTTCTCGTCATTTTCTTGAAATTTCCTCTCCAACTTCTGTATCCAGGTGTTCCTGGGTCTTCTCTTACCTCCATTATCCTTGGGGGTCATTCGGAGGGCTGTCTTGTAATGCTCGACTGTGTCCTATTCATTGCCACCTTCTGCCTCTTATTTCATGCTCCACCTGTCGATGTCCCGCTCTATCCCACAGTTCCTTGTTTGTGATCCTGTCATACCATCACAGAAGGAGTATCCTGTGCAGGTATCAATTGATGAATGTCTGCAACTTTTTGGTGTTCTCCTTAGTTGTTCTAAATATAGTTTTACAAAGTACAAAAACAATATACAGTGACGTTTCGACCAAATAGACTTTATCAAGCAAAGAATACAAAAGAAGTGAAGAAATTCTTCTTTGAACGCTTCATATCGACCACTTGCCAAACCACTCTTTGTGATCTGTATACAATCTGTGCCTAAGAGCGATTGTACGTTGTGCCAGCTATGCACCTACAAGTTGGCCAGCACATTCTATTTCTGCGACCCTTTTTATTTACTAGAGTAGCTTCCCTAAGCAACTACCTCAGTTGCCTTTTACGACATGCCTAGTAGGTAGCAGTGTTACTATTCTTTGCTCCCCTGGCGAGCCCTGACAACACATGGGCACAAGAAATTCAAACTAAGTGACAATATGAGGAATAGTTTGCAAAAACTAGTCATGACAGAGATGAAGTATCAACGCAGAATGCTGGGAGTAACAAGAAGAGACCGGTTGAGAAATGAAGACATCAGAAAGAAAGTGGATACAACATCAGTACTGAGCTTCATCAAGGAACAACAAATTAATTGGTTCGGACACATAAGCAGATTACCAACAGACACTGCTCTGCAAATCAAAGAGCAATGTTACTCCAAAACAGTAGATATAAAGCAAAAGGGCATTCACGAAAAAGGTTGACCTCAGAGATAACAGAGGCTGCAAAAACACTATTTATGAAGCGCACACAAAAGCAAGTTCTAGAAAGTTATTAAATATTTCTACACCCGTGTGGTGCCATGGTCCATAAGGGAAGCAAAGAATAGTACCACTACGACCTACAAAGCATGTCTTAAGAGGTGACTGAGGTAGGGGCCTAAGGAAGCTACTCTAGTAAATGAAAAGCATAGCAGAAATCGGATGTGCTGGCCTACTTGTAGGCACATGACTGGCACAACTTACAATCGCTCTTAGGCTCAGATCACATACAAATCACACAGAGTGGTTAACAAGTAGTCGATATGGAACGTTCAAAGACAAATTAGGTATTTCAAAAGGGTTCATAAAACCGTGGCAAAATTTACAGGACATCTCTTTGTTTTCTAGTTCGGATCCCCAAGAAAGTACAAGTGTACATTATTGTTTCCTGTATGGTCTATAGATGTGTTCTGTGCATGGTTTTGCATCCAGCAGAGTTGGGGTTGGCTAGTCTTTCTTAGCAAGGGCTTCTTTTGTCCTTCTGTGCTTTTTTACCATTAGGCGCAGCAGGTTTAATTGACGATCGCTTTCCGAGATAGTGCAAGCTCGGTTGCTTGATATGCTGTGGTATTGTGGAACTTTAAGATGTCTGTAACTCCATCAATCTATCATTTTCTCAGTCTGCCCCTTTCTTTTGATGATTCTATTTCCAGGTTGTACGCTCTTGCAACTATTGTACATTCTCATCAGTGGCCTAAGCATGTCTCTGTTTTTTCAATGAATCTTATAGCAGGTGTATTTCCGATTGTTCTTCTAATTTCCTCATTTCTTATATGGTCTCCTCTTGTTTTATTTACTGTTTTCCTCAAGCATCTCATTTCACAGGTGGTAATTTTCCTTTCTTATTCTTGGAAAATTAGGAAGGACAAAAAAGTGAAAATTAGCAGCCTGCTGATGACCTGTACAATACACAAGCCACCCCCACCTCCTAGTGGTGTTGACCAGGAAACAGCTAGGTCAAAGGCTAATAGGAGTCGCTCACTTAGGATAGACTCCAATGGTCAGGTTTTTTCTCTCAATATTTTTTGTTGTTTTGGTGTTCTACTTAGGAAAGTTCTTCTTCTTTGAACGGTCCATATTGACTACTTGTTAACCACTCTGTGTGATTTATATGTGATCCGAGCCTAAGAGCAATTGTACATTGTGCCAGTCATGTACCTACAAGTAGGCCAGCACTTCCTATTTCTGCAACGCTTTTTATTTACTAGAGTAGATTCTCTAGGTCCTACCTCGGTGGCTTCTTATGACATGCCTTGTAGGTCACAGTTGTACTATTCTTTGCTTCCCTTGTTGGCACCAGCACCACACGCCGACTTAGGAAAGTGAACCTGACTAAAAAGCTTGCACAAATTGGATGTGTTGGGATACAGATCTTGTAGGCACCTAATTGGCACAAGAAACTCACACCCTAAGGTACTTCTTCTTCTTCTGCAACCAACTTCTGCTATGCGACTCCTCCGGTATGTGTCATAAACAGGGTGGTGCGCTTGAGGTCTTCACCGTTCCCCCATAGTCTGTTTTTTTTTGTAGTGTTGTTTCTGTTGGCCAGTTTTTCATACTCACACTACTCAGGATGGGGCAGGATGTGCTCTGGGGACTGTTTTGGTGCTTCACAGGTGCAGGCAGCTGAGTCCCTGAGACTCATTCTATGGAGGTGTGCTCTGAGACTGCAGTGTCCCGTTGAAATCTGAATACTGTGGTTTGCACTTTTCTGTTTAGTGTATTTATAATGTCGTGCTCTGGGTTGTTTCCTCTGTTTGTTTTTTCCAATCAGTATTCTGGATTGTTTCAGAAGTCTTTACTTCTGTAAAGCTTTGTGTTGGGTGGCGTTGTGTTAGGCTCCCTCCAGCCCATGCGAGTTTGTAAGCCTTTTCATTTCCTGGTATACCAGTGTGCTGGTATCCACTGTAAGACCAGTTCAGATTTTTTGACAGCAAGATGATTTTTTCATGTATATCCTGAATGAGCTTATCTTGTTTGGGACATGAGATGGCCTAGAGAAAGCTCTAAGGTACAAATCACATACAGACCACATAAAAGGGTTCAACATGTGGTGGATAAAGAGCAAACAAAGATGAAAATGACCCCACATGGTTCGGAAACCCATGACATGAACAAACCACAAACAGGCTTACCCCATCGCAGATGTAGTGATGTAGCTTTCGGCTTTCCCTGAAGTTTAGGCAGCTGGCACTGAGAAGGGGTTACCGGCAACATGGTCGCTACACAGCAATCTGAAAACTGAAGAGTTAGCAGCATTTGTTAGTGAGTACAATAAAAACCTCAATAAGGGATCCATGTGTCAATAGGGAACCCAACTAACAATAAGAGATCCATCTAACAATAAGGTACCCGCCTGACTATAAGGTACCCTCCTAACAATAAGGACCACCAATAGGACCCTAACATTAAGGGACCCGCCTAACATTAAGGGACCCACCTAACAAAAAGGGATCCATCTGACAATAAGGGAGACACCTAACATAAGAGACCCATGTATCAACAGGCGATCCACAATACAAGATCCCTGTAACAATAAGGGCCTCATCTAACAATAAGGGACCCATCTAACAATAAGGGACCCATCTTAACAATTAGGATCCATCTAATAATACATGACCCATCTAGCAATAAAGGATGCATCTAACAATAAAGGATCCATCTAACAATAAAAGATGCATCTAACAATAAAGGATGCATCTAACAATACATCACCCATCTAGCAATAAGGGACCCATCTAACAATTAGGGATCCATTTAATAATACATGACCCATCTAACAATAAAGGACCCATCTAGCAATACAGGACCCATCTAACAATAAAGGACCCATCTAACAATTAGGGATCCATTTAATAATACATGACCCATCTAACAATAAAGGACCCATCTAGCAATACAGGACCCATCTAACAATAAGGACCCATCTAAAAATACATGACCCATGTATCAATATGGATCCATTTAACCTACTGCAATGAAGTATATTCTTCACCTTTGGACCCCTCCCCCCCTTTTTTTTGGACACACATTCTGACCGGTAGCAGTGTGACAAAAAGAAACCCAGAACAAATAGACAGCTGTACTTACGTCACTTCTCCCTCCTGGGCTACAGCAAGCTACATGGACATGGTAGACATGACCTGGGGTTAGACGATCGAACATGTAGTCTCTCTCAGCGCCCTCGTAAACAGGGTTGTAACCTGGGTGGGTAAGATAGAAGATAATAATTATAATGTTAACTGTTGGTGGACCACAGCAAAAGCCATGTTTTTACAAGCCATATATATGTTTAGAATAAAAATGCCTTTAGTGTGGCTCCTTATAAAAGGTGTCCAACCCAACGGAGCACAGGTCTTCAACAAACTTCTAGCTCTTCCTATCTCCTGCCATCCCTTCCAATTATTTCCATGTTTTACCTATATGCTTCTGGTCGGTCTTCTCAATGTTTGTTCTATCCATCGCCAGCGTCTCTTCCTTAGCTCTTTCTCCATTAGTATCTGCTTAGTTCTTTCTCTGAGTTCCTCGTTTGTAATCTTATCATACCATCTCAGTCCCTCTACTCTAAGTAAACATCCATTTATGTAGTTTTCTGGTGGTTATTTTTGTTGTCCTGCATGTTTCTGGAACAGGCTGTTGGTGTCTAGAATTTAGGAATGGAAGATGTTTAAAATGGCAGCTTACCTTGTCCTTCATCCAACTCTACAACATATTTGGTTATTTCTGCTCGCTTGAGTCATGGGGTGGATCTGAAAACATAGGAAGAAAAAAATATGCACTGTTTTTTATGGTTAAATGAACTGATTCACTACCGGGTTTTTTTCGCCTCTGGATAGAATTATTTTTTTAGCTTCAAAAATATTGCACACATACTTTAGCTAAACTAAAATATTGTTTCTAAATATGATTTAAAGTTTAACTTATTATATATCAAATTAAAGATAAATGAATGTACTTTCACAAACTATTTAATGTACCTGAAAATATAATGTGTTGACTATGCATGAACAATTTTAGCATGTATTAAAAAAACTAACTGAAATTGTTAGAACAAAAATCCAACTTACCAAGAGCCTTGATGAACAATATGTTGAATAAATCAGTCTAACTGCTCTCTTTATATATGTAATCCATTTATGAGTACACAATAATTAAGAAAATAGTGAAGGAATATATGGTTTATTAACTGTTAGCAAAGTAGAATCATGACCATTCATTAAAGTCACTAGTTTTTACAATCACAGGGAATCCTACAATGAATGGTAAACTCCGTTGCAATTCTACTTCTAGCATAGGCCACGATGATATGCATTCGTTATCGTTTACACATCACTTCTAAGTAGTTTCCGGTTGATATAAATCTTCTATCGGAAAAAAAAACTCAACAAAATAGTCATCATCTTTTGAGCAAAGCGTGGTTCAGGTATATAAATATTTGCACTCCAGTGTTCCATGCTACACAATTAGTTAATATATATATATACAGGGTGTTCAAGATAATTGCAGCCCCATTGACAAATCGAAAGTTGCCAGATAACCTAACGCGTTGTGTTTATATACTATTTAAACCGGTTCTGACTAGTTCGTCCTACGTCACATTTGTTCATCGCCCCTTCCGCACTACAATTACACACCATCACACAACCTTGACCTATACTACGTCATAACTGAACCTTCTCATTTCTATACATATATGCCAGATTAGCTCCATTCATAGGCTGCTTTTAAGTTGAACACCCTGTTTTTATTATATATGCCTGATGTAATAAAAATCGCGAGTAAAACATTCCATGTCGTATAAAAGGATCCATTAAATTTTACACTGGACCATGTAATGTATAAAGGAGCCAGAGGAATATACTATATGAGTAAACTTACCCCAAGTAATATGGAATAGTGATAGTAGGCCATAATTCTTAGCGCTGCTAATCCTAGGTTTGTCTTAGCAGCCTGTACGATATGGCCTGGATCTGTAACAAGTAAAAACATACCCATTAAATCTGGGTCATTCTTCACCCCTTAACACAAAGTGAAATATAAAAATTAAGTAAAATTTAACAATGAGTCACTTCAATCTAAGGGCTTCTTGTGCTCTGCTTTCTTCGAAACAGGCTTTTTCCCCTACCCTTTTTTACGACTCACCTTGAAGGTATTAACTTCCATCTTTGTAATCTGCATGTGATCTGAGCCTAAGTGCGATTGTACATTGTGTCAATTATGCGCCTACACTTAGGCCAGGATATCTGATTTCTGTGACTCTTTTTATTTACTAGGTAGCTTCCTATGCGTCTACCTCAGTCGCCCCTTATATGATCTTATGACGTGCCTTGTAGATCGCAGTGTTACTATTCTTTACTCCCCTTGCAAGTCCCTGCAACACACAGGCAAAATTACAGATATAAAAAGGTTTAAAGCCAAAGGATTGACTTCATTGTGCCGGGTTGTACCCCATATGTCTCAGTATCTATCTGCAGAAATGCCAAGCCATCTGCCTAGAGTATTGCACAAAGCACAGAATCTGTAGCTCTGGCATAAATTCTAGGGATATCTGGAAAAATACACCTGTGAACAGAACGGCGTGGTCTGGGTTTGAACCTACAACATTTGAAACACAAGGCAAGAGTGTAACCCCTTAGCCACAGAGACTATCCTATATAAAAGGATATGAAAAATGAAAATCGTGGCATATCTTTTACAGGACGTAGCCATCAACCACAGTAAAAGAGTTGTTGATTTTCTAGGCACCACTTATACGTTCAGTAATTTGTCATTGCTTTCTAAACGGTGAGATCTATTTTAACCATTTGTTACAATGGAACAAATGTACTTTCAAACTGCCCACTGTGGAGTTTGAACCAGGTACACTTGGTTTGTGATCGAGTTCACTACCACTTAAGCTACAGATGCCCACATATAAGGATATATAACACAATAAGGTGCTACTCTGGCTGGAGTCACAAAACTACACTCATGTGTGCATTCTGAGTGATTCATTGAGTATGATCCGAAAAGTGGAGGCTGGTTTGGTGTGCAGGCAATGGACTGCAACACTAAAAGCGTCAACAATTTTCAGAATTACAATTATGTTTGTTCCCGGGCACATGGGCGTTGATGGCCATCTCTCTCTTGTGATCACCGCTTAGACTGATGTACCAGATTTCCCATAAATTCTGCTGTTGTTTTTAGGGACTTTGTCCCTCCGTACAGCTTCTCATTTAGCTTAGTATTTTCCGGCCAGGTTTCGTTTCTCAGGTCTGCTGGCAGTGATCAGTCTTGCAGTAGGTGCTCTGCCGTTATGTCCGCCTTTTCGCAGTGGCACAGGCTAGTTGTGTCAATTTTAAAGTTGTGGTAAAGGTGGGACCGGAGTCTGTTATGGCTGGTACGGAGGCGGAATATGACAACTTGTTTGCTACGGGATAAACCATAGTACCCATTTTTGTCGCTGTGTTGAGGGTGGTCTTGCGACCACTTCTCTCTATATCACCATCCGATGGTTGATTTAGCCATTTATGGTAATGAGAGAGTAGACAGGCTGGCTGGCTGGCCCTGCCACCATATCAGGGGAGTCAGTCAAAGTTCTGCTCAGGACAAGCTTTTGGATGATGTCAAGGTGGCAAAGTTCTGCTCATTGTTCAATATATGATCATCTTCATCACACATTGGACATGTCCATAATTTCTCTGATTCCCTCCTAAACACGTATTTCAGTGTTTTTAGACTAACAACTCACGTTCTGTGTTGGTTGATGTATCTAATGGGATTTCTCTCATGGTTTTCCCATCTTGCGGCACCTATCGGTACGCATAACTTGCGCAACCGAGATGAGAATACCCTTTATCTTTTCCGTTGAAATCTTCAGAGCGTATGTTTTCTCTTAGAGCGTTGGTGATGTTGAATTTGCCCATAGAAGACTCATTCTTGATCTGAGAATTGCTCGCCAGTGCATCCACTCTCAGGCTAAAATATTAGATGATTGATTGATATGACCATCATCATTGCACATCAGTGAGTAACCATGTGTGCTCCAATCTCTTTATTACACAGGAAGATCTCAGCGATAGTACACTCTGTTTCACCAAAGCATAAGAATCTATTGGATGAGGATGATGATAAGAACCCAAGTTCCATTGGAAACGGAAGCGTACAAGAGAGAGAGAAAGAGAAACATATGAAGAACACATAGACTTACCCGGAATCTGTACTCTGTATTTCTCTGTAGACTTCTGATGACATAAGAAAGGTTAGGACCGTTGTAGACTGTTATGAAACCATGCCCCTGTGGAAAATATAAGCAATTTATCTATGATCAGTTGAGGTATTCATTCTTTGTATCATCATCATCATCAGGTGCCATGCCGGCTGGCCGATTATGGATCTATACAAATCTCTGTCTCTGGTATTTGCTTCGATCTCAGATGTTGACGCTCTTCTGTATCATGAAGTGAGACTGTATACTATTTTATCTCTTCTTTTCTGTCTTTCTCTGTCTCGTCTCCCTTCAATTTTACCGGTTGTCACAATGTGTTCTAAATCTCCTGTTCTCATCACATGTCCGAAAAATGATGATTGCCTCTTTCTTATATTGACAATAAGTTTTCTCTGTGTCTTAGTATCAATCAACACCACATTCGTCATTTTAGCAGTGCATGGGATTCTCATCATTTTTCTGTAAAACCACATCTCTGTTGCTTGTTGCTTCCAGAGATTTTTCTATTTGTTTACTATGGAAGAGGTGCATCCTTATGTCAGTAATGGCTCTATATTCTTTGTATGGACTTCTTTAATCAATTAGTGATATAGTAGTAATCTTTAAAGAAATTCTGCTAAGGATATTTTTCTAGACAGAGAGATAGTGGCTAGAGTGCAAAAAAGTAAATGATGTAATCTACCAGCTAGCTCCATTAAGGCACCCAAACATTGATCTGACAGATGATCAACAGCATTTTCATGTCTACTCTGTATTAACTGAGCCAAACATGAACAATAAGCAAAACACAATTGTAAAATAATAACTACATGTGAAATGCGGTGCCTGCGAAAAGTAAACCCTCTAAAAGAAGAGTCTCCAACATTAGCATAAGAAAGAAAGTTGGGACATAACCTTGCTTGAGTTACATTGTGAAACAAAGAATGAAGCAGTTCGGCCACTGAATAATAATGCAATGAAACTCTACTGTATACAGAGTCTTCTACAACAGAACATCAGGAAAGAAGGCGCAAGGAAGATCATGAAAAAGATGGTTAGATGGCATATCAGAATCCTATGAAAAAGCAAAAATTACCATCATCTATGTCACTAGAGCAGTACAAGACAAAAACAGAAAACCACATCACTCGCCAACAACCCAGTAACTGTGTGAAAAAAAGAAGAGGATTTTCCTTTAAACCAATCCATGTCAACTACTAGATTGCAAGAGTTTGGATTGAAGATTGGAGTGACCAGAAAAGAACAGCACAGCAGGTATATAAGTAGGCTTATCAATCAATATTGAACTGGTATGGTTAGTCGCTGGACACTGTTGGTGATATTGCAAAGGAGATCAGAGCACCTATGAACATGTCCACAGTACAATGAAGATATTCCAAACTGAAACAACAACAGCAACAACAGTAACAGCAACAACAAAAGTAACAGCTGCAGCAATAACAGTAACAGCTGCAGCAACAACAACAGTAACAGCTGCAAAACAGTAGTAAAACAAGTAACAACAACATCAACGTACAACAACATCAAAGTAACAACAACCCATCAAGTCACAACAACATCAAAGTAACAATAAAGACCATCAACCACAACATCAAAGTAACAACAACAACATCAAAGTATCAACAACAGGAACAGTTGCAGCAACAACAGCATTAACAACAACAGTAACATAGCAAAAACAACAACAGCAACTGCAGCAACAACACCAACAATGACAACAACAACACAGGTAAACAACATGAGAAACTTAGAGGTAGCAGTTACCGTGGTCTCATCCTCCATCTGAAGCAGAAACTCATCATCGTTGGGACGTCGGATCCAGGAGATGGTCAGGGCGGATGCAAATTTCTCAGACATCATTGGTGGGTCCGGTTGTGATGGCACTGTCCCACTTGTAAAGAAAGACACCTCTTCACTGGGAGGACTGTAGGTTGGACATAAAAAAATATATCGTAGATTGTGAAAACGAAGAAAACAAATGATGAGGTTTTAAAACAGGCCTGCACGCAAAAAGACCTTATCAAACAAATAAGAATCAGACAATCAAGTGTCTTCGGGCATGTTTGGGCGAAGAGGATGATTAGAACATTTGGTGACAACAAGTCTCGCTTGTGTGGTGTCGCAGCCCGCAAGTGAAACAAAGAATAGTACCAAGGCGACCTATAAGGCATGTTGTAAGAGGTCACATGAAGGATCTAGGGAAGCTACTCTAGTAAATAAAAAGTATAGCAGAAATCGGATGCGCCTGCCTACTTGTAGGCGCATAACTGGCACATCGAACAATCACGCTTAAGCTCAGATCACATACAAAGTGGTCGATATGTAGCCTTCGGAGAAGAAGGTGATGACAGGTAAAATTCAGGGAAGGAGAGTCGTGAAAAAATGAGGGGGAAAATGTAGGATGGTCTGACGCGTGGTTCGACAAAAGATCGATGACAGAACTGATTAACTGCATCAAGTAGAGAGTCCCCTAGAATTGTTGTTGAAGCTATGGAGTTCATGCTTTGTGCAATACTTTCGGCAGGTGGCCTACCATTTTTGTAGAGAGTGACCGAGCCGTATTGGTAAAACCCGCGAATAAAGTCAATCCATCGGCTTCAGAACCCTTTTTTTTTTTGTACAATCATAACTAAAACACATATAACCTACACACAATGATCATCGTGGGCTTATTCAGCACAACGAAACAGTAGCGCACTTCATGAGGACTGCGGCGCTTTCGAGACAACATCGAGCATGACTGGAGATTACCACTGCCTCAAGCGCTCTCTCATGGGTGGCTGAGCAACAGGTAACCCATATGATTATCACATCAGATTCAATGAAAATGCTTCATATGATTGAATCTAGAAGTCTGTGCATGACTAGAGATCACTGAAGAAGATTTACCTTTTCCCAAAAGAGTTGATAGCAATAAGTCTGAACATGTATCTGGTGGATGCATTCAGACGAGTCATTCGGAACTGCCTCTGCAAGCCTGTGTAGACCTCGTAGAATCTTCCATCAAACAGACCATGGTCACACTCCAGGCAGTAGGATGTGATCTTTGACCCATTTTCACATGCAGCCTATCAGGAATGATTAAGAAGAAGAAAAAACAAAGCATGTTAGTTTAAATAGGGTATGAGTCAACTCCAACATAACAATACAGTATAATTCAGTAGGTGTGGTATTATCAAGTGGGAAAAGGCTCACATAATAAATAAGTTGGAAGACAATACAAAATAAATGTTTGAGAAGAATCCTGTAAATTTTCAGGTCTAAACCAGTGCTCCTCTAATTATTAGTCTACACTGCAACTCCCACTCCTCCAACCACCCCTACTCCTACCACTAGTATACACTCTCACTCCTCCAACCACCCCTACTATCTACCACTATTTACTACACTCTCTCACTCCTCCAACCACAAGTCTACACTGCCACTCCTCCAACCCCAGTCTACCCTCTCACTCCTCCAACCCAAGTCACTACTCCTCAACCACCACTCCTCTACTAGTCTACATCCCACTCCAACCAGCACTCCTCTACTAGTTACATCCTCCACTACTCTCACCTCACTCTTCTAGCTACTAGACTATACCACCACTCCTCTAACAACTAGACTACACCACCACTCTCCACTACTAACCACCCCAACCCCTACTACCCACCACTCCTCCTAACCCACCCCCAACTACAGCACACACCACTCCTCTAACCACTAACTACACCACCACTCCTCTAACCACTAACTACAGCACAACTCCTCTAACCACTCAACTACACCACCACTCCTCTAACCACTAGACTACACCACCACTCCTCTAACCACTAGACTACACCCCAACTCCTCTAACCACTCAACTACACCACCACTCCTCTAACCACTAGACTACACCATCACTCCTCTAACCACTCGACTACACCAACACTCCAACCTCTAGTTTACCTCAGCACTCTAACTACTGCAGCATTGTGCCATGTGTACAAACAAACACAACACAACAGACTCCTACTTACATTCCACTTCAGAGCTAAAGAAGTTTTAGTTTTGGTCAAGAGTCGAGGCGGTTGAGGTGGTTCCGGTTCACAAGATGAGGTTTGGAAACTCACTGGTTGTGTCAGAGTCCCCTTTAGCTCTTCAGTGAAAAAAGCACACACCCTTATAGTGGAGATCGAATGAAACACATTAGAATAATTGTAAAAATAGATCGACAACACAAAAATAATTATTGAAATAGATTAAACATACAAAAATAGTGAAAATATATCATCATCAAAAAGCTTGTCCTGAGCAGAACTTTGCCACCATAACAGTCCTTCGAAATTTCTCTCTCTCATAGGCCAGATGTCCTGCCTCTGCAGCCATCATGTTCAAACCATCAGTTACATCCTGAATCCATCTTCTCAGTGGTCTTCCTCTTCTTCTCTTTGCTGGTATGCCTCCTTCCATGATGGCTTTCTCCAGCCCATCCTGTTTTTTTAAATAAGTTCAAATTACTTCAATTTTCTGATTCTTATCTGTAGCATCAGCTAGTTCCTCTTTGATTTTGATTTCTCTCTGGATAGATCTAATTGTTCTCTTCTAGAAAGAAAATCAAAGAAAACTGGCTAATAAATAGAATACAGATTAAATGGAAAATAGATTAAAACAAAAAAATAATTGTGGAGATAGATTGAAATACATAAAAACTTATTTAAAAATTAGTTTGAACCCAAAAAATAGATTTATATATCATATTATAAAAAGAATACAATAGTGATGACTAATTTAAATAGCTCGGAGTCCTATAACATCAGATGGCAAATCAGAAATAAAGAGCAGAATAGGACATTCAAAAGCAGCGTTCCAGAAAATGAGAAGCATTATATGCAACAAGTCATTGTCAACTGAGATCAGAATGAGAGTTATACAGTGCTAAATAGAAGCAATAATGACATACGGATGCGAGTCATGGACAATGAACAAACAGATCAAAAATCTCTTAGGGTTACAGAGATATGGCTTTACAGAAGATTGATGAAAATCCCATGGACTGTTAAAAAGACTAATGTGGAAGTGTTGAATGAGGTCAAGACACAGAGAAGGCTTGTCATCAATATAAGAAAGAGGAAGTCATAATTTTTCGGCATGTGATGAGGAAGGGAAGTTTAGAACACAATTTTAACTGGTAAAATCTAGGGGAGACGAGACAGAGGAAGACAGAGAGATAAAATGTTGGATAGCCTGACTGCATTGCACGGAAGGGCATCAACATCTGAGATGATAGCAAACACCAGGAGACAGAGATTTGTGGAGATCCATGTTTGCCTATGCCAGCCGGCACGGCACCTGATGATGATGAATGATGACCAGATAAGAGGATACTGATGATAATGATGAAGATACTCACTTCAAATGATACTCTGTGGCAGGTTTGAGATCTGTTAAAGTTATCTCGGAGGCATCACCCCTGAAAGATACAACAATCCCAAAATAAATGCGTTACACAGACATCCAACAAATTAAATGGTTCAGTTACATAAACAGATTACCAACAGACAGTGCCTAACAAAGAGCAATGTTACTCAGATACAGTAGATACAAAGCAAAAGGACGGCCATGCAAAAGGTGGACCTCAGAGATAACAGAGGCGACGAAAGACACTGTTTATTAGCGCACACAAAAGAGCCAGTTCTAGAATTCTATTCTTATCCATAAGCTGTGAGGCAAATCAGGACTGGAGATAAGAAAGACACGGCACATAGAGAGGCTCGCTCCAAGTGTCTCTTTTTTCAACCTGACGCTGAAAGGAAAAACAGGATTAGAGAATAGATAGACACAGACAACATGACTAGAGTAGTTAACAGCTGTGAGGGACGGATTAATGTAATTTGTAAGTGTTCGCATATCAATTCGGTCACAAGAGGATTGTGGGTTCTTCTTCTTCGAACGCTCCATAGCGACCACTTGTTAAACCAGTCTTTGTGATTTGTATGTGATCTGAGCCTAAGAGCGATTGTAAGTTGTGCCAGTTATGTGCCTAGAAGTAGGCCAGCGCATCCTATTTCTGCGACCATTTTTATTTACTAGGGTAGCTTCCCTAGGCCCCTACCTTAGCCCCCTCTTACTACATGTCTTGTAGGTCGCAGTGTTACAATTCTTTGCTCCCATTGTGGAGCCCAGCAACATAAAGGGTTTTGAGCTTATTTCCACACTCAACCTTCCACACATGAGGAAAGGAATTAGCCCTTCTACCTCCTATCAGGAATGATTAAAAGGTAAAAAAACAAAGCATGCTACTTTTAACATTACACTACAGTATCACCCGCAGTAACATTGCTCTTTGAGGCACACTGTCTGTTGGTAATCTGCTTATGTGGCCGAATCATTTAATTTGTTGTTTCTTGATGAAGTTCAGTACTGATGTTGTACGCACTCTTTTCCTGATGTCTTCATTTCTAAACTGGTCCTTCTTGATACTCCCAGCATTCTGCATAGACAAGAAATGGAACGCCACCATCCAAGAGTATTGTACAAAGCACGAACTCTGTAGCTCTGGCAACAATCCTAGGTTTCTCTGAGAAAAATGCACCAGTGAACTGAACGGCGCGGTCTGGATTCAAACATATGACCTTCGGAACACAAATCAAAGGCGTAACAACTCTGCCACAGAGACCATCTACCCGCAGAATCCAAAACACCACAGATCCTCTTACCACAACCACAGACCTCTACCCACAGACCACCTAATCACAAACCCTCTTTAACCACAACCCCCATAACCATAGATCCCCTACCCACAGACCACCTAAACCCAGACCTCCCCAAGATCCTAAGATTGCTGTACTTACCGAAAGACAGTTTTGTATTTAGCATCACGCCCTTTGTCGGACAGTAACAGTTCATACTTGAGCTCACCAGGGTCCAGGTCGACCTCAATTGAATCATAGTCGGGGGCAGACAACTGAATCAGGCCGCTACGGGATTCCACATTGGTTACCTGAAGATGGAACAAGACAGTCACAACATGTAACAACATCATTAAATTTACAACTACCACTACAGCCAACAACACAACTATTAAATTCACAACTACCACTACAGCCAACAACACCACTCAATTCCTAACTACCACTACAGCAAACAATACCACTATTAAATTCACAACTGTCACAACAGCGAACAACACCACTCAATTCCCAACCACCACTACAGCAAACAACACCATCATTAAATTCCCAACTACCACTACAGCCAACAACATCATTAAATTCCCAACTACCACTACAGCCAACAACACCATCATTAAATTCACAACTACCACTACAGCCAACAACACCATCATTAAATTCACAACTACCACTACAGCCAACAAACCATCTTAAATTCAAACACTAATCAACACATCTAAACACCTACCACTACATCCAAAACCTACACACTTACTAAAAACCAACTATCACTACATCTACATGTACTACCACTACATCCAACCACATCTGACACTACCACATGTAATACTAAAGGGTGTTCAAGATAATTGCAGCCCCATTGACAAATCGAAAGTTGCCAGATAACCTATCGAGTTGTGTTTATGTACTATTTAAACCGGTTCTGACTAGCTCGTGATACGTCACATTTGTTCATCGCCCATTCCCGCACTACAATTACATACCGTCACACAACCTTGACCTATACTACGTCATAGCTGAACCTTCTCATTTCCATACATATATGCCAGATTAGCTCCATTCATAGGCTGCTTTTAAGTTGAACACCCTGTACCACTACATCTGACACTACCACTATGTCCAGTAATACCATTACATCGAATACAACAAGTACTACAATACTACCACTATGACCATCATCATCATCACTACAATAACAACAACAATTTACCTTAGGCATGGGCATTGATGATAGACACTGTTGAATTAATGAGTTCTCTTCCTCTATATCATGCGGACCATTTTCTTGTGTGACACAGTGTCCATGGATCAGCCCAGGTTCTAAGTGCACCCCAAGTCCATCATTCACTGGATGTAAAGAACACAAGAAATACATTATATAACTGATGTTGTTTGTTTGTTCTCTGTTCATCTTCTTGAGAGAGTATTAGAGTGGGAGAGCATTAGCGTGGGATAGCATTAGAGTGGGATAGCATGAAAGTGGGAGAGCATTAGAGTGGGAGTTGGATAACATTAGTGTGGGATATATCATTAGAGTGGGACAGCATGAACGAGGAGTGCACAGAGGGGGAGAGTACTAAAGTAGGAGCTGGGAGTATCAGAGTAGGGGTTGGATAACATTAGTGTGGGATATATCATTAGAGTGGGAGAGCATGAAAGAGGAGTGCACAGAGGGGAGAGTACTAAAGTAGGTGCGGGGAGCATCAGAGTTGAAATGGGATAACCTTAGAGTGGGATATCATTAGAGTGGGAGATCATGAAAATGGGAGAGCATTAAAGTATGAGTGGTATAGCATGAAGTGGGAGAACACAGAGTGGGATAGCATTAAAGTAAGAGTGGGGGAGCATTAGAGTGGGCAAGCATTAGAATGGGAGTGAGAGAGGATAAGAGTGGAGTAGAGAGGGAGCAAGATAGCATTAGAGTGGGAGTAATATTTTTACCATATGGTTTCCCTCTTGTCAGCAGAGACAGTTGCATAAAGCACGAACTCCGTAGCTTCAGCAAAAATTTTAGAAATCTCAATAAAAAATGGAACATGCGACTCAGTTCAGATTCGAGCCCACAACCTTCCAAACGACAAGCAAACGTCTTAACCACTTTGCTACAGACACCCCCTGAGTGTTCTCCAGAGTTAATTTAATTGTTTAAACAAACATGGTTTTTGGGGTAGAGGCAGGAGAAAAACCAAGACAAAGGTGGCAGCAGGACATTAAAGAAAGCTTGAACATGATGATAGAAAAGATTGTTTTTCAGATGGGTTGTGATGAAAGCGACGTTCTGCAAGGGACATGCTACTTGATGATGATGAAACGGGCAAATGACATCAAAAATTAATATACTAATTTCCCATAATTCTTGTTCTCCTGCCTCCCATCGACCCAGCTGCTACTTGATGATGATGATGATGAAACGGGCAAATGACATCAAAAATTAATATACTCACTTCCCATAATTCTTGTTCTCCTGCCTCCCATCTGCCAGCTGCTAGATATGAATGAACCATGACATAAAATTGATTCTCACTCCATAATTCTTTTCTCCGCCCACTCTGCTCTTGATGTTGAGAGGCTGACATCAAAATTAATATACTCACTTCCCATAATTCTTGTTCTCCTGCCTCCCAGCTGCCGAGCTGCGTTAGGATAGAAGACATCATTGAGATTGATTCGTCGCTGCAGTTTTTTCCGCACTCTGTTTCGAGTTCGGAGAGTTCTGTCATCTGTTGAGTTGAGTGGGGGACATATATCTGCAATTTGGAATCACAAAAATATTATTAGTGCCGTCGAATTTGTTGTCTGATGATTCTATATGTTCTTTTCATGTAAGAAGTGAATTTCTTCACTTCTATTGTATCCTTTGCTTAATAAAGACCTTTTGGTCGAAACATTACTGTGTACTGTTATTGTTTTTTGTAAAACTACAGTTTTCTTCTTCTTCACCCATCTCCCCTAGGGAGGCATAGGTCAGCAGCCAAGACCTTCTAATCCCACCTATCCAAGGCTGTCTTTTCCAGATCTCCCACCCCCTCCCTTTCTTGTATTTCGTCTCCAAGTCATATGTCTCCAGGTGTATCTGGATATTCCCTTAACTCTACTGCCCTGGGGTTCCATCGAGAGCCTGTCTCGTGACGCTCATAAATAGTGTTTTTCATCTATTCTGTTATCTTTCAGGTTACACCTATTTGCATGGACTGCATTTTGTCATGGAATAACATTATAATACAAATTTAAAATAGTATAGGGAGGATACAGTAAAAATGTTACATATAAAGAGTACAGGGAGGATACAGTAAAAATGTTACACATAAAGAGTACAGGGAGGATACAGTAAAAATGTACATATAAAGAATACATAGAGGATACAGTAAAAAAAAGTTACATATTAAGCAGCAGTTTCCAAACTTTGCATTTTCACGGACCCCCAAAAGTTTCTATATATGAAAATAGACAGGAATGAATTATCTGTGTGTTACAATAGTAAACAATGTTTTCAATTTAGCATTTTAATAAACAGGAAGAGATTTCCTTTTGTCTTGAACATGACGTGCCATCATTAGCATCATCAGTACATTTTGTTTCAATTTCGCCAGCGATTCATCCTCAAGCTCAGCAAAATGTATTGTAGCAAAATCCAATGCATGCCAACGTTATTTATCCTATCTTTCCCAAGATCGTTTCAACCAATTACTTCCTTAAATTTAATTCTTCTAGCGATGGAGTTATTATTACACCACGGTCAAGTTGGCTCCAACTTCTCCAGACTGCGGGGAAACTTCAAATGGTCTTTTACTTTGTCCTGTCAGACATTTAGACTCCGGTCTGGTACGGGTCCTTTGATTTCACAGTGGAACTAGTTTACTACTCTTTTTATGCATGCTTTAAAAATTTCCAGTGCTTTATGACCCCCTATGAGTACCTCACAGACCCAGTGTGGGAAACGCTGATATAAAGAGTTAACAAAGAGGAAACAGAAAGAGGGAGGGAGAATGCAAAGAGAGTGAAACAAAGGTACCCCTACCATATTCTCCTTGTGACTGTACCGGTACATGGTTTGCACAATTGACTGGTACTGTGGGGTTGATGTGCGGGACACCTCCGTGCATGTGTGGGGGCACAGGATGCGAGTGAGGATGGTGTGAGTAATGCGGGGGACCAGGTGCATAGTGAGGGGCACCATATGTTGTGTAATACTGGCTTCCAGCGCCGGGGCCACCCTGCAAGTACAGATGAATGGTTTAGGAGCTCAACATTACCTGTACCAACATTTATCCAACATTTCCCACAACCAACATCAAATAGCTTGTCCTGAGCTGAACTTGCCACCCCAACAGTCCTTTGGAATTTCTCTCTCTCATAGGATAGATGTCCTGCCTCTACAACCATCATGCTCAAACAATCAGTTACATCCTGAATACATCTTCTCTGTGGTCTTCCTCTTCTCCTCTTTGCCAGGATGCCTCTTTGCATGATTGTCTTCCCCAGCCCTTCGTGTCTTTTTATATGTTCAAAATATCTCAATTTTCTCCTTCTTATTTGTCGCATCAGCCAGTATCCTTTGATTTTGAGTTCTTTCTGGATCTATTTGTTCTCTTCTCTGTCCAAGATATACGGAGGCCTCTTCTGTCCACAGCCAACATTATATTAATACTCAACATTGCCCATAGTCAACATTACATATATTCAACATTGCCCATAGCCAACATTACATATATTCAACATTGCCCATAGCCAACATTACATATATTCAACATTGCCCATAGCCAACATTACATATATTCAACATTGCCCATAGCCAACATTACATATATTCAACATTGCTCATAGCCAACATTATATATATATATTCCACACAACACATATGAAACATTAAACACAGATCCAACATTGCACACATATCCAACATTGTAGATAACCAACACTACATGCATCCAACATTACAGGTATCCGAAGTATCGAATATTACAAACACCCAGGTATCCAACACAATACATACATATGGTCCCACCGCCATAGGCGCTGCAGGTCCAGTTGGTTGCTGGGAGAGAATCACATGTGTCAGGACTCCATTCTCATCAACAATCTGCTGAACCATATGCCCTGGGGGCACTTGCATGGGCATAGGAACTGGTGGTCCATTGCTGGACACCATTCGGACTGTGGCAGGACCTGGTGAGAAATTTGAAAGGAAGGTTGTTTTAGAGAATTTAATGCGTTGTAGGTGTGAAGTGGAAGAGACCTCATAGTAGATATTACATCAATTGAGGTTGCTAGGCTCGTCTCTGGTGCCAAAGGTACTCGGTTCGCTTCCTTGTGGAGCCATCAGTGTATTTTTCTAGAGATTCCTGATATAGTGATCAAGTTTCTAGTCCTATCGGAGATTGATGATAAAATGTAGGTCCAGTGTTCAAATTGAGCATGAAAAAAGAAACACTGGCAGTTCAAAATCGAGAAGAGCATGCTTGAATGCCGCTGCCCAAGCAAAATTCATTAGAAAAGAGTTTTAAAAATAAAAATTTCTACAAAATATCTTCACCATCTTCAAAATTACATCGGGACCTCACCGGTGCCATGGAATTCATACACTGCATATGAGAGAGAAATTCCACGGACTGTTGGGGTGGCAAAATTCTGCTCAAGACAATTTGATGTTGGTGATGAGAGGTTGTATGGGTATGAAGCATGGATATTTAACAAGGCAGTGAAAAAACATATATGTGCTTTTGAATATAAGTACTACAGAAGAGTCCTTCGTATATCATGGACATAGAAGAGAACAAAAACATGGTGTTTGTAAAGTCTCAAACCACTTCATATGTGGGTCAGCTTGAAAAAATGTAATACATGACATCATCAAAAAATGTACTAAAACAAAGTAGTGAAATTAGTCACAATAGTTACTGCTATGATCTACTGTAGTTCGTGGTATACTAGATAGAACAAATGAAATATTCATTATAGCAGATGATGGAAATATCCACCATGGGCTTAAAGATATGTCTGTACAAGTTTCTTCATATTGCCAAATATTCTTTCTTAGGTTGAAAACACCATTATGGTTTGAGTGAAAAGAATTACCCCAGCAGATAGCAGTCATTCACTGCATATTGCACCACAAATGACTATGGAGCACAATTTTTGATGACGTCATGCACTTCGTTTTCAAGCTGCAAGAACTCAAAGTTAGTGTGGTGTAGCTCGACAAGAACGCTATGCTGGCAGACAAAGAAGAATTGTAAACCAACAAAGAACCGGTGTCGTTAGTCGCCACACGCTGATGGACATACTGAGGGAGAGATCGGAGCACTTATGGACTAATTTGTTTGACTGCAGTGATGGTAATCCGACGACTAAACTAAACTAAACTTCGTTTTCACATTTGTTCTTGTGGAATCATCATAGCACTCCGGACACGTCCATATGTGTTCCGATCTCAGCCTCAACAAATCCAGCAGTTTCTAGCGGCCCAACATGTCAGTTCAATGTTGATTAATAAATCTCTTTGTATATTTGATATGCCGTTCTTTTTTAGCTGCACCAATACTGACACCCATCTCTCTCAATCTGGTCAGCGAGTGGGACTCACATCCCTGAAACTACTCTGTTCGGAAAGACTCTCAATGTGTTAAAAATGTCATTTCGGTCCATGGCCGCCCCCTCTGATATTTTATCCATGCCAACCAATCTATCAGCTCGTTCATTACCACTAACTCCTGCAATCTCCAGGGACAAAAATGAAGGTGGTTTCTCTGATTCCTGTGTGTACCAGTACCTCCACCTTTGTCTCACCATTCCTGTTTCGATTTTACGAATCATACTCATGGAGTCACTGAGTATAAAAACAGGAGCGAAGTCGTGAGATGCCAACCATTTCACCGTTCCTGTAACCACCTGTACCTCCATTGTCAAACTACTTGTGGTTGTCGCCTAGGCCCTACTGGCCTCTCTTATTATTTTTCCGCCTAAGCGTGCTGAAAATCCCCCGCACAGCGTTATTGAGACAAATACAAATACATTTGTTCTACCTATAAAGTGTTGTGAGACTTTACAAACACCCTGTATATTTCGGACGCCATGACGCCCGAGGTCCCCGCGATGGACCTCACCAATTTAAAAACAAACAACTTGCTTGCACGTGCGGTTGTGTAATACATTTCTGCCAACTCAGCAGTTATTTGTCATGTTTCTGAATCGAGTAGTAGCATCAACAGAAAAACCAACCACGCCCTCAAACAATGTACCAGCAGAACTGAAGTTTCTAATGAGGACAGGTGAGCATCAATTACCGGGTGCATGGCGCAGTAGATACCGTGCTTAAGTCATATTGACATGAGGACTACGCACGACCAGATCGGCACAGCAGCGTAAATGTAAACAATAAGGGTTCTCAGTGGAGTATAGGTTAGCTGCTCACCTCTTGCTCCAAAGGCACTCGCTTCGTTTCTTCGCGTGAATAGATCGGGATATTTTCCCAGAGATCCCTGATCTCAATGTAGGTGAGATCGAGATGCTAGTCCTATTGAAGATGGACGATTAAAATGTAGGTTCTGCCTAAAAATGGTGTACAGACGAAGAATTGACTTAATTGCACCGGGTTTTACCATATATGGTTCGGCCCCTCTCCGCAGAAATGGTACATCCCTTGCCGAGAGTATTGTACAGAACACGAACTCCGTAGCATCGACGCAGAAATGGTACATCCCTTGCCGAGAGTATTGTACAGAACACGTACTCCGTAGCTTCGACGCAGAAATGGTACATCACTTGCCGAGAGTATTGTACAGAACACGAACTCTGTAGCTTCGACGCAGAAATGGTACATCCCTTGCCGAGAGTATTGTACAGAACACGAACTCCTGTCAGCATCGACGCAGAAATGGTACATCCCTTGCCGAGTATTGTACAGAACATGTACTCCGTAGCTTCGACGCAGAAATGGTACATCACTTGCAGCGAGAGTATTGTACAGAATACGTACTCCGTAGCTTCGACGCAGAAATGGCACATCACTTGCAGCGAGAGTATTGTACAGAATACGAACTTGGTTGCGTCGACAACAATTATAAAGGTATGAGGACAAAAATGCATTCATGAACAGAAAGGCGAAGTCCGGATTGGAACCCATGATGTTATGAACGCAAGGCACCAGTTTCATCCTGAATCCATCTTCAGCACGGTCTACCCTTTCTCTTCTTTGCCGGGATGCCTCCTTCCATAATGGTCTTCTCCAACCCTTCGTGCCTTTTTAATATGCTCAAAATACTTCAATTTTCTCATTCTTATTTGTAGCATCAGTCACTTTTCTGTCATTATTAGTTCTTTCTGGATGGATCTATTTGTTTGTTCTCTTCTCTGTCCATGATATACGGAGGACACTTCTATTACACTTACATTCAAAAGCATATATATGTTTTCTCAGTCATGCTTCACACCCAAAAGTTGCTACTGTGAATATGCATGCTCTTAGTGTTCTGAACTTTGCTTTCCTATCAGTTTTCCGTATGTATATATTGACTGTAGCAATATATGGATGTGAATTGTGGACAATAACACAAACATTCAAGAACAAAATTGAAGCTTCTGAAACATGGTGTTACAGAAAAGCTCTTATAGCATCCTGGACAGAGTTCATTTCAATCAAACGTCACAGTGGTTTGGGAAGAACGGTATTGGAAGGCATGGTTTCTGGAGTACGAGACGGGGAACGACCAAGACGAAGGTGACAGTAGGATACCAAATAAACATTGAGATTAAGCTGAAGGAGGCGGGAGAACTAGTTAGACAGAGTTTTTCAGGCGGACTGTGATGAAAGAGACGTTCCGAAGGGGACATGCTATAACTTGATCAGTTTGACATATCTTTGACACATAGTATCTCATTCTGTTGTACTTTGTGCATATTCTGAAGATCACGACATGACCTATTATAGTTCGTTCCAAAAGTCGCGAACACATTAACAGTTTACGAAACGAAATCCCAACGAAATCTACCGGACATACAATAGTAATTTGTTGCTGGCAATCTTATATATACCACCACCTTACGAATTCATGTTTAACTAATTGGCAGGTAACGTGGTTGATGCACACAGCATTTAAAAACAAATATATAATTTTGCATAAGTACAACAAAATGATAATCAAAGTTTAGAACTTATAGTAACACACTAAGTGGCGGCGAATGTTTGCAAAGGCGTATCCCTATTACATATTATAACAAGCAATGTGACATAGTGAACAAATGATACCTTCCACTTCTATCAATGAAAATAAATGGTGTGTGCATACGCCAATGACAATCGTTCGGATACAGTGTAAACTGATTAATTCCATGGGATTCCCGATTTTTACTTGCGCTGAATTGCATGTGTAACACGCACATGAATTATTAAAGAAATACTTGAGTATCGTACTGTTAAACTTCTACATGTATACCAAATCAACATCGCTGTTATATTTTTAATAACAAATAAGTAACATCTTACATGTATACAGCACTAAATGTTTGGGTGAGTAAAAATACTTTACGAGAGTCGTCACTGTTATCTATAGAAAAAATGTAAAAATTAATAATTTCTGTCAAGTGGATGATTTTATATCGGTGGGTAAAGATGTTCACGAATTTTGGAACGAACTGTAATATGCATCATTGGTTGAATGTTCCGCTTGTTTTTTTTTTTGCAACAATCTCCAACTAGTCTAAGGGGCAGAACTCTTACGTGCTTAAACGCATTCTCTATATCTAGTTCTTATTACGACCCCTTGTCTTATTACGGTAAATATAACGGCTATGTTAATTCATTGATTGATTGATCGAGGAACATCATCATTGCACTACGGTGACTAGTCATTCATTCATTCTACTATCTCTTTCTTCAGAGATAAATATATATCTATGCGATAGTGTACCAAGTCCGGAGGAACATCATCATTGCACTACGGTGACTAGTCTTTCATTCTACAATCTCTTTCTTAGATAAGTAGATCTCTGCGATAGTGTACCAAGTCCGGAGGAACATCATCATTGCACTAAGGTGAATAGTCATTCATTCATTCTACTATCTTTTTCTTAGATAAGTAGATCTCTGCGATAGTGCACGAAGTCCGTTGCACCGGCGAGTGTCCCCAATGTAAATTCGAAAATAAAGAAATATTTGTAGAAACTGTATTTTAATTATGTTAATGAATAGTGTCAGGGCAGTGGGGCTTTGCGGTTTACCTTGATAAGAGTTTCAACTGTCAAGTGTTCCTTTAAGTGCTAACTTGAACGTGGTACGTATGTTTTAACACGGTGTAAGGGAAATGAACGGCCGATAGGATTGCAGGTATGGCTGCTGTACAAAGCGGACGAGATTGCAGCAGGCGGTATTTAAACCGATAGTTGCAGGTATGGCTGCTGTACAAAGCGGACGATAGGATTGCAGGTATGGCTGCTGTACAAAGCGGACGATAGGATTGCAGGTATGGCTGCTGTACAAAGCGGACGATAGGATTGCAGGTATGGCTGCTGTACAAAGCGGACGATAGGATTGCAGGTATGGCTGCTGTACAAAGCGGACGATAGGATTGCAGGTATGGCTGCTGTACAAAGCGGACGATAGGATTGCAGGTATGGCTGCTGTACAAAGCGGACGATAGGATTGCAGGTATGGCTGCTGTACAAAGCGGACGATAGTATTGCAGGTATGGCTGCTGTACAAAGCGGACGATAGTATTGCAGGTATGGCTGCTGTACAAAGCGGACGATAGGATTGCAGGTATGGCTGCTGTACAAAGCGGACGATAGTATTGCAGGTATGGCTGCTGTACAAAGCGGACGATAGGATTGCAGGTATGGCTGCTGTACAAAGCGGACGATAGGATTGCAGGTATGGCTGCTGTACAAAGCGGACGAGCAATGCACCAGGCGGATATTTTAAATTCCCTAAGGAGAGAGGTCGTGTAAGGGATTCAAGTAATAGTGGTGAATCTAAAACACTAACCAGACTGCAAGAATTCCAAGTGAAATGTGGTGTAGCTAGACAAAAACACTATGCTGGTAGCCAAAGAAGAATAGTAAACCAATAAAGAACCGGGGTGTTAGTTGCCACACGCTGAGATACATACTGAGGAGGAGATCGGAACACTTATGGACTAATTGGTACGACGTGTGGTCTTGATATTGTCTATCCATCTTTTCTTGGTCTTCCCTTGGCTCTAGTACCTGAGCTTCTTCTTGTACGCTGTTGTTTGGTTGTATTCCATTCTCATGAAATGTCCAAACCAATGCATTTATTGTCTTTCAATGTACTCGGTGCATCAAGTTATGTCCACTTTGCTGCTTCTGATGTCCCAATTTAGTAGTATATTTTCCCTGGTGACCCCACTGTATAACGGTACGAGAGGAATATATCTATATATCCTAGATGAATAGATAACTGATAGGAAAACAAAGATCAGAATACTACGAGCATGCATATTCCAAGTGGCAACATATGGTTGTCAAGCATGGGCATTTAACAAGGCTGTGGAGAAATATAGATATGCTTTTGAATATAAGTGTTACAGAAGAGTCCTCCATATATCATGGACTAAGAAGAGAACAAATGGATCTATCCAGAAAGAACTCAAAATCAAAGAAAACTGGTTGATGGTCTGGAAGGGCTAGAGGTCTCATCATTGAAGGTGGCATACCGGGTAAGAGAAGAAGAGGAAGACCACGGAGAAGATGGATTCAGAACGTAACTGACGGCTTGAGTATGAAGGCTGCAGAGGTGGGACATCTGACCTATGAGAGAGATAAATTTCGGAGGACTGTTGGGGTGGCAAAGTTCTGCTCAGGACAAGCTATTTGATGATGAGAAGAAGAGAAGAAGAATAAGGACAGTTGAAGATGATAGAGAAACAGGATAGACAGGGTCATACAGGGTAAAACCCAGTGTAATGAGGTCAATCCATCTGCTTGAGACCCTTTAAGACAAACAACAGAAAACCACGAAACTGGGCAACAACCTGATACTAGTGTGATGACAAAAGATAGACAGAAGATTGTGATAAAGAAAGACACGGAGAAAGTCATATAGAGAGAGGAAGAAGACGATAATGAGACAGAAGGTGATAAAGAGACACGGAGATTAGTATAAAGAGACAGACACAGAGAATATAACGACAGAGAAAATAGCTAAAATTTGAAGAAGCCTTAGTTAAATTTCACAGGTAGTAAGTCCGATAACTCGAGTAAACGGAAACAAATATTTCACCACATTCGTCTCCCTTAGCTAAGACAAACACTACAGCAGTGTTTCTCAAAGTTGTGTTCCCTGTACCCTGGCAGTTGTATGATGCTAATTATTTATGGTTCTCTTGTTAATGAATATTTGAGAATCAGTACTCAACAAGAAGGACTTGCCAAGACCCGAGGGCATAGCCGAGAGACGGAAGGAGGAAGACTGCTGAGGGGTGGGGACAGTACGAAGTGGAATGAGGACGGACAGAAAATGTCAACATAGACGGTTGTGCAAACGTTAAAATTCGGTTTGACTGGCGGGCTAATTTGACTTTCTTGCACGGGCGCCTGAGATGCTCTCAAGATGTCTACACCAGCGTTTCTCAAAATGTGGCTCGCGTAACTCATATTATGACGCTGTGCGCCCGTGTGTTGCCGGCGCTCGCAAGGGGAGCAGATAATAGTAAAACTGCGACCTTCAATGTATGTCGTAAGAGGCGACTGAGATAGGGGCCTAGGAAAGCTACCATAGTAAATAAAAGCGTCGCAGAAATCGAAAGTGCTGGCCTACTTGTCGAATAATTAGCACAACGTACACTAGCTCTTAGGCTCAGATCACATACAATCACAAAGAGGGGTTTAAATCAAGTGGTCGATATGGAGCGTTCGAAGAAGAATAAAACTGCGGAATTTCTAAACAAGTAGAATAGAATAAGGAGTTTTAAGAACGTTAGAAGAAGCAACGGAAGGAATGAATATGATTAATAAATAGACAGTGTACAAGTATTAGCAGCTTCGCGAGAAAAAACAAATTATCAAACACAGGATTCGAACCACAAACCCTCAATTCTTACGGCACCCATTGGCTAGCCAAGCAATAAGAGCGTTTTTACGAACACAACCAGCAAGTTATTTTTTACCAAAAATAGCTGTAATGAGGAGTGTCTTTCACAAACGCTTCGTTTTGCTAGACACAGAATTATGAAATGGGTTTTGTGAATAATTTAGTTACATTTTACTCGTTTAGTTTGTGAAATTGCCTGTCGTTAAATTGGAGCTGCCTGAACGGTTTGTCGTGTGGGATGTTATATTGTAGGAGTTAACAAGTGGTTTATGTAGAGCGAACGAAAATGACGAAGGCGGTTCATCGAGGGGCTCTCCCACACAATGTGAGACTCCGTGAATATATAATAACTGCGTTGCAGAACACAGAAGAAGGGATAGTTAAAAGCCGGTGGGCACGTTTGCTTGCTTGAGTCATCAGGTTCTAGCTCAGACTGAATGGAAAACACACATTTCATCTAAGCATTGCTTTCTGGGGTCTAAAAGTGGCATCGTGACATGACATTTCCAACTATGCAGCAGTATCTGGCCGGAAAATAACTTGCTAACCAAGGCTAACCAGAGTCGAAACAAATGCAAAAGCAACAACATATCTATCTATCTATTCTCTAATCATGTTTTGCCTTTCAGCGTCAGGTCGAAAAAGGAGACGAAGAAGAAGGAGCAAGCCTCTGGAGCAAGCCTCTCTACGCGCTTTGTCTTTCTTTCTCTTCCACAGTCCTGATTTGCCTCACAGCTTCAGGGCAAGAAGAGATTTCTAACGAACCTTTTTGTGCGCATCATTAACAGTGTATTTCGTCGCCTCTGTTATCTCTGAGGTCCACCTTTAGCGTGGTCGGCCTTTTACTTTGTATCCACTGTATCGGAGTAACATTGCTCTTTGTGTCGCACTGTCTGTTGGTAATCTGCTTATGTGGCGGAACCATTAAATTTGTTGTTTCTTAAATGGCAACAACATATCCAATGTTTAAACAAGTGATTCCCCCATAACATAAGTCCTTTCAGCTTGGTCTGTAATTCGAAAATTTCTGCTAGTGTGGGCTGACTTTTATATATGTTTGATTCATTGATTGATATGACCATCATTATTGCACTTCGGTGAGTAACCATGTGTGCTCCGATATCTTTCTTACATAGGAAGATCTCGGCTGCAGTGCACGAACTTCGTAGCTCCGGCGAGGGTCCCCGATGCAATTTTTGAAGATGGTGAAAATATTTTTGTAGGAATTTATTTTTAATTTTTTCTAATGAATTTTGCCATGGCAGCGGTTTTCCAGCCTGAGCTTCTCGATTTTCAAATGCCAAGGATTCTTTTAGTGCTCAAATTGAACACGGGACCTACGTTTTATCGTCCCTCTCCGATATGACTAGGGACTCGATCTCACCTACACTGAGGTCGGGGATCTCTGAAAAAATATCCAGATGGCACTACGACGGAACGAACCTGGTACCTTTTGCACGAGACCTAACCTCTAACCCCTAACCTCTAACCTCTACGCCACAGAGAGCCAGTATATATATATATATATACTAATTTTCTCATGAGTACGTTCAGCAAGTGGACATTGTGCTAGCTGGACAGAGCGGAGGACAGAGCACGCATGGAAATGCCCAATGTGCAATGACGTCGAACGCATAACATAACACACACTCAAACAACTAACTATCAAATCTGTTCAAAGTTTCTGATAAATAACCAAAGAAGGCTAAAAATGGAAGCCCCCAATACACACTCAAACAAATAAATATCAAATCTGTCCAAAATTCTGTAAAAAAAAAAAAACACCACAAAATATATTTATTCTAGTGTCTATAAGAAAAACTGTTAATGGATACACCCACGACAACACCATCATTACTCCCACGACAACACCATCATTACTCCCACGACAACACCATCATTACTCCCACGACAACACCATCATTACTCCCAGACAACACCATCATTACTCCACGACAACACCATCATTACTCCCACGACAACACCATCATTACTCCCAGACAACACCATCATTACTCCCACGACAACACCATCATTACTCCCGACAACACCATCATTACCCCACGACAACACCATCATTACTCCACGACAACACCATCATTACTCCACGACAACACCATCATTACCCACGACAACACCATCATTACCCCACGACAACACCATCATTACTCCCACGACAACACCATCATTACCCCCACGACAACACCATCATTACTCCCACGACAACACCATCATTACACCCACGACAACACCATCATTACTCCCACGACAACACCATCATTACTCCCACGACAAACACACCATTACTCCCGACAAGTATTCACTCATTGACACCACCCGACAAACATCATTGGCCGCTGTCTCACAGACAAACCATCAGTTATTCACACGACAGACACCATCATTACTCCCACGACAACACCATCATTACTGAACACGAACACCTCATTATCCCCACGCACTTGCCATCTCTAGCCTCGGACAAGCACCATCATTCTCCGCAAATGAACACCATCATTAGCTCTCACAGCGACAACCCATCCGATTTAACTGCCCGACAACACCATCATATCCCAGACAACACCATCATATGACATATATGTCGACAACACCATCATTACTCCAGACAACACCATCATTACTCCACGACAACACCATCATTACTCCCACGACAACACCATCATTACTCCAACGACAACACCATCATTACTCCCACGACAACACCATCATTACTCCCAGACAACACCATCATTACTCCCACGACAACACCATCATTACTCCAACGACAACACCATCATTACTCCCACGACAACACCATCATTACTCCCGACAACACCATCATTACTCCACGACAACACCATCATTACTCCCACGACAACACCATCATTACTCCCACGACAACACCATCATTACTCCCACGACAACACCATCATTACTCCCAGACAACACCATCATTACTCCACGACAACACCATCATTACTCCACGACAACACCATTATCCCACGACAACACCATCATTATCCCACGACAACCATCATTACTCCCAGACAACACCATCATTACTCCACGACAACCCTTTATCCGACATCCATTACACCACGACAACACCATCATTACTCCCACGACAAATAAACAAGACCTATTTCGCAATGTTTATTCTGAACTAGGTTGAACTGTCCACGCGCTGAAATCGATATTGGGGCCGCTGGTCTCACAATAGTAATGTGATATACCAATAACGTGCTATGTTGATGTTACAGACTAGAATCCGTAGTGGTTAACAAGTAAGCATTGCGTTATGAAAGTCGTATGTTTGAATCTGGAGCGTGTTATTAGTTTCTCGAGCGCTTTTTTTTTGGCTCTCTCTGAGGTCCTTCGGATGTTAAGCACTTTGTCTTGCGTTCTGAAAGCCGTGTGTTCTAACATGAACCGCGTTGTTAGTTTCACGAGCGCCTTTTTCCCCCGGAGATCGCAAGGATTTTAAGCCTTTGCCTTGCGTTCTGAAAGCCATGTGTTCGAATATGCAATATGAAGAGACCATTCAATATGAATACAATATGTAATGTGAAGTTCAATTCAAAAGTTGTGTCAATCCTAACATATGTCAGTGAGAGTTGGAAAATGACTAAAGATATAGAAAGTTGACTATATTTGAAAATAGATGTCTGCGAAAAATAATGAACGGGAGAAAAATAATGAATGGGAGAAAAATAAGGAATGGGACGAATTCAGGAGAAGTGATAAAATCAGAGAAATGTCTGTTCAATCACTAGTAACAACTGTTATAAGAAGGAGAAGATGGAGATATGTTGAGCATACCTTGCGAAGAAATGTCTGTTCAACCACTAGTAACAAGTGTTATAAGAAGGAGAAGATGGAGATATGTTGAGCATACCTTTAGAAGAAATGATCAAAGAATACCAAAGCATGCATTGAAGTAGGAGGCAAAGTGTTCAAGGAAGAAAGGATGCACGTCCTAGGAAAACCATGAATCGAACTTTGCTGATAGAGGCAAGAATATTGGACTCAATTTCATGTAAGAGATTTAGCGAGTTGCCCAAGACAGAGCGGTGTGGAGAAATTACTTGCTGGCTCTATGTAACGTATGAACATATATGTCTATCTATATAAAATATATAGTCACTGTCAATTGAGGTCAGAATGTGAGTTATTCAGTGCTACATAGAACCAATAGTGACATATGCATGTGAGTTATTCAGTGCTACATAGAACCAATAGTGACATATGCATGTGAGTTATTCAGTGCTACATAGAACCAATAGTGACATATGCATGTGAGTTATTCAGTGCTACATAGAACCAATAGTGACATATGCATGTATATGCATGTGAGTTATTCAGTGCTACATAGAACCAATAGTGACATATGCATGTGAGTTATTCAGTGCTACATAGAACCAATAGTGACATATGCATGTGAGTTATTCAGTGCTACATAGAACCAATAGTGACATATGCATGTGAGTCATGGGCAGTAAACAAACCAATAGAAAAATCTCTGGATGCCATAAAGATGTGATTTTACAGAAGAATGAAGAGAATCCTATGAATTGTTACAATGACTAATGTGGAGGTACTGAATGAAGCCAAGACACAGAGAAAGCTTATTATCAACATAAGAAAGAGGCAATCATCCTTTTTCGAAGAAATCTATTGAGAAGGTGAGGCTTAGAACACATTGTGACAACCGGTAAAATTCGAGGAGACAAGACAAAGGAAGACACGGAGAGAAAATATTAGACAGCCTAACTTCATGGCATAGAAGAGCGTCAACATCTGAGATAATAGCAGACACCAGAGACACATATTTGTGGAGATCCATGATCGTCTAAGCCAGCCGGCACGACACCTGATGCTGATGATAACGTGTAAAGCTAAGAGATAGTACTCACCCTGTATATGTTGTATCTGATCTCCAAGCCGAACTGAGAACGTCTCACCTGGGTTGACATGCACATGAACCACATGTTGACCACCATTCCCAGAGGGATCATCAACATCTCCTGGACTGTCTCCCCTGGAGTGAGTACCAGATCCCCCAGAATGACTAGCATTTGAGCTTGGGTAGCTTCCAGGCGGTGAAGCACAACTACTTGATGATGTAGTGATGCTCCCATATCCCATATTGTTTGATCTAGTAGAGGCAGCAATGCCCCCATATCCCATATTGTTTGATCTAGCTGTTAGGTAGTAGCCGGGATTGACCCCAGACCCCCCAATGTTATGTGGATAGTGTCCGCTGTTGTTGATGTGATCCACTTCAGGGATGTATTGTTGAACTGGACATGAAGTAGGACTGGGTGGGCTTGAAGCTGGAGATGAAGTATCTGAGGGTAATCCGTTAGTATTTACCTGGGACTGACTATCATCTTCTGCTTCTAAAGCGACACTATTGCTGTTGTTGTTGAGGTTGTCGTCGCTGTACTCACAGAGTTCCGGACTCATATACTCATTCTCTTCCACGTCCGAGCATACAGAACCATTCGCAGAGCAGCTGCTTGTCACACAACTAATACCATTATCACTCAAGCTGCTCTTGGAGGCGATGCCGTTCTCATGAGATTCTTCTGGAATGTCGTCCATCGTTTCTTGGGATGAAGCTTCGTATGAAGGTGGTGGCGATAATGGTGGTGGAGATAATGGTGGTGGCGATAATGGTGGTGGCGATGAGGGTGATGGCGATGAGGGTGGTGGCGATGAGGGTGATGGCGGAGGTGAAGATGGCTCACCCTGGAGCAGTTTTCTGAGAAATAAAATGGGAAAACTTAGTTACTTCTTAATATGAATGAAAATCATGGCATATACATTACGCAACGTCACTATCAACCACAGTAAACAAGTCGTTGATTTTATTGGCACCCATTACACGTTCAGTAGTTTGCCATTGTTTACTGAACGGTGAGGGCTATTTTTATAATAATTAATAATAATCCTCTCGTACCGCTATACGTTACATAGGGCATGCAAAGCAATTTATCCATACCGCTCTATCCTGGGCAACTCACTCAATTTCCACCATGGAATTGAGACCCGATATTTCTTGCCTCTCTCAGCAAAGTTCGTTTCAAGGTGTCCTTAGGTCGACCTCTCTTTCTTGAACCGTCTGCATCCCACTTCAATGTTTGCTTTGATATTCTTTGATCATTTCTTCTCAAGGTGTGTCAAACATATCTCCATTTTCTCTTTCTTATAACAGTTGCTACTAGTGGTTGACTAGACATTTCTCTGATTTCATCACTACTTCTGAATTCGTTCCATTTTATGTTCATCATTTTTCGCAAACATCTATTTTCAAATACATTCAACTTACTTGTTATATCTTTAGTCATTTTCTAACTTACGTGGCATATATTAGAATTGAAACAATATTTGAATTGAAAATTCATGAGGGCTCTTTGAACCGTTCGTAGAAATCCACGAGGACCAAATTTGTTTCCAAACTGCTCACTGCGGTGTTGGAACCAGGTACTCTAGGGTTGTGATCGAGCTCACTACTGCTAAGCAACAGACGCTCACATATACTCCTAATATACGCATTCTTAAACAATGTTTTTACTTGTCCTTTATAATAACAATATTTATGGCCGGTACTTGAATAACCCAATGCTAAGTCACAGACGCTCACATATACTCCTAATATACACATTCTTAAACAATGTTTTTACTTGTCCTTTATAATAACAATATTTATAGCGGGTACTTGAATAACCTAATGAGTTTATGTGGCTAAGTGGTTAAGCCATTGCCTTGCGTTCTGAAGGTCGTTTGTTGGAATCCGGACAGCGTCGCTCTGTTCACGAGTTCATATTTTTCCAGAGGTCCCTAGGATTGTTGCTGGTGCTACAGAGTTCGTGCTTTCTGCAAACATTTCGGCAGGTAGTGTGCTATTTCTGCGAAGAGGGACCGAGCCATATGGGGTAAAACCCGGTGCAATGAAGTCAATTATTCGGCATTTAGGTTTGAATAAATCTATTGTATTTCGTATGTCAATAACCGGACAGGATCAAACGGATCTTGATATTTTTTCTTCTTATTTAATGCTTTGTGAGACAGCAAGCAGGAAAATTGATACTGTCAGAATGGTTTGTCAGATGTCTCGCCGTATTGTAGAAGTTAATGTTACTTTTTTCTTTCTTAATATGACTCAATAGATGTTTAAATAAAATAAGATAATATGGTGAGTATCACTATTTCTTGATTGATATGACTATCATCATTGCGCTTCAGTGAGTAACCATGTGTGCTCCGATCTCTTTCTTAGACAGGACGATCTCAGCGGCAGTACAAGGACTTCGTAGCATCGGCAATGGTCCCTGATGTAATTTATAAGATGGTAAAAATATTTTATAAGAATTTTATTTTTTTAACCTTTCTAATGAATTTTGTTCGGGCAGCGGATTTTCAGCCTGCTCTTTTCGATTTTGAACTGCCACTGGTTTTTTTAAAAGCTAAACTAAACTATTTCAATGTTTATGAGAGTATACGTTTTCCTTCTTGCTCCCTGTGTCCGAGAGTGAAATTTGTATTTTCGACTCCAGGTTGATGAATCTCCCGACAAATCTTGCTAATGCATGGGTTTCCAGAACTTGCTTTAAGATTCCATAAATCTGTTTGACTCGACGTGATGTCACGAGTATGGATGTCCTCTACTCCTGAGGGATCATTACTGTGACTCTATTTGGCACAACACACTGTTCAGAATTTGCATATACTGTTTACATTGGCTTGATCTAATATATACAAACTGAAATAACACAAATTCTTATCCGACGCACACACAACTTTCAATAACACAAATTCTTACACAACACATACAAGTTACAAGAAACATCAATTCTTATACAACACACACACAAGTTGACAAAGATCAGTTTTATTTTTGTGCCAGGGCATGCAGGTGTAAGGGGAATGAACGTGCGGATAGGCTTGCAGGTATGGCTGCTGTACAAAGCGGGCGAGCAATGGACCAGGCTGATATTATAAATTCCTTAAGAGAGAGGAGTGTACATGATTCACGTAATAGCGGTGAATCTACAACACTAACCAGACTGCAAGAACTCAAAGTTAGGTGTGGTGTAGCTATGCTGGCAGACAAAGAAGAATTGTAAACCAACAAAGAACCGGTGTCGTTAGTCGCCACACGCTGATGGACATACTGAGGAGAGATCGGAGCACTTATGGACTAATTTGTTCGACGTGCAGTGATGGTGATCCGACGACTAAACTAAACACACAAGTTACAAGAAACATCAATTCTTATACAACACACACAAGTTACAAGAAACATCAATTCTTATCTGACTACACACAATAGTGGCCGATAGCGAAGTTGATAACACGCTGCGCTATTTACCAGGTGCCGTGGAGATTCCGGAGCTCCAGGCCAGCTTGGTCAAAAGTTCTCGGTGTACACACAGTCAGCGGTTGAACTATAGAAAACCCAGATCCTTTACTTGGAGATCTAACGTATCTCTGAAGTCGGAGTAAGGTTCACTTGAATGGTGAGGGGGCGGGGAGAGAGGCTGGTGAGATAATGAAGTCAAGTCTTCACGTAAAAGTCAGTCATATGTGTTATATAAAGAGCCATGACTACGTCTGAATTTATAGCGGAAGGGAAGTGGGGAACTATAACAAAACAATAAAATCAGTTACATGAGCCATACTAGGAGCTATGACTATGTTTGAACTCATAGTGGTGGGAACAAAAAACCTCAAGACTACGAATGAGAACATCAGAAGCAGAGTGGGCATAACTTCCTGCACCGAATACATTAAAAGACAACAAATGCAGTGGTTTGGACATTTAATGAGAATGGAATACAATTAACCACCGATAACAGCTGTGGCTTATCTCCTGAACTCATAGTGGTGGGAATGAAACAAGCACCCCAATAAAATGCAGGAGCCATGCTAAGAGCCATGACTAAACCTGAACTCATAGTGGTGGGAATGAAAAAAACCCCAATAAAATGCAGGAGCCATGCTAAGAGCCATGACTAAACCTGAACTCATAGTGGTGGGAATGAAAAAAACCCCAATAAAATGCAGGAGCCATACTAAGAGCCATGACTAAACCTGAACTCATAGTGGTGGGAATGAAACAAGCACCCCAATAAAATGCAGGAGCCATACTAAGAGCCATGACTAAACCTGAACTCATAGTGGTGGGAATGAAAAAAACCCCAATAAAATGCAGGAGCCATGCTAAGAGCCATGACTAAACCTGAACTCATAGTGGTGGGAATGAAAAAAACCCCAATAAAATGCAGGAGCCATACTAAGAGCCATGACTAAACCTGAACTCATAGTGGTGGGAATGAAAAAAACCCCAATAAAATGCAGGAGCCATACTAAGAGCCATGACTAAACCTGAACTCATAGTGGTGGGAATGAAAAAAACCCCAATAAAATGCAGGAGCCATACTAAGAGCCATGACTAAACCTGAACTCATAGTGGTGGGAATGAAAAAAACCCCAATAAAATGCAGGAGCCATGCTAAGAGCCATGACTAAACCTGAACTCATAGGGGGGGAAATTTAAAAAAAACCCAATAAAATAAAGGAGCCATGCTAAGAGCCATGACTACGCCCTAATGAGATGGAGTGGAGGGGGACGAAAAACTCAGCAAATAAAACAATAAATACAGGAGCCATCACTACGCCTGAATTCATAAAGAGGGGTGGGAGGAAGGGGAGGGATGGCGATCGAATAAAACACACCCAACAAACAAAACAATAAAAGACAGGATCCATACTAGGCGCCATGACTTCGCCTGAATTCATAACGGCAGGCGGTTGGCAGTGGTGGTGGGGGGAAAAGGTGTTATGAAAAAATCCAAACAAGACTAACAAAACAATCAGACACACTGAGGTTAGAAAGACATGATGTTTGTATTGATCATACGTCTCTGCCTGATGTACTGCTACTTCAATGTGACCGCACATTTGTGTTCAATTTCTTAAAGCGTTGTCTAAATCAATAACGCTATGCCGGTCTCTTTAGTTTTTGAAATATTACATTAAATTCAGGTTTGAAAAGTGTTGGAATTTAGTGCTGGTGGCGCCCGTGTATTGCCGGGGCTCGCAAGGGAGAAAAAATAGTAACAATGCGACCTACCGCTCTTAGGATCAGATTACATGCAAATCAGAAATAGTGGTTAACAAGTGGTCGATATGGAGCGTTTGAAGAAGAAGTGTTGGTGGCGCATGTGTGTTGCGAGGTTCGCAACGGCAGCAAAGAATAGTAACACTGCGATCTACAAGGCATGTCGTAAGAGTCGACTGAGTTAGACGCATAGGAAGCTACCTAGTAAATAAAAAGAGTCGTAGAGATCGTATATGCTGGATTAATTTTAGGCGCATAACTGGCACAACGTACAGTCGTTCTTAGGCTCAGATCACATACACATCACAAAGAGTGGTTAACAAGTGGTTGATATGGAGAGCTCGAAGAAGAAGAAGAACTGTGGTTGATGGTGACGTCATATAAAGGATATACCAGCCGTTTTATTTTCATGTATATATATATCTATACGAACTTTGCTGAGAGATGCAAGAAATATCGGTCTCAAACCAGACTGAGAGAAATGGGTGTGTCAATATTGGTGTAGCCCGAAAAGAACGACATACCAAATATGCAAAGAGATTGATTAATCAACATCGAACTGACATGTTGGGCAGCTGGATTTGTGGAAGCAGAGATCGGAGTACCTATGCACGTGTCCGGCTACGATGATAGTCCTCATATAACTGATAGCTGATTCGTCTCAGTTCCCTGGAGGAGATTGAGCGAGTTGCCCAGGATAAAGCGGTATGGAGAAATTGCTTGCAGGCCCTATGTAACGTATAACAGTACAAGAGGAATTATTATTCATTTATATATATATATTCATTAATGCTCACTAATTATCTTCTCCGCTGCCTATATATATATATTACATCTTTAAATAACTATCCCTCTCGCATTGAAAAAAGGAGTCGTTTTATATTGAAAGCCCGTAACAAGGCTTATGAAGCTTGAGTTCCTTAAAAACAAACAGATAGATAATTTCACGGAGACTAACCACAACGAATTGGATTTCGGCAACCAAATTGGGAAGGGAATACGATGGACGGATGACACGCTAGGAGGAATGAATGGTTGAAAAGATGAAGTTCAGAGAGCAAAATCAATACTTGCCCCAGCATGTGTCCAGTGTTTGGTTCTGAAATCTTGTTGTCCATAAAATAAAAGTAGCAATGATGGAATTATGTATTGTGATAAAATAATCTTTGAGATGAAGGACTAGGTTAGATGTAAAAGCCGCCCATCGCAAGCGATGACAACAGCATCAGACGTGTGCTGCTGTACCTCTCTGGTGTGTGCGGAGGTGACTGTAAAGTTCAATCCCCAAACACAATCCCTTACCACAGATGGGGCGGGGCATACATGATCATGATTAGACATGTGGGCGTTGTGTGTGGTTTTTTTTCCGCGCAGTCCGTTTTCTCTGTGCCTCAACGGCACGACCATTCTAAGCTATGCTAGTTTCTCTTGTGTTGTTACAGCGCCACATTTGGTGATCTTGCACCAGGGATTCCCATCGCTTGGTTTCTATATCTAAGCGTTTTAGAGACACCTTAAGCGTATCTCTTTAGCGTTTTTTCTGTGGGACTTCTGCAAAACAGAGTGTTGACGCTTGGCATCTTTGCACTTATATGTTCTAATTAACATACTACTAGAAACAACTATCTATATCCTCTACTTGTCAACGTTGACACATAAGCCATTCACAAGGGGCATCCGTCATTGTTCATGTTTTACTTTCTGCCAGCAGTATTATACAGCATACATCTAACGTAGTCGTACATCTAACGTAGTCATACATCTAACGTTGTCACACATCTAACGTAGTCATACATCTAACGTTGACACACACCTAACATAGTCATACATCTAACGTTGTCACACTTCTAACGTAGTCATACATCTAACGTTGTCACACAACTAACGTAGTCGTACATCTAACGTAGTAATACATCTAACGTAGTCGTACATCTGCCGTTGCCGTACATCAAACATAGTCATACATCTAACGTAGTCATACATCTAACTAGTCGTATATCTAACGTAGTCGTACATCTAACATAATTTTACATCTAACGTAGTCACACATCTAACATAGTCCTTCGTCTCAAAGGTTGTATTATTTTATCACAATACCTAATTCCATCATTGGTATTTTTATTTTATGGACAACAAGACTTCAGAACCAAACACTGGACACATGCTGGGGCAAGTATTGATTTTGCTCTATGGACTTCATTGTTTCAACCATTCATTCCTCCCAGCGTGTCATCCGTCCATCGTATTCCCTTCGCGATTTAGTTGCCGAAATCCAATTCGTTGTGGTTAGTCTCCGTGAAATTATCTATCTGTTTGTTTTTAAGGAACTCAAGCTTCATAAGCCTTGTTACGGGCTTTCAATATAAAACGACTCCTTTTTCTTAATGCGAGAGGGATAGTTATTTAAAGATGTATATATAATAGAAATATAAGAGGCGGTGATCATTAATGCCTTTGAATGCAAATGCTACAGAAGAGTACTTAGAATATCATGGATAGAGAAAGAACAAATGCTTCTGTTCTGCAACAGCTTGATATTAAAAAGAGTTGGCTACTAACGAGCATACAATCAAGGAAAATTAAATATTTCGGACACAACAAACGACATGAGTGCCTAGAGAAGATAATTTTGGAGGGGAAAAGTGTTTAGAAGAAGAATGAAAGGAAGACTAGAAGACGATGGGTGCAAGATGTCATTCACGGTCTGAGAATGACTGCTGCTGACGCCGGTCAACTTGCACAGAACAGAGAGTTTATCAGGACTGATGTCATGGTAGCCAAGTTCCGGAAGGGACACGCTACTTGATGATGATGATATATATAGCGCCTTTTCGTCTTTACAGACGGTCATTTGGCAAATGTTTTACTGTGAAAACATGAGTTTTCTCTTGCCTCGTTTGTCTTTCAGCTCATACCTAAATCTCTTTTCAAAAGATTCTGCACCTTTGTGTAATGTTGTTTTCCATATAACTCGATCATCAGCTAGTTTTTCCCATTTGCTGTGACCGATAGAAAATTTATTCATTGAGGATCTTTATATCTGAGCAGTGGTCTGCCATAGTGCCTCTTCCCCTCGGAAAGTTCACATAACATTTGTTTTGGTATACGGCAATTGTCCATTCTTCTCACATGCCCTAGCTATCTTAGCCTTCTACTGCTGAACATGCCCAGGATGGAAGGCAGGTTTGCACGTTGCAGTACTTCAGAGTTGGTTATCTTGTCCTACCACCTGATGTTCATAATCTTGCGGAGACATCGAAGATGAAAGAGTTAAGTCTCTTCTCATGTCTTGATTAGGCTGGCCATGTTTCTAAGCCATATAGTAAAGAGCTAACTACACAGACTCGATATATTTGAAGCTTCGTCTGCAATGTTAATTTATTGTTGTCACTGCTATCTTTGATAGTTTGCCGAATGTAGTAGCCGCACTACTATTCAAGGTTGATTTGTTCATCAAGAGAAAGCTGGCAGTGACTATGGACCCAAGATAGCAGCATTTTTGAACTGGAGTTAGATGGTTACCATTGAGCTGAAAGCAATGATAAAGTGTCTTATTTGTTTGTGCCTAGCCTGGGCAGCTGATATGGGGAGTGTGCCTTGCCCATTTTTCACAAGCCCTCTACCCTACTATTTAATCCAACGGAAAGTCAAAGTCCATAAGTTTGGAATCAAGCGGGTGTTTGCAGTAGATATCAGAAGATAGAATGGAATACACACATGACCATCAACTGATATATAAAATATAAATGAAAAGCCTGGTATATCAGAAGATGGAATGGAATACACACATGACCATCAACTGATATATAAAATATAAATGAAAAGCCTGGTATATCAACAAGACGTGGGCCATCAACAACATTCTTCTTATTTGAGCCTCATATCATGGTTAAACACCATGACCATCAACTTTTGTGATTTTTATGTGATCTGATCCTAAGAGCGATTGAACGTTGTGCCAGTTATGCACGTACAAATGCATACGTGTAGTCAAGCACTTTCAGTTTCTGCAACGCTTTTTATTTACTAGGGTAGCTTCCCACAGCCCCTACCTCAGTCGCCTCTTACGACATGCCTTGTAGGTCGCAGTGTTACTATTCTTTACCACCCTTGAGGGATCCGGCACAATACTGGCGACTAGTTATTTACTAGGGTAGCTTCCCTAGACCCCTACCTCTGTCGCCTCTTACGACATGCCATGTAGGTCGCAGTGTTACTGTTCTTTGCTCCCCTGAGAACACCGGCGACCGTAGCTATCAATTACTGGACTATCTCTGATCCAACCCTTACAAAAAGACCAAAGTTTTCAATTACTGTAAACCTTCAAACAGACACATACACAGAGACATTAAAAATGGAAACAAAAGAATGTTATTCGAGTATCCATGTCATTCGCAATGGGTGTGGTATTACAGTTAGCTATTATAAAGAAAGTATAAACACCTTTAGTATAGGATGCAGATCGATATTGTCATTGAATGGATCGGGTTTGTTTTCGCGTGGGATATCGTCAAGGACAGGAAGAGGATGTATGCATGTGCGTGGGAGTGTTTTGGCTTAGTCTGTGATGTGAAATTATAAACTTTTTGAACTGACCCATGTGTGTGTGTGTGGTAAACGCACATTTAAGACTAGGTTAATAGCTTATTGTTTGATGATACATGTTGCGTGCAAAGTGAATTTCGTCACTTCTCTTGTATACTTTACTTGATAAATGCTTTTTTGTCGAAACGTTGCTGTGTATTGTTATTGTTTTTGTACTTTGTCAAACTACAGTACTTTATTTTTACTTGTTTCACCATTGCTACATAGTTTTACTGCAGTTTTCCCTTATATTGATAATACATTTAAGACCATGAGTTTTTTTCATTATATTTGTGTTGCAACTAATTGTTATTTTAGTTGTACTGTACTCATAAATGTTACTTTAGTTGTACTGTACTCATAAATGTTACTTTAGTTGTACTGTACTCATAAATGTTACTTTAGTTGTACTGTACTCATAAATGTTACTTTAGTTGTACTGTACTCATAAATGTTACTTTAGTTGTACTTCACTCATAAATGTTATTTAGTTGTACTGTACCATAAATGTTACTTCTGTCGCCGTGTGTTCTGGGCTCTCCAGGAGTTACAAATAGTAACAATGCGTGACCTAATGAAGTATCATAAAGACATAGGATAGGGGCCTGTACAAGTTACTCAGTAAATAAACAGCACCAGGTAGTGCATAAATGTACTTAACTGTAAAAATCGCTCTTAGACTCGGATATCATACAAATAACAAAGAGTGATTAGTGGTCGATATAAGAGTTCGAAAAAGCAAGGATTAAAAATGTTACATTAGTTGTACTGTACACAAATGTTACATTAGTTGTACTGTACACAGAAATGTTACATTAGTTGTACTGTACACATAAATCTGACTTAATTCGATCTTGTAAGACAGAGGGAGAAGAATTTGGATGGTCTGACATCGTGGTTCGACGTGAGAACTAATTATATGCATCAAGGAGAGAGGGAGTTGTGGAGAAACATGATCGCCTACGCCGGCAGGCAGGGCGCGGGATTCACTGATTCTAAATGGGACAATTTTGACCTGAGTCACACCTATGTATGCTTTCTGTGTGACTCAATGTCTATACTCAAAAGCGATCGAGACTGGTTGGGCTCGGCAGCTGTGAGTGGTTGCAGTCTGAAGAGGTCTCGAATGACAAAAAATAAGTTCTAATTTTATGCCAGGGCACGCAGGTGTAAAAGTAAAAAATAGACAGTAAACAAGTTATGTGGGCGTCTATAGCTCAAACGGTAGTGAGCTCAATCATAACTCAAACTCCGCGGCAGGCAATTTGGAAGCAAATTGGTGTCGTGGATTTTACGAACGGTAAAAGTAGACCTCAGCGTTCAGAAAGCAATGACAAACTACTGAACGTATAAGTTGTGCCTAGAAAATCAACGACTCTTTTACTGTGGTTGACGACGATGCCCTGTAAAAGATATGCAACGATTGTTATTTCAAACAAGTATTAAGGAACTTCGGACATTTTCTTGTTATTACTAAACAATAGTATTGAACCACAAACCTTCATTTCTTACGGAACCTAATGCCTAGCTCTATACACCAGCGTTTTGAGGCACAATCAACTAGCTTTCGTCTGCAGGGCTAGGCAATGGGTGTCATAAGATAAGGTTGCAGTTCGAATCCTATGTTTGGTCAATTGTTTTTCTGGAGTTGTTTAATATTTGTTTACTGTCTATTTGTTTACCCATGCCCCCCCGGCAACATATAGCGACTAGCTCAGACGGTGAAACCAAGATTCCTGTTTTGTGGGGACTAGTTTTTATAAGTGTTTGATAGAACACTGCAATGTATTCTGTAATTTTACACAATTCTACGAGTCTATGATTATTTATTGATGAAAAATGTAAATAATACTGATATTCCTTATTATTAAACTTAACTTGTTACATACTATAACTTTGATTTAGCATTTTTTGTTGTTTTTAAAAAGAATTTGTCTTTATAAAACAATATTGGAGTGCGAAAGCACGAGAGGGTTGTGGTCTTATTTTCTAGAAATTTTTACTGAGCCCGCCGGTCTTATGTTATCGGAGACCATGGTTTAACATATTCATTGGCTTCACTGCTTTTCATGTGTGTCTTAAAACTCCTTATTCACTGGCAGGGAAAAAGGAGAACGAAAGAGCCCGTAGCTATGCGGGCATGCTTTACTGTGGAAAGAGGATCAGCAAAAAGATTAGGGTGTTAATTCTGAGTGCCCTCAGGTATCCGGTCCGGTAAACAGTTCAAAGAATGATTATTAAATCAGAAGGGAGTTATATGTGGTGTAGAGGTAAGGCATTAACCCATTTACCATTCTGGGCCGATATACCGGCTCGTGATATTTTTTCAATGGCTTGAAATCAATAAACCGGCTATATCAGTGTGAAAATGAAGGAAAATCGTGGCATATCCTTTATAGAACTTCCCCATCAACAACAGTAAACGAGTCATTGATTTTCTAGTCAACACTTATACGTTCAGTAGTCTGTCATTGCTTTCTGAACGGTAAGGGCTATTTTTACAGTTAGTAAAAATCCACGAAAACAAATTTGTTTCCAAACTAACCGCTTGAACCGGTGTTTGAACCAGGTACTCTTGAAATGTGATGGAGCTCACTACCGTTTAAGCTACAGATGCCCACTGTACAGTATAGATGGCAATATAAGTGCGTCGGGAGGTAAAATAAGTTACGGAATGAAATAGTTGAGGGTCTAAAGACGAAGGATTGACTGCACCGGGTTTTACTCCATATGGCACAGACCCTCTCCGCAGAAATAGCACGTACCTGTCCAAAGTATTACACAAAAAGCACGAATTCCGTAACTCCAGCAACAATCTAGAGATCTTTAGAATAATTCACTCGTGAACAGAACGACGCGGTCCGGATTCGAGCCCACGACTATCGGAATAGAAGGCAATTATTGAACCACTAAGCCATAGAAACATCATAAGGTAGTAAGGTCCTCGGATCTAGCTTCAAACGTACTCTACATGTCCTACTGAACGAAGTTTATAGAGCAAGCTGTGGATAACTCTCGAGGAACTCCAACTGACATGCAGCTTCACAGAGGCAACCCAGCTCATGGTTAAGACCGCCCGTCTGTTCCCGAGGCTCAAAAGGGGAACATAGAAGAGTAACACTGCGACCTACAAGGCATGCCGTACGAGGCGACTGAGGTAGGGTCTAGGAAGCTACCCTGTAAATAAAAAGCGTCGCAAAAATCAGATGTGTGGCCTACTTATAGGCGCATAACTGGCATAACGTACAATAGCTCTAAAGCTCAGATCACATACAAATCACAAAGAGTAGTTAACAAGTGGTCCATATGGAGCGTTAGAAGAAGACGAATGATGTACTGGCCTATTTGTAGGCGTATAACTGGCACATACCACGTACAGTCGCTCTTAGGCTCATATCACATACAAATCACAAAGAGGGGTTAACAAGTGGTCGATATGGAGCGTTCGAAGAAGAAGAAGATCCAAAATCAAGAATCTAGGCCCAACCACAAGATAAGAAAAAAAAATGAAATACTTACATTTTCACCATGTCCACGAATAACTAGAAATGTCGACGAACTATCTGAAGAAAATCACACATTCAAAATGAAACGCAGACAAGAAATGTAATGGTTGCTTGCAACAGTAACAGTGCAACTTGCAGAATGTAATAGCAATGTACGTCAGAATACACATATTAATGTAAATGTCAATTTCTGGATAATTGCACACATTTTGTGTGGGGAGTTCGGAGAGAATGTAACCTTTCGTTTAATCGCACTTTTTCTCAGTAAACCCTATGATCAAACACTATACGAGTCCTTGTGAAAAAAAAAACCAAAAATGTTCGTAAATAATATATATGTTCACACCCGTGTGTTGCCGGGGTTCTTCTTCTTCGAAAGCTCCATATCGACCACTTGTTAAACCCCTATTTGTGATTTGTATGTGATCCGAGCCTAAGGGCGATTGCATGTTGTGCCAGTTATGCATCTACAAGTAGGCCAGCAAATCCGATTTCTGCGATTAAAAATTAGCACAACTAGCTTGTGCCACTGCGAGAAGGCGGACATTACGGCAGAGCATCTACTGCAAGACTGCCAACTGCTGGCAGGCCTGAGAACCGAGACCTGGCCAAATAACACAGAGTATAATGAAAAGCTGTACAGAGGACGCAGTCCCAGAAAACAACAGCAGAATTTATGAAAATATCTCGTACATCAGTCTAAGCGGAGATCGCGAGATAGAGAGATTTACTAGGGTAGCTTCCCCAGGCCCCTACCTCAGTCGCCTCTTACTACATGCCTTGTAGATCGCAGTGTTACTATTCTTTCTCCCTTGCAAGCCTCGGCAACACACGGGCGGCAGAAGTTCGAAATGGAAGAAAAGAATAGCGACAGTACAGTGTACCAATCGTGTCGTATGAGAAGAATAACGTAGGAGGTTCATCGTCCGAGGGCTGCCGTGGTCCCAAACAAATAATAGTAACACTGAAGCTTACCGAATCTCTGTGAAGTAGAGATTACGTGCTCGTCCCATGTGGATATTTTTCCACAGATAGCTGATCTCAGTGTAGGTGAGATCAAGTTCCTAGTCCTATCAAAGACGGACGATAAATGTAGGTCCGTGTTCAATTTGAGCTTTGAAAGAACTAGTGGCAGCTCAAAATCATGAAAAGTAGATTGGAATGGCTCCCCGGGCAAAATTCATTAGAGAGATTACAAATTAAATTCCTACAAAATATCTTTACCATCTTCAAAATTACATTGGGGGAGGAGAAGAAGAGAGCGAAGTTTGTGCACTGCCTGAGATCTCTTCCTATGTAGAAACAATTGGAGCACATATGATTACTCACCAAAGTCAAGTGCAATGATGCTGGTCCTATCAAAGTGCAATGATGCTGGTCCTATCAAGTACAATGATCGTCTATCAAAGTGACAATGATGCTGGTCTATCAAAGTGCAATGATGCTGGTCTATCAAAGTGCAATGATGCTGGTCTATCAAAGTGCAATGATGCTGGTCTATCAAAGTGCAATGATGCTGAGTCTATCAAAGTGCAATGATGCTGGTCCTATCAAAGTGCAATGATGCTGGTCCTATCAAAGTGCAATGATGCTGGTCCTATCAATCAATCAACCATTATCGTATTTATCACAAAAGTGACACCTGTCTTGCTGTATGGCTCAGAAACATGGTGAGCCGACAAGTTAAATACAAATAAGATTCAGACCTTTATCAACAAATGCCTTCGACAGATCCTCAGACTGAGTGGCAAACATAAAAATAGAAATTTAGTAGAACAGAAACCGAAAGTAATGAATCACAGCTGGTAACACAATACAGAGGACGGCCAAGAATAGAGAAGAATGGTGTGTATTTGTTGAAGCACCAGGGGCGTCACTTGCGAGAGAGAGAGAGAGAGAGAGAGAGAGAGAGAAATAAAAACAAGTAGAGACATATTGAGTGATCGATTGAGTGGACAATCAACACTGCATTTTGGTGAATAGTCGTGCGCTTCCATTTATTTTACCCAATAAGGTAACACTGGGTTCAAATTCACAGTAGGCTTGGAATATTTTTTCCTAACGTAACGGCTCTCACGTCGACCTAGCCTCAACTGGGTGCCACGAAAGGCACTGGGAAGTAAAGCGGCTGGAGGAATCATTAACTCCCATAATACGGCATGCCATTTGACAAGCCGTTATGGCAGTATCACTTCTGCAAGGAGCCAACTGACGAACAAGATTCATGTCATTCAATTTGTGCAAAATTCTTTGGAAGGGTGGTGTGAGGGGTGAGGGTGGCTACATCAAGTGAAAATAAAAAAAGAGCTTTGAACTTTGCCCATCCAGATAATAAAACGCTGCTCTAGTGCTTAACTCTAGAAAGTTATAAAATATATTTTGTCAGGTCACCATCCATTAAAAAAAATGTATTCTGAAAATAAAAAAACAATAAAACAAGCTTAAAAACGTGCGCACATACCAGAAGATATAACAATTTCTAAATTGCATACAACGGAAAAACAGTTTTCTCGAAAAATAACTATCGACAATTTGAAAGAAATTGGAATAAAATTGCTTCGAAATTTCAAACAAGTATCCAGCGAGTATAGATCAGATTCAAGATTGTTGTTAAAAGGTAAACTGCGGAATAATAAGCTTGGTGGTTAACATGGAAAGACTCTAGTGTATTGATCGCGAGGTCGGGGCTTGTTCATCGAGTGCCAGTGACTGTCGCACACGGCAGTAATATCCCGCAATTGTTTGCGTTTAAAGTTGGCACTGATAGCAAGCATTGCTAGATAGACAGAACAATTGCGATGTTGCAAGATAAGCACCAGTGTGTTGCTGTGTCTGGAAAGGGGAGCAAAGAATAGTAGCGCTGTGATGAACAAGGCATGTCGTAGAGGCGACTGAGGTAGGCGCCTAGGCAAGGTAACCTAGTTAATAAAAAGCGGACCGTGTGTTTCTGGGGCTGGAAAGTAGAGCAAAGAATAGTAGCACTGCGATGCATAAGCACTGTTGTAAGAGGCGACTGAGGTAGGGGCCTAGGGAAGCTACCCTAGTACATAAATAGCCTCGCAGAAATCTGATATGCTGGTATACTTGTAGGCGCATAACTGGCACAACGTACAATCGTTCTTAGGCACAGATCACATACAAATCACAAAGAATGGTTAACAAGGGATCGATATAGAGCGTTCGAAGAAGAAGCACGATAAGAATAATGTTCTAAAAAGTGGGAGCGGGGAAAACCTGACAGTTACGTTTACAAGTAAGAGTTACATCTACAAGTAATGAAGTTACAACTACAAGTCATCTAAATTACAAGTACCTCAGAATTCGGAGTATGGATCTCCATAATGATGACGAACACCGATGATAAGGAAAGCTAGATTTTAAGCAAAAATCAGTAGAGGAAAATAAATCAGTAGTTTTCGAAAAAAGGAAGGTTAAAAGGACAAATCGAATGCGTTAACCAGTTTTAAAGCTACATACAGTCACACACACACACACGCACACACCGACTCGCACGTAAAAGGTATACACAGCCACACAGGAAATAAACAACGGCAGAGAAGTCATTGATTATTGATGACGTCAAAACAGGAACTATTTTTACAACCTAAAATTATTGTAATGATGCGTCATGTTCATCCGCCCCCCTTTCTCACATCCAACATCACAATCAACCTCCCCCTAACCAACAACACCATCAATCTAACACCCTCCTCCCCATCATCAGCAATTTAACCACCACCCTCCTCCCCATCATCAGCAATTTAACCACCACCCTCCTCTTTTCCACCCAACCCAACATCATTAGTAATCTCCCTCCCTTCCCCCACACCAACAGCAATCTAGCCCCCTCCTCCTCCTTATCGCCAGTAATCTAACCACCACCCCCCTTTCCACCACCCAACATCATCGCTTTCTCAACCCAATACCACCACACAATCTAACCCCTTCTCACCCCTTCCCTGTCGATAAGAAATCAAATGAACTTCAGAAGTAGCTGACTCTTACTACAAATAATTGACAACCAAAAAAAAAGGTGCTCTCAGGTCAACGGGCATACACTCCCAACTGTTAAATATGGGCGGTGAATCACACATTCTCTTCCTGCACAAGCCACCCCACCCACCTCCACACACACACACACACAGCCAGCAGCAGCATGCTGTGCGATCGATATCGCTTTTGCTAATTTATCAATGCTCGATCTCTCTCGCACTCACTCAATCACACACATACACACACACACATACACTCATTTAGAACGAGAAGACCCAGTATGGACTGACAGAAGGGACATGACCTTTTGACCGTCGGCCCTCACATCGTAGGGGCCTATGAATAACAAGCAGTGTAGTATTGCTACCAATATCTGGCGAAAAAAAGGGTTGGGACCGAGGTTAACCCCTGTGGCGATGAAATATGGTGTTCACCTTTCGCTTCAAATATGCTTGGTTCGATTCCCGTAGAGAGATCAGAGCACTTTTCCGGAGATCCATGATCTCAATGTCAGTGGGATGAAGTTCCTAGTCATAGGCTTTCTGACAGACTCACTGTCAGATATATAAACCATGGCGGCTAAATCCGCTGACATCACATTACACAACCTAGAAAAATGATTTGCTAATTCAATCAAGTGCCGTGCCAGTTGGCGTAGGCGATCATGTCTCTTCACATCTGTCTGTCTCTTGTACAATCCATCAACTCCGTCAAATTGCCGAGCCACGATTTCAAGCCGTCCGGAATTTTGTTCCTTTGTCCCCTATATCTCTCTTCCCCTATATTTTGCCTGTTGTAAACAAATGTTCTAAACTGCCCCTTCTAATTATATGTCCGAAAAACCGTGATTGTCTGCTTCTTATTCGATTGATTAGATTTCGATATGAATCTGTCTCAACAAGATCTCTTCATTGGTCTTTCTAGCTGTCCATGAAACTTTCAATATCTTCTGAATAGCCACATTTCTGTGGCTTCCAATATTCGTACCATTTGTCTGTTCATTGTCCATGACTTACTTCCATATAAAAGTATTGTCTCTATATAGCATTAGATTTCTCGTTTTCACAACGTCACTGGCAATGTTTTGCATAGTATGTTTTTCATCTTGCTCAGTTGTTAAAAAGGCGGAAATTCACATGCTGTGGATTTCATCTCACTGTGGCATTAAGGCAATGAGAATGGCGATGTCTTGGATAAGGAAGACAGTACCACAGAACAAATTTACCAACCACTGTCCTTTCAAGAGGTCCATACAGAGAAAATCTGCAGTAGACTGGAAGACAAACACTGGATATGATTATGAAAAGACTTCCTCAAAGACTTGAGCAGAACAGACCAGGTCATTATATTTCGCCCATGTACCGAACTCTGCAGACTCAACAGTCACTTAAATAGACTAGGAATACGCCAAACAGTTCTCAAATTGCACACTACATGTAGAGAGCTTTGCACAAAGCACGAACTCGGTAGCTTCGGCAGCAACGCTAGGGGTTTCTGGAAAAAATTCCCTCGTGAACGGAACGAAGCGGTCCAATCCATGACCTTCGGAACACAAAGGCAACAGTGTAGTCCCTAAGCCACAGAGACCCTATCTTGTATAAAGTTCACCGTGTAGTTGACACAAAACTCAGTGTAGTTTTCTGTCCAGTATTGTTTCACTAAGTCAACGAGTTTGTCTCAGTATATCATATTCTGGACAGCCTTGAAGTATGGTTCCCCTGCAGTCTAGGCTGCCTGTTTACATGTACAAATGGCTGAAATTGCCCATTTTGAATGTTCTATACATGCTTTTCTACCAGCTAGTCCCGTTGTTAAGGCACCCAAACATCTCACTGACAGCTAACCAACAGATAATCAACATCCTTTTCATACCTACTTTGTGTTACCAGAGCCAAACATGGACATAGAGTAAAGCACAGTCGTAAAAAATAACTACATATGAAATGTGATACCTATGAAAAGTTATCAACAACACCAGAAAAGACAGAATCACCAACATCAGCATAAGAAAGAAAGTTGGAACAGAACCTTGCTTAAATTACATTTCGAAACAAAGAATGAAGTGGTTCGGTCACTTAATAAGAATGCACCCAAACTCCACAGTATACAGTCTTCTACAACAGAACATCAGAAAAGCAGGCGAGAGGAAGAACATGAAAAAAGACGGATAGATGGCATAGCAGAATAGTGTCAAGAAGCAAAAATAACTATCACCCAAGCCACTAGAGCAGTGCAAGACAAAACAGGAAACCATGACACTGGGCAAAAACTCAGTAACAGTGTGACAACAAAAGAAGAAGAATACATGTTGGTTGGGTAGTCAATTGTGTTCGTTTCTGAATCCCAGAATAACAACTGGTTCTAATCTGTTCATATTTTGGTAGTCATTCTGTGTTAGTATTAGTGAGCTCTCAATAGGTAACTAGTACATCCTCGACATCTGAAGCACCTTCCTTGGTCAGTTGGTCTACTGTATCAGTTCCTGGTATTCCACAGAGAGACGGTATCTACTGCAAGAAGACCTTGCATCAACTGCACATGATAGCAGCCTCTTCTTCAATGATCCAGTGGCATTCGACCCAATGCTATGTAGTGGTATCTGCATGTGTTTATAAGTTGTTCTTTTGTTCAGAATAATTTCTTCCATTTATCTGGCCTTGAAGGAAGAAGGATCTTCCTGACATCATCTAGTACTTGGCACCTGAAGAGGTGGTGGTGAGTGGTTTCATGATGTTGTGCACACAGTTAGCACTCTGGAGTGTTGTGGTTGAATTCTGTTCATGTGATTAGTTTTATATGTTGGGTTTGGAATCTAAAAATGGTGCTCTGATCTCCTTGTAATGTAGTTGATTTTGTCATTGGGGTTAGGGTTGACCATGTGTCTGTAACCTTTTCTTCCTGAGACTCCCATGGCCTGCAAGTGTCAGAATGTCTGGTCTATGTCTAAGACAAATTATGAATGACTTGTTGTTGTATCAGGAATTGTGAAATTAATAATGGCAGTGCCAGAGAAAAGTGAAAAACAAAATCTATATCTCAATGTGGTAAATACAAAAATAATGATAATTGATAAAACAAAACATGACAAGGGACATTTTTATCAACAGAGAGAAAACAGAAAATGTAAACAGTTTTGAATATCTTAGTTCACTGCTAACAACAGATGGAAATGGGATGAACAAACGTAGCCTTACAACAAATTAAACAACTAAAAACAGTATGGAATTGAACTGATAGGAAAACAAAGGTCTGAATACTAAGAGCATGCACTCTCAGTGGCAAAATATGGGTGTGAAACATGGACATTTAAAAAGTCAGTGGAAAAGCACATATATATGTGCGTTTCAATATAAGTGTTACAGAAGTGTCTGTGAGAAAGAGATCGGAGCACACATGGTTACTCACCGAAGTGTAATGATGATGGTCCTATCAATCAATCAATCAATCAGAAGAGTCCTCCGTAAACCATAGACAGAGAGAACAAATAGATCTATCCACAAGGAACACAAAAGTAAAGAAAACTGGTTGATGTGACATCGCTTGCAATAAAAGGTTATTATTATAATAATGTAACCCTTGATAATACTGTTGTTATTATTTAAAGAGGGCATACTTTGCCCTAGAACACCTGCTAAAATCCAATTGTCTGTCCCAGAACATTAATATTCCAATATACAAAATTGTAATAAGATCAATTGTTTGATATGCATCCGATACATTAAGCACAACAAAACAAGATGCAATATTATTGCATACCTTTGAAAGCAGACTCAAGATGACCTTTTTGATCCAACAAGGATAAAAGTAATGGAGAATGAGAAACAATAAAGATGTTTATAATTTGTTCAAATCATATTGAAAGAATGGCATAGAGCGAGCAATTAAAATTTCATATACAAAAGAAAAGATGAAGGAGAAGAGACCATGAAGAAGACCAAGAAAACAATGGAGAGATAACATTAGAGTAAACCTAGAAATTTACTTTAGTTGTAAGATCATCATCACTTCACATCAAACTAATTAGTACATAAGTGTTTCAATCTCTTTCTTGTTATGTGACCTAGAAATACTAGGAGCCAACAATCAAAAGTGAAGGCTAAAAATAGAAATGAATATGAAATTCTAAATTTTTAAATTGGACTTCATTTGCTTGAATAGTTTAAGGATAAGATCTTACTCATATCACTCTTGCCACTGAATGTAAAAGATATTACATTAAAACTAAAGAGTCACGGAATTTCATAATATGCTACTTACTTATAGACATATTTACCAAAATGATACAAATAACAGAGCAGTTCACCTATTTAGGTTGCAAGTTTGATTGCACTGGAAATGTTAACAAAAACAAAATTATACTAAGAATGGCCATAGCAACATCAGCTTTTAAAAGTCTAAATAAAATATGGAACTGCTAGTTATATAGTATTCAAACTAAATTACAAGTTTTCAATTCCAATGTTGTATCAATCTTAAAATTTGCCAGCGAGAGTTGGAAAATGACTAAAGATACAGAAAGTAAGTTGAATACATTTGAAAACAGATGTCTGCGAAAAATAGTGAACTTTATGTAAAAATAGTGAATGGGACGGATTCAGGAGAAGTGATGAAATCAGATAAATATCTGGTCAACCACCAGTAACAATGGTATAAGAAGGAGAAGATTGAGATATTTTGGGCATACCTTGAGAAGAAAAGATCAAAGAATCACAAAGCAGGCACTGAAGTGGGAGAAAAATGGTAAAGAAAGCAAGGACGCACTAGGAAACAAACTTTGCTGGGTGAGGCAAGAATTATCAGACTCATTTCCATGGATGAGATTGAAAGAGTTGCCCAGGACAGAGCGGTATGGATAAATTACTTACGGGTCCTATGTAATGTATACTAGTATGTGATATATATATATATATATATATATAGGTGTACACATATCATCTGACGAGGTCATCACTGATACACAACATGCACTGCACAAGGAAAGAAAAGAGCAGCAGGTTAAAGTCAGGAAATTCTTGGATAGGTCAGGAGGAAGAGATTATTCAACATCTCTCTCTCTCTCTCACGCGATCCCTGCCTAGACTGATGAACCAACTTTTTCATGAATTTTACCGTGTTTTTAAGGGACTCCGTTCCCTCAAACAGCTTCTGCAAGCTCTGTGTTTTAGGGCCAGGTTTCTTTTCTTATAACTGCTATTAGTTGACAATCTTGCAGAACGTGTTCTGCCATCATGTCCGCCTTTTTGCAGGGGCACAGGCTGGTTGTGCAAATTTTAAATTTGTGAAACATGTGGGCGCGGAGTTTGTTGTGGCGGTACGGAGGCGAAGTATGGCAACTTATTCACTACGAGACAGACCATAGTATCCGTCGCTGTTGCTGTGGTGAGGATGATCTTTTGTCCATTTGTCTCTATAGTGCCAGCCGATGGTTGTTCTGGCTTCCTCCTATATTCAACATCTATGTTACCTTGGGGACAATGAACTAGGTGAAGAATAAAAAAACTGTCGTTATTGTCTGTAGTACCTCTTTTTAGGGTGGTGTAGGACAAGTGGGACAAGAGCCTGAGGAATTTCATGGCCGCATGGCTAGTGCAGATGTCGCGAAGCTGTTCAGGTTAAGATTTTTCATTTATGCCCACAACAGAATAAAATCCTTGGCATTACCGTGAATTGAACACGGGTCTCCCACACTCTAATCCATTCGGCTAGATGCTCCTCCAGGTGAAGTATGGATATGAAATTCAGCACAGAGCTTCTTCTTTACTCTAATCCTGTTTTGCCTCACAGCGTTAGGATAAAAAGAGGTTTCTAGAATGGGTTGCTGTGTGTAAACAGTGTTTTTCATCGCCTCTGTTATCTCTGAGGTCCACTTTTTGCTTTGGATCCACTATATAGGAGTAACATTGTGTAACAGCATGGCGCATTATATCCTTTACAGTATGTATCAGTCTGGATAGGGAATGCAGACAAGAAAACCTGGTGGCTGTGGATGCAGAAATCTAAGATTTGATTTCTGACGAGAACAAGTTTTTTTTTAAAGAACCCCAGCAGAAGCAACGAATATGATCAATAGATAGACAGTGTACAAGTATTACGAGCTTCCGAAAAAACAAATGACCAAACACAGGATTCAAACCATGCACCCTTATTTCTTACGGCACCCATTGCCTAGCCTAGCAATATGAGCGTTCTTACAAACACAACCAGCGAGCCATTCTGGAAAATGGCTTTACTAAGGAGTGTCTTTCACAAGCGCTCGTTTTAGCTAGACACAGAATAATACGCTAAGGTTCAATATTTGATTTCTGACAACTTGTTTGAGGGTGATGTGATCTACTTACACAGATCAATTTGTTCCATACATGCGGAAGGAAGTAATAGGTATCCACTGCCCAGGTTTACGTGGGTATTGTGAAGGAAGACAATGGTGGTTTTACTAAGACTATAGAGGTTATAAAAGGGTTTAAAGGCGAAGGATTGACTTCCTTACTACTGGTTTTCCCATATGGCTCTGACAGTGTTAGCAGAAATGGCCTGCCATATGCCGAGAGTGATGCACAAAGCACAAGCTTCGTAGCTCTAGCAACAATCATAAGGATTTCATGAAAAATTGCATATGTGACTTGGTCCATATTCAAACCCATAACTTCAGAACAACAGGCAAATATCTTAACCACTTCATCATTGAGATCCACCCTATAGAGATTATGAGGTTATGGTAGCAACTAAAGTAATGACCTCGTCTGGCTGGAGTCACAGATTTTTACCCATGTGTGTCATATCTGTGACGCAATGATATGCTCGGTAAGATCGAGACAGACTGGGTTAGAAGGTAGTGGTTGGGGTCTCTGAAGGATGACTAAGAGTTATATTGTTAATTGTTGTGCCATGGCATGCGATGGACTAAGCTGATATTCTGAATGCCTTCAGGGAGACGGTGGGTGTGAACGATTCGAGGAATGAATGTGAATATGCAACACTAGTCACACTGCAAGACTATGAAACCAAATGGGGTATAGTCAGACGACTGCTATTCTTAAAGCCAAAGAATAGTAAACCAACATATAACTAGTAGTATCGTTAGTTGCCATACGCTTAGGGACAGAATGAGGACAAGATGGGACGGGGGATTGTGACCACTTTGCACGTATGAGTTGTATGAACTAATTGGTTCGATGTGCAGTAATTTTGAGTAACTGTAATGATGATCTGTCGGTAAAGCAACCACAACATTATTTTAAACTGGTTCACGTAACTAATTAATTTATAATACGCTTGAATTACTCACGTAATGCACTTCTTTCAAATCAATATGTGAAATAGTCATAAATAATATAAAGCCATCTGTGGTAGCAGCTTGATGATTCTGAAAATGAATGCGTATCTCAACCTTTCGACAACGAACTGAACTAAAAGTGAACTGAACGACTTGAGCTCTAAACTAATAAACCTAGCAGACGCGAGACTATTAAAATGGACAAGTCAGTCAACAATGCGACGCGAACTGCTTCTTACAAACAAACAGTGCAAATATAAACATTTCAATCAAACTTACTTACCAAGTTATCAATCTTTCTTTCGCAATGTCTGGGAAGAAATTTTTCAATCATGGAAGATGAAAAATGGTTTTGCTTTCGTGTGTTTTCTACGTCTCAAATTTTCTCCGCCATCATGAATATTTTGAGGAAACTGCAAAGAATGTTGGGATACCATGTTAATTTTTCTATTTTTAGCCCATATTGGGGATTCCCTTAATAATTTAGGTACATTTTTTAAAAGTCATTGGGGTATTCATACATTTAATCAGGTGGACATAATTTTATTGGTCTAGTTAAGTTGTACATGTATCTAATGTATAGAGATAGGAGCACACATGACTGACTACTCACCGAAGTGCAATGATGATGGTCCTATCAATCAATCAATGTATCTAATTTGCAACTCTTCTTCTTCTTCTTCAATGATCAAACAGTGCTTGGTTTGTACAATAGTATTTACGTAGTACATATTATCGAATTGTCTTGAGATTCTACCAACCTGAGCCAAAATTTGACTGTGTCGATCTATATGTGGGGGTTTATACTTTAAGGCAACGGGAGGGGTGGGCATGTGTCTACTTCCCTGGAAAATGGCTTCTTGGTAAACCATTTGTTTGCAGATTTGGTGTCCTCCATTTCCAAGTACTAAGCTACAAATTAATTGTTTTTAAAAACCCGCATGCAACCCCCTCCCCACCACCACCCACCCAAACCATTGACACAATTCTGTGGACGCCCATGGCTCTAAATTATGGTAAGTAAAATAATTGAAGGGGAGTTAGTCCTATAAAATGAGAACTTTATATTATTTAAGAGTTCTCTCCTTAGAAGAGTGATTTTATATCCAAGTGCAATGATGATGGTACAATCATTCAATCATACAAATAATCATCAGATGCTGCTCTTTATAAAGATTATTTGTTACATAGTGTATGTTTGTGTGTGTGGACTGTACGTGTGTATGCAACAGTAAACCGATGTGTGTTTCAGTTTCAGTTTGGAATATTTTCATTTCACTCTGGACATGTCCATATGTGCTCCGATCTCCTTCGTAATATCTCCAACAGGTTCAAGCCACAGCCAGGCTCTAGCACTTTGTTGTTCTAGTTGTTTATAGTTGGCTCTGTTCAAGCACACCAGCTCAATGTTGATTAATGAGCGTGCTTATATACTTGTTATGTTGCTCTTTTTGGCCACTCTAAAAATTCATTCCAAGCTCTTACGAACTAGCAGTTTGCGTGGCTTATTTTAAATGAAAATCCTCTTGGGCGGTCACACTCTATGAGGGCGTTCCGAGTTTCGGGCTCTATCCATTAGCTGCTTCCCCCTCCCCCGATATTATGACACAAGCAGCCAGCCTGTCTGCTCTCACATTGTAATCTGCATCCATATACACTGAAACGAAGATAAATATAATTCTATTAATCGTTGGAGTGTATCGTCATCAATTAGCTTGTCCTGATCAGAAATTTGCCACACCAACAGTCCTTTGGAATTTATCTCTCATAGACCAAATGTCCCTCCTCTGCAGCCGTTATTTTCAACTCATCAGCTAAACCATGAATCCGCCTTCTTCCTTGGGTTCCCCTCTACCTTTTTTGTGCCGGGACGCATTCTTCATTAATGGTCTTCTCCAACCCATCATCATTATTTGTATGATCGATATAAGGAAAGCCTGCAATAAAACTATGTAGCAATAGTGAAACAAGTAAAAGGAAAATATTGTAGTTTTACAAAATACAAAAACAATAACAATACAAAGCAACGTTTCGGTCATAAAGGCCTTTATCAAGCATATGATACAACAGAAGTGAAGAAATCTGTTAGGAATTTATTTCCTCATTTTATATGTAGTGTGCCATGTATGAAGTTGATTTCTTAACTTCTATTGTATCATTTGCTTGATAAAGACCTTTTGGCCGAAACGTTGGTTTGTAATGTTATTGTTTTTGTAATTAGTAAAACTATAGTGCTTTGTTTTTATGTGTTTCGCCATTATTATTTGCAGCATCAGACTAATTTTTTTGCTTCCGTTTTTTTAATTTATTTGTCATGCTGAAATTTGTATAACTGAAATTAAAAGAGAATAGGAATGGCCAAGGATAATTTCAATAGTATGAGAAAGTTACTGACATCCAAACAAATCACAAACAGGCTAAAAATTAGAATGATCAAATGCTATATATATCCTATATTAATGTATGGCTCGGAAACATGGACAATGAACAAGCAGTTAGAAGACAGAATTGATGCATTTGAGATGTGGATATATAGAAGAATAAGCAGAGTTTCATGGACAGAAAAACAGACAAATAAACAAGTTTTAGGAAAACTAGGCATGAAGAAACAATTATTAAGAGAAATAAAATTCAGACAAGTAAAGTATTTTGGGCACATAAAAGGCATGACACCATGATAAAACATTTACTAGAGGGGAAAGTTGAGGGGAGAAGAGCAAGAGGAAGACCGAGAGATAAGTGGGAGGAAACTTTAAGAAATGGACAGGTTACAGTCTGGCAGTGTGCAACACCAAGGCGAAAGACAGAGGATGCTGGAGATTCATTGCAGCCAACCTTCGATGTGGAGACGGCACCTGATGATGATGATGATGATGTCATGCTAACATCTATTGAGATTCATTCTTCCACTTGTTGGTAGGGTCGCAACTGTGGTTACCTGGCTAATTACCTGCGTTTTATCATCCGTATCAGATAGGACTAGGAAATCGATCTCATCTACATTTATATCAGGGATCTCTGGAAAAATATTCTGAACTCTACACGCAGGACAGGAACCGAGTACGTTTTGAAAGAGATGCGAGAACTTTAACTATACGACAGATAAAATCTCCAGGGAAACAACACAATATAATTTAGCGGGCTAATGTATTATTAGAGTTGTTTCCCGGTACATTGTATTTTCTCTCATGTGATTTGTATCGGCTATTTGCAAAGAGAAGACCACAGACAAGATGGATTCAGAATGTAACTGATGGTTTGAGCATGACGGCTGGACATCTGGTCTATGAGAGAAAGAAATTCCGAATGACTGTTAAGGTGGCAAAGTTCTGTTCGTGACAAACTACGATTTGATAATGATTTGTTTTAAGTTCGTTCTTCACTCTAGAGCACTGATATCCAAGGTTTTATCTATTGGGGCACATCTAATTAATGACTATTAAGATGCCGGCGTCATGTAGTAATTGCAATAATAATACTAATATTAATAGTATAGTCTATCTATCTATCTATCTATTCTCTAATCCTATTTTGTCTTTCAGCGTCAGGTCGAAAAGGAGACACCTGGAGCGAGCCTCTCTATGCACCATGCCTTTCTTTCTCTTATCCAATCCTGATTTGCCTCACCGCTTCGAGATGAGAGGAGATTTCTAGAACCGGCTTTTGTGTGTGCTTCATAAATAGTGTCTTTCGTTGCCTCTGTTATCTCTGAGTTCCACATTTTGCGTGGCCGGCCTTTTTCTTTGTATCCACTGTTAAAAACAAAGATATATTAATAAATGATGAAATCAGAGAAATGTCTAGTCAACCACTAGTAAAAACTGTTATAAGAAGGAGATATGTTGGCACCACAGCTGTTAAAAGAAATGTCTGGTCAACCACTAGTAACAACTGTTATAAGAAGGAGAAGATGAAGATATGTTGGGCATACCTTGAGAAGAAATGTCTGGTCAACCACTAGTAACAACTGTTATAAGAAGGAAGATATGTTGGACACACCTTGAGAAGAAATGTCTGGTCAACCACTAGTAACAACTGTTATAAGAAGGAGAAGATATGTTGAGCATACCTTGAGAAGAAATGTCTGGTCAACCACTAGTAACAACTGTTATAAGAAGGAGACGATAGAGATATGTTGGGCAAACCTTGAGAAGAAAGGATCAAAGAATATCAAAGCGGGCATTGGGGGAGAGAATGCATAGGGTTAAAAAACAGAGCACAACCGAAGAGACTCTGAAACGAACTTTGCTGAGAGAGGCAAGAAATATCGATCTCAGTTCCATGGAGACGTTGAGCAAGTTGCACATGATAGAGCGGTATAGAGAAATTGCTTGCAGGCCCTATGTAACGTATAATTGTACGAGAGGAATTATTAATTAATTAAAAATATTAATAGAAACATGAATACAAATATTAACAGATGAAAACTGAATCCTGGCAACAAGTTCTATTCTAAACAAAAAGTATATTAATATATTTCGCTAACATTTTAACTGAATCCTGGCAACAAGTTCTATTCTAAACAAAAAAGTATGTTAATATTTTTCGGAAATATTTCTTTTAAAAGACAGAGGAATAAAATAGGGCGTCAGGGGTGTATCACACTGACGTCATGGCATCCAAAGACGCCGCATTGGACATCGCTGCTCTAGAGAGCCAGATATGCATACATAATTATAAATGTGTTGACCACCTCATTTTTGGGTGCCATGTGATTGGTTAGGGATTAGTGAGGGTCATGAACTTGTCATTTGAGGATGGAGGTTAAGGCCGTTATTCCTGCCCTACAGTGGATCTCTGGGACTCAGTTTACTGCGGCCGTTGTTGTATCTGACGTTCAGTCGATGCTTTGGAAGATCCAGAAAGTTGCGGTATTCGTGGATGTCGTCCATTACTGTCCTGGATATGCGGGTGTTTACGGTAATGAGAAAGCGAACACGCTTGCATCGATTATTGGGGAGTTGAAGATGTATAAGGGGGGTGTTCTTCGGTCTCTTCGAGACTGTCTGTTGACTGAGGACTCTAAAATAGATTTTGAATCGATCCAGCGATTTGGAGTTACCCATTGTACAAATAGAACTGGATGCCCGAGGAGCAGAGCGAGGAGTGTGTTTAATCAGCGAGCTTCGGGAACCATCAGTATGCATACTCTTCGATATCTGTTGGAGAGGCTGAGCACCTATGGGTCTGCCCGGAGTGCAATGACGACAGTACAGTAACCAATAGCCAATAACCAGTCGTCCATTGGGGTTTACAACCTCCATAGACTCACGTGGATCTAATGTCCTGGTCATCCAGGTGTTTCAGACAATGAGTGAGCAGAGGCTTGCATCGAAAGCCTGGGGAGTTTAGGATGGATAAGAGAGTATTCTTCGATCTATTGGTGACCTACTGTTGGATGAGAACACTAAAATGGATGCGGTATCTATCCAGCGATTTAGGGAGTTTGGAATTACACGATGTACAAGTATTATCGATATAGGGGAAGACTGCAGTAAAACTATGTAGCAATGGTGGAACACGTAATAACAAAGTACTGTAGTTTTACAAAATAAAAAAACAATAACAATACACAGCAACGTTTCGATCAGAAGGCCTTTATCAAGCAAACGATACAACAGGAGATACGATAGAAATACCGTTTGGTCGAAACGTTGAAGTGTATTGTTATTGTTTTGTTTAAAACTGCAGTAGTTTGTTATTACGTGTTTCGACGTTGTACAAGTAGAACTGTATGCATGAGGGACAGAGAAAGGAGTGTGTTTAGCCAAAGAGCCACCTGAACCATCAGTATGCTTACCCTTCGACATGTGCTAGGGAGATTAAGCACTTATATGTCTGTCCGGAATGTAATGACGTCGGTTTGGTAACCAATAACAACAATAAACACAACATTCATGATTCGTGGCATATCCTCCAACCCAAAGGGCCCAACACATCAACTTGTGTAGAACGTCAGTTGTACTTAACGTAGAAACCTCTGACGCAGTAGCCAAAGAGGCTAAGAAAATGACAGCTGCGACTTTCTAGAATTAGAGACATTTATTCTGTATAAAGTGTATACAAGCGAGAAGAAAATATTCAACAGATTAGCGAATCTTACAAGAATGAAGATGACACTAAAGCCCCGACATTGGAAGGCTATTCTTTTGTTCTCAAAGGTGAGACCAGGTGTTTAGGTAAATTTATTTAATCTGTTATCAGTTATATAAGCCTTATAAGGACTTAGACTATCAGTGTCTCTGTGGCGTAGAGGTTAGGTGCTTGTTTCTTGTTTCAAATGTACCAGGTTCGTTTCCTCGTGGAGCCATCTTGATATTTTTCCTGAGATCCCTGATCTCAGTGTAGATGAGATCGAGTTCCTAGTCCTATCGGAGACGGACGATAAACTAGGTCCCGTGTTCAATTTGAACACGTAATAGAACCCTTGACAGTTCAAAACCTTGAAGAGCAGGCTGGAAAGCAGCTGCCTGCCAAAATTCATTAGAAAATGATTTGAAATAAAATTTATACAAAAATATCTTCACGATCTTCAAAATGATATCGGGTACCTTCACCAGTGCTACGAAGTTAGTGCACTGTCGCTGAGATCTTCCTGTGTAAGAAAGAAATCGTAGCACACATGGTTACTCACCGAAGGACAATGATGATGGTCTAATCAACCAATCAATTAATCAAGGACTATCATCACGACACTGTGGACATGTCCATACGTGCTCCGATCTATAACTTCAACACATCCAGCAGCTTCCAGCAGCCCAACACGCCAGTTCGATGTTGATTAATCAATCTCTTTGCATATTTGGTATGTCGTTCTTTTACCGGCTGTACCAATGCCGACATCTATCTCTTTCAATCTGGTCAGCGAGTGGGATTCACAACCCTGAAACTCTCTATTTGGAAAGACTCTTAATGCGTTACGAATTTGACTTCGGTCCATGGCAGCTCCCACTGATATCCGATATCGTATCCCAAGCCAGCCAATCTATCAACTCGTTCATTACCAATGACTTCTGCGTGATCGGGGACTAAAATAAAGGGGATTTCTCTAATCCCTGTCTGTACTCCATCCAGTTTCGTCTCTCCATTCCTGTTTCGACTACGAATCATACTCATGGAGTCACTGAGTATGAAAACACGAGAGTATTCGTGCTATACCAACCACGTCGCCGTCTCTGTAACCAACCGCACCTCCATTATCAAATTACTAATGGTTGTTGCGTAGGCTCCTCTGGCCTCTCTTATTATTTTTCCTCCCGAGCGTGCTGAGAAAACCCACGCACAGCGTTGTTGGCGAATGACTGAACCATCGGTGTAAATAACTGCAACTGTATCATTGATGTTGTCATTCAATAGATCCTCAATCTCCACTTTAATAAGTGATGAATTATTGTGTTCATTGTCTATGCCCATGTCTATTTCTCTCATATTTATCAGTTATCAATTATATGAGGACTATCATTATATCACTCCGAACATATCCATAGGTGCTCCGATCTTCGCCTCAGCAAATCTAGCAGTGTCCAGCGACCCAACACGCCAGTTCGATGTTGATTAATCAATCTCTTTGCATATTTAGTATGTCGTTCTTTTCGGCAGCACCAATATTGACACCCATCTCTCTCAATCTGGTCAACGAGTGGGATTCATAGTCCTGAAACTCCTCTGTTCGGAAAGACTCTCTGAATGCGTGAAGAATGTCATTTCGATCCATGGCAGCTCCCTCTGATATTGTAGTCAAGCCAGCCAATCTATCAGCTCGTTCATTACCCCTAACTCCTGCGTGCCCAGGGACAAAAATGAAGGTGATTTCTCTGATCATTGTCTGTACTATAGTCTGTCCATTAATTCGTGAGCACGTTTGAAATTGATTTTCTCGAAAACTACCTGTTGGATCTCAGTGATTTTTGCATGCAGCCTTAGAATATCCATGACGCTAAAATAAAGCTAACCAGTAGTCCATAGATGCTACGGATTTTGCACATCGACGAATTCCTTTGATCTTTTATGACAATTGCAAATACGGGGCTCAAATTTTAGATTTTACAGTATCCCAGAATTTGTCCATGTCAATTCTATTCATAGGTGTATCTCCATATTAACTTGATAGGTCAAGTAATTAAGTGTGTTGCCCTTTATGTGCAATCGTGAACTTGGATACAATATGCAACAGTTAGTCCTCCCTTCGGTCACCATTAGACCCCAGGGTGTCTTAACTTCACCACAAATTGTATGATGGTAGACGCATTTGGATATGGAAATGTATACGTTGCTATTTCTCAGTCTGTAATCAAAATATGAATTTGTATCATCCCGAATCTGACGATTCCATGAGGTTGATAATTGTTACTGGCTGGACAAATTGTAATTCATCTCGGTGCCAGTACTCGTCTTCCTCTCGAGCACATGTTCAACACACTTCTTCCAGAACTGCATGTCTATCATTGAGAAGGACTCACGTGTCAGAACTTCAACATCACACATTTTAAACGTCCTGTTCTGTTCGGCAACTTGCCCTTTTACTTTAGCCCAGACAAGCTCTATCGGATTGAGCATGATATGGAGGTAGTCGCAAAGACGTGTGGCCGTATTCCGCAATGATTTTGTCAATATGAAACACCTTTGTCTTATTTGTCATCCTCACCAGGTGCAACAACTCGGGTTTCAAATATGTATCATCGAAGCTGACATTTTCCTTAGCAAGCCAAGTCCTAATTTGATCTTTTGTATTTGATGCAGTTGGTACTTTGTCTTCCGCTGATACTGCGTTGTGATAGGATGCATTATCCATTACCAAGCATGATGGTCTGTTTAGAATTGGAAGTAGATCTTTCTCCATCCAGTGCCTGAAAATATGTCCATTCATTTCTGTGTGGTAGTCCCTACCGTCGGTACTTTTTGATTGGAAAATAAGTCCAGCGTCATGGACAAGACCTTCTTCACTACTTCCTGCATGTGTTAGTATAATACGCTGGCCTTTGCTGCTTGGTATTTTCTTTTCTGTTCACCGTCTACTGATTGCCATTCTTTAACATTGGTGTGGTGAGCATTGACCCAGGATTCGTCCAAATATACAATATCATAGCCTTGCCTCCGCCGCTCACGGATCTGCCTCAGGTATTTACTTCGGGCAGCAATTAAATGTGGCTTTTCACAAATAATATTCCTGCCGCCTATAGTTTTCTGAAGGTGAAGCCGGCGGCTCTTACAATTTTTCATAGAGTACTTTTAGAAATGTCTATGCTGCAATCTGATTGCAGTTTTAATTTCAGTTTCCTGAGAGTAACAAGTTGATTTGTCGCAAACATTTTCAAGAGCTCCCGTCTTATGACATCTATGTCAAAGTCGTCAATTGTTCTTTTCCTTCCTTGCTTGACATTAGTGCACTTTGTGTCCTGTTTAATCCATCGGGAAAAGGATTCTCTATTCAGACCAAGCGCCAGTTGCGTTCGTTTCTCAGGGTTATGAATATCGCAATATAGATGACCTCTCTTAGATTCCCTACGGAAGTGTTGGTATAGTAAAACTGTAACCTTCTGCATTGTTATAAATGTGCACTTCAGACTCATTATGAATGTGATATCAATGTCAGTTTTGATAAGCCAACAAATATGATACAATAGCTTCATACAATTAGCGAGATACACCTATAACTATACAACGGTATCCCAATTATAACGTCATATGCTTTCCGCTTTCAAAGTCGACTGGGTTAGGTGCACGGGATTTCGTGAAATTGTTGTATACTCACGATATTTCTATGTTACCATAATGTATTTTAGAACAACGCGTCTGTGTACCGTAGATCTGTTACTATTGTGTACAATCCGGTGAGGTTGATTTTAATATAACCTGAAGAAGAAATATTTCAAACTACATCAAATTTTCTTGGAAAAAAATATTTCTCTAGCGTCATGGATATTCTAAGGCTGCTTGCAAAAAATCACTGAGATCCAACAGGTAGTTTTCGAGAAAATCAATTTCAAACGTGCTCACGAATTAATGGACAGACTATAGTACCTCCACCCAGCTTCGTCTCACCATTCCTGATTCGACTTTACGAATCATGCTCATTGAGTCACTGAGTATGAAAACACGAGAGTAGTTGTGAGATGCCAACCATTTTCCCGCCTCTTTAACCGCCCGAACCTCCATTTATACTCAGACTTATATTCAGATTTATACTCAGACTTTTACTCAGGTTTGTACTCAGATTTGTACTCAGACTTACATTCAAATTTACGCTCAGATTTATACTCAGATTTATACTCAGACTTTTACTCAGATTTACATTCAGACATTTCAACGAGACATTTCAGACAGACATTTAATCAGACATTTTAATCAGACATTTAATCAGAGATTTAAATCAGACATTTTAACCAGACATTTCAAAGAGACATTTCAGCCAGACATTTCAGCCAGACATTTCAGCCAGACATTTCAATCAGGCATTTCAATCAGACATTTTAATCAGACATTTCAACCAGACTTCATTAGGTTCGTTCAGACTTTTCCTCAGACTTTTCTTCCGACTTTTCTTCCGACTTTTCCTCAGACTTTTTTTCCGACTTTTCTTCAGACTTTTCTTCCGACTTTTCTTCCGACTTTTCTTCCGACTTTTCTTCCGACTTTTCTTCCGACTTTTCCTCAGACTTTTCTTCAGACTTTTCTTCAGACTTTTCTTCAGACTTTTCTTCCGACTTTTCTTCCGACTTTTCTTCCGACTTTTCTTCCGACTTTTCTTCAGACTTTTCTTCCGACTTTTCTTCAGACTTTTCTTCCGACTTTTCTTCAGACTTTTCTTTCTACTTTTCTTCAGACTTTTCTTTCGACTTTTGCTCAGACTTTTCTTCAGACTTTTCTTCCGACTTTTGCTCAGACTTTTCTTCAGACTTTTCTTCCGACTTTTGCTCAGACTTTTCTTCAGACTTTTCTTCAGACATTTCTTCAGACATTTCTTCAGACATTTCTTCAGACATTTCTTCAGACGTTTCTTCAGACTTTCTCTCTCCTCCCTAGACATGCCAATCATGAGTCATGAGTCAGTCAACTAAGGATAGAAAACGCAAAATGGATGCCCTGATTAGCGGCGACAACTCTAAAACTCACGGCAGTCAGGAGAGTTGCTGTTCTTCCGCTAAAACACCATGTATGGCGCAGGGTTCCGCTTCTGGGGATTCCCAGGTAAGATCAAAGATAGGGAGAATGCAGATTGTGCTATCCTATTTGTCATCGTTATCGTCAGCATCATCATCCTCACCAAAATAAAAATAATTCTCATCATCATTATAATAATATCATCATCATCATCATTATCGCGTTCATGTTCATCATCATCATTATTATCATCATCATATTCATGATGATGATCATCATCATTATTATCATCATCATCATCATTATCGCGTTCATGTTCATCATCATCATCATCGTTATCATCATCATCATATTCATGATCATCATCATCATCATTATCATCATCACCATCATATCATATCATTACCGCGTTCATGTTCATTATCATCATCATCCTATTCTCAACTCATTATCATTATCGTCATCATTACCATCATCATCGTCATTATCGTCATCACTATCATTGAAATCATTGTCATCATCATCATCATGATCATCGTCATCATCACCATCCTCATCATCGTTATCATCATCATTATCATCATCGCCGTCATCATCATCATCATCATAACCATTTAATCAAAAAGCATGATACTATATACACACTATACAAAGATAAGCTGAGAAAACCAATAAAGTGCATTACTTTCTGAACACCTCTCATATATAAATATACATAAGATACAGTGGCAGCTCGTCATTAAGGGCCAGTGGGGCCAGGGTCCACCATAAATAATGTGTAACGTGTATTTATTAGTTAATAAATTAAAATATAACCTAACCCAAAACCATGATTTTTCCGAAAATTTGACTCTGGCCCCACCATCAAAAATGATCACGAGCCGCCACTGATAAGATACATACCTTGTTAGGAGAGTGAGTGTGTCAGAGTGGAGACATTAGAAAGTAAAAATATCACCATATTTCTCTGTCTTTAACTTTCCAAACAAATATGGAAAAATAAGAATATAGAAGGTTAGAGGAGCTTTTATCGTACTGGGAAATCTATGGAAGTTTGAAGAAATCAAATCTAGAACAAAAATTTGCATATTTAACTCTTAATATTAAATGAGTTCTGCTGTATGAGTCAGAGACATGGAGGACGATTAAAATAATAACACATAAATTGCAAACATTCATCAACTGGTGTCTACGCAGAATAGAGGGACTAAGATGGTATGATAGGGTCACAAATGAGGAACTTATGGAAGAACAAGACAGATTCCAGTGAACCAGGAGGTTAAAAAAGACGCAGGAGCTGGATAGGACACACTGAGAAAATTCGAGAATATAACAAGAAGGGCTCTTTCCTGAAACTTACAAGGACAGTGAAGAGCGGGATGCTTAGAAATGTATAGAGGCGAGATTTGGAGGCAGAGAAAAATATACAGAAGAGCTGGAGGAGATAGATAAAGATTGGAAGACCTGGCATGAGTTGGTTGAGGGTTTATGCCCCCCTCATCAGGGTTAAAAATGTATGCGAGAGAGAGAGAAAGAGTTTGGAGGAGATAGATAAAGATTGGAAGACCTGGCATGAGTTGGTTGAGGGTTTATGCCCCCCTCATCAGGGTTAAAAATGTATGCGAGAGAGAGAAATAATTTGGAGGAGATAGATAAAGATTGGAAGACCTGGCATGAGTTGGTTGAGGGTTTATGCCCCCCTCATCAGGGTTAAAAATGTATGCGAGAGAGAGAGAAAGAATTTGGAGGAGATAGATAAAGATTGGAAGACCTGGCATGAGTTGGTTGAGGTCTATGCCCCTCATCAGGGTTAAAATGCATGCGAGAGAGAGAGAAAGAATTTGGAGGAGATAGATAAAGATTGGAAGACCTGGCATGAGTTGGTTGAGGGTCTATGCCCCCTCATCAGGTTAAAAATGCATGCGAGAGAGAGAAAGAATTTTCTCTATCCTCTTTCTTCTTCTTTTCCTGTTTCCACTTTTGCCTGTAAATAATCTATGAAATGTGAATCGTGCCTGATCCGAGCCATGCAAGTTGGTGTTCCTACCTTACTGTCACAAGAACAGATTGTCTGCCTTCGAGCATATTTATTTTCTATTTTACATATAAATCTAAAGTTATTCAAATACATAAACCTCTTTCCGTAGGTTTATTTAATCTATATCAAAATAAATAATTCGAGAGTCTTTCTGGTTAAGTGTTCAAGCCGCTGCCATGCGTTCTGAAATTTGTAGTTTCGAATTCGAAACGCGAAGTTTTGTTTAAGAGTGCAAAATATTTTTTCCAGAGACCCATAGCATTTAAAAAATAAATTATGATACAAATTATCAAAGCAACATCAGCTTTTAAAAGTCTAAATAAAATAAAGAACTGGAAGTTAGATAGTATTAAAACTAAATTAAGAATTTTCAATTCAAATGTTATATCAATCCTAACATATGCCAGCGAGAGTTGAAAAATGTTGTATCAATCCTAACATATGCCAGCGAGAGTTGGAAAATGTTGTATCAATCCTAATATTTGCCAGCGAGAGTTGGAAAATGACTTAAGATATAGAAAGCAAGTTGAATGCATTTGAAAATAGATGTCTGCGAAAAATAATAAACATAAAATGGGAAGAATTCAGGAGAAGTGATGAGATATTCAGGAGAAGTGATGAAATCTAAGAAATGTCTAGTCAACCACTAGTAACAACTGTTATATGAAGGAGAAGATATAAATATGTTGGACACACCTTGAGGAGAAATGATCAAAGAAAATCAAAGCAGGCATTGAAGTGGGATGCAAAGGGTTCAAGAAAGGAGAACGACCTAAGGAGACCTTGAAATTAACTTTATGACAGAGGCAAGAAATATCGGTCTCGGTTCCATGAGATTGAACGAGCTGCCCATGATAGAGCGGTATAGAGAAATTGCTTGCAGACCCAATGTAACGTATAACGGTACGATATGAATTGTTATATTTATTATAGGATTGATACCGGAGCTACATAGTTCGTGATTTGTTGAATACCATCGACAGGTTGGATACCATTTCTGCTAAAAATGACTGAGCTATATATAGAAATCCGGTGCAATGAAGTCAATCGCATTTAGACCCTTATTTAAAGCCATTTCTGCCGAGAGGGACGTAGCCTTGTGGAGAAACCCGGTGCAATGATGTCAATCCTTCGGCTTTTATTGTCAACTGGAAGAACAGACACCGGAGCATGTCCTGCAATACTGTCTTTTCTTTTGTGTGAGCTGAGAAGCAGAATGTGGCCACGTCCAGTCGACCTAAAAACTAAGCCTTGGGGAAACCTGACAGACCTGGAGCTGACTGCCCAGTTTGTGGTCCACAGTAGAATAAGCGCATGACGAGAGATCGCTGAAGAAAAAGGAAAATAGCAAGAATGGGTGAATATCCATGCAAATCTTGTTGGAAGACTTAATAATGAACTAACAAACACAACAACATACATTCAGAGAATCGGACTCATTGTGTAGACATTGAACAACAGCCCTCCCCCGTGTGTTGCCAGGGCATAAAGGGGAGCATATAATAGTAACACTGCGACCTTCAAGACATGTCGTAAGTGGCAACTGAGGTAGGGATCAAGGAAACTACCTAGTAATTAGAAAGCATCGTAGAAATCGAATGTGCTGGCCTACTTGTAGGCGCATTACTGACACAATGTAAATCGCTCTTAGGCTCAGATCACATACAAATCTACAAAGAGTGGTTTAACCAGTGCAATTAAGGAGAGGTCGAAGAAGAAGAACAGCGAACGAGAAGAAGAAGACAAAGATGGGAGAACGGTTTCTAAGATCATATTCTTATTATGAATCTTCTTCTTCATTCAACCGCTTTGTATTCAGTCGTAGTCAGGGAGCCAGGTATGACACTTCTGAAAGATTTTTTGCGTGAATGCATGCTTTCGTTATAAACAGTGTCCCTCGCATTACAAGCGTGCCGTCTCTGACTTAAGAGGTCTTGCTAATATGTAATTTTTCTTCCAACGCTCCATATCGAGCACTTGTTAAACCACTCTTCAACAAGTAGGCCAGGCACACTTCGACTTCTTCAATGCTTCTTATTTACTAGGGTAGCTTCCCTAGGCCCCTATCTCAGCCGCCTCTTATGACATGCCTTGTAAGTCGTAGTGTTACTATTATTTGCTTCCCTTGTGGACCCCCGCAACACACAGGCGACTAGTTCTTTACTAGGGTAGCTTCCCTAGACCCCTACCGATGTCCCTTCTAACGACGTGCCTTGTCGGTTGTAGTGTTACTAATCTTTCTGATAAGATGTAATGATTTTGTTGTTTTCGGGTTTGCCAGGGGAGTATTCGCCATGAGTTTGTGACGGTGTTGCGTGACCTGGAGAATGAAGGGTCACCGGCTGTCATTCATACACACGTCTGCGAGTTGGAGGATGTCTGGTGCCACAAGTACCCTCTCCCACTCAGCAAGTACCCGCAAAAATCCATTAAAACTGGTAAGTCGGTAATGTCAAAACATTCTCATACATGCAAATGTATAATGATGCGAATATTAGGTTTCTCGACTTCATTCTCTTTGTAACTTTCTCTTTCTCTATCTCGCTCTCTTTCTCTCTCTCTCTCTTTACTCTCTCTCTCCCTGTTCTTTCTCCCTTTCCTTTTTTCTTCTCTCTCTGTCTCTCTCTTTCTTTCTCTCTCTTTCTTTCTTTCTATTTTCTCTGTCTTTCTTTCCCTTTTCTCTGTCTCTCTGTGTCTCTCTGTCTCTCTCTATCTCTCTCTATCTTTCGCTATCTCTACCTCTCTCTGTCTCTCTCTGTCTCTCTCTGTCTCTCTCTGTCTCTCTCTATCTTTCGCTATCTCTACCTCTCTCTGTCTCTATCTCTATATTTCTCTCTTTCTGTCTCTATTTCTTTTTTTCTCTCTGTTTTTCTTTCTCTCGGTCTCTCTCTCTTTCTTTCTCTCTCTTTTTCTCTATATATTTATCTATCAATCTTTCTCTCTCGCACTTTCTCCTTCTTTCGATATTGTTGTCCGTGCTGTCTGTCACAATACCTCTAAATATTTTATACTCACCAGCTCCCCCTCCCTTTATCATTCTCTCTGACATAGCTTCTCTCTCTCTCTCTCACAAGCTTCCTCTCTCTCACACAAGCTCGTTACCTCTCACATAAGCTATCTCTCACACAAGCTTCCTCTCTCTCAAACAGGCTCTCTCTCTCACATTAGTTCCCTTTCACGTTAACTCTCTCTCCCACAAGCTCTCTCTCATAAGCTCTCTCTCTCTCTCTCCCACAAGCTTATTCTCGCACACTAGCTCTATCTCTCTCACACAAACTTACTCTCTCACACACACACAAACTCTCTCTCTCACACAATCTTTCTCACTCACACAACCTCTCTCACACACACTCTATCTCTCTCACACAAGGTCTCGCCCACAAGCCGTGAAAGGTTAGTTGCCTCGTATCTCAAGTGCGTGATCAAGGTTCAATTGGTCAGTAGTGAGTTTGAAACATTTTCCCAATCGTCAAGGTTCTCAGGTAGATCCAGCTGAAGTTGGAGATGACCAGAAAGACACTAGGAGATGAAGATGACGGCGTGAAGTAGACCACATAACGCATCGTGTGCAGATGGTCAATGAAAAATCTCTGCCTAAAACAGTATTTAGCAATATACCTCGTGATATCGACTACTACAGAGAGACACACTGAAAAAGTATAAAGAGTATAGAGCAAGAGGAAGACCACGCAAAAGATAAAGTGACGGCCTAGCGAACAAAATGAATAACAGCTTACATTAGAACAAGCAGACATAAGATCACTACATTTTCACGCATAACTGGCACAACGTACAATCGCTCTTAGGCTCGGATCACATACAAATCACAAAGAATGGTTAACAAGTGGTCTATATGGAGCGTTCCAAGAAGAAGGAATAATGTCTTTATGTAATAACATTAGTTATAATTTTATTGGTTATTGGTTACTAAACTGACGTCATTGCACTCTGGGCAGACCCATAGATTCTCAGTCTCCCACAACAGATATCGAAGAGTACGCATATTGATGGTTCCCGTGGCTCGCTGATTAAACACACTCCTAACTCTGCCCCTCAAGCATCCAGCTCTACTTGTGCAAAGGATAACTCGAAACTGCCTAAATCGCTGGATCGATTCAACATCTATTTTAGTGTCGTTATCCAACAGACAGTCGCGAAGAGATCGAAGAACATTCCCCTTATCCATCTTCAACTCCCAACAATCGATGCTGTTGATGCAAGCCTGTCTGCTCTCTCATTACCGTAAACTCCCGCATGCCCAGGACAGTATATCCACGTTAGTCGCCGGAGGCTAGAAACTTCTATAGACGACATCCACTCATACCGAAACCTGCCATTCTGGTTTTTGTGAAGCATTGACTGAGAGTCAGATACAACAATGACCCCCAGTAAATGAAGTACCAGAGAGCCAATGAAGTGCAGCAGTAACGACCTCAACCTCCATTCTCACACTAGAAGTAGTTGTACTGTACACTTCACTTAGCTCTGTAACAATCCCTTTTTTATGGAATAATTTAGTAATATTCTTCTGATGTAATACAATTAGTAATATTCTTATGTAACACAATTAGTAATATTCTTATGTAATACAATTAGTAATATTCTTATGTAACACAATTAGTAATATTCTTATGTAATACAATTAGTAATATTGTTATGTAATACAATTAGTAATATTCTTATGTAATACAATTAGTAATATTCTTATGTAATACAATTAGTAATATTCTTATGTAATACAATTAGTAATATTCTGATGAGTGTCTCGTTTTTGTTTACCTAAAGGAAACAAGCATTACGACGCCATACTACCAGATTTACCAAAGATTGGATACAAACCTTTGCAAGTATGATGTTAGAATATCTAAATTACATTTAGTGTTATGTTATGTTATGTTATAATACGTTATGTTATACAATCGACGTCACAGTACATTAGGTATTCCCATGCGTGTTCTCCCGCACCGGCGGCCATCCCAAAGTATTCTTGCACATCATACCCATTTCGTCTGAGAGGAACCGAGCCATATGGAGAAACCTGGTGCAATGAAGTGAATCGTTCTATTTAAATATATTTTTAGACTGTTAGGCAATGCTATCCCATCATCATCATCAAGTAGCTTGACCTGAGCAGAACTTTGTCACCCCAACAGTTCTCAGGAATTTCTCTCTCTCATAGGCCAGATATCCCGCCTCTGCAGCCGTCATGTTCAAACCATCAGTTACATCCTGAATCCATCTTCTCAGTGGTTTTCCTCTTCTTCTCTTTGCCGGTATGCCTCCTTCATGATGGTCTTCCCAGCCCATTATACCTTTTTTTATGTCCATAATATTTCAATTTACTCTTTTTATTTTTAGCATCAGCCAACTTTCTCTGACCTTGAGTTCTCCCTGTATAGATCCATCTGTTCTTTTCTCTGTCCATGACATACGAAGGACTCTTCAGTAACACCCATATTCAAAAGCACATACATGCCTTTCCACTACCCTATTAAATGTCCATGCTTCACACCCATACGTCGCCACTGAGAATAGGCATGCTCTTAGCACTCCGATCTCTGTTTTCTTATCAGCTCCGTTCTACACTGTCTAATGTTGTATAATCCTTTGTAAAGCCATGTTTGTTCTTCACTTAATTTCCTTCATCCCACTTCCATCTGTTTCCATGCTATCCCATGTCTCTATATATTGGGACCCTTCTAACTAATAAAATAAGAGAAACGTCTAGTCGACCACTAGAAACAACTGTTACAACAAGAGAAAATGAAGATATGTTGGGCATACTCTGAGAAGAAATGATGGAAGAACCAAATAGCTGACATTGAAGTGGGAGGCAAAGAGTTGAATAAAGAAAGAACTGATTGATAGGACCATCATTGCTGCACTCGTTGAATAAACATGTCTACTGCAATCTCTTTCTTACTCAGGAAGATTTCAACGGCAGTGACATCTGACGCAGGAAGATGTCAACGGCAGTGCATCAGCTCCATAGCAATGTCAATTGTGTAATTTTGAAGATGGTGGACATTTTGTAGAATTTTATAATAGTTTTTTTTTATTTTGCCAGGCAGTGGCTTTGCAGCCTACTCTTACCGATTTTCCACTGTCTAGTGTTCCTTTACGTGCTCAACTTTAACACGAGGCCTACGTTTTATAGTCCGTCTCCGATAGGACTAGGAACTCGTTCTAATCTACACTGGGATCAAGGATCTCTATAAAATTATCCCTGTCACTCCATGCAGGAAACTAACCGAGTGCATTTAAAACTAGAAGCGAACACATACCCTCTACACCACAGATAACCCCTATGTTTGTGTCGAGAATTAAAACCTCTTTAGGTTGAGGTACGCTCTTTTCAACCTAAGTACAAACCTTTTTTTGGTTATATCAGAGTGTATAGGCGAACAAACACAAAAATCTGGGCTTTAACTTTGCATGAAAAGATATGTTCTGTTGTTGGCCGTGTGTTACCTGGGCTCGCATGGGGAGCAAAGAATAGTAGCACTGCGACCTACAAGGCAAGTTGTTAGAAGCGACTGAGGTTTATTTATCTAGGGAAGCTACCATAGTAAATAAAAAGCGTTGCAGAAATCGGATGTGCTGACATACTTGTAGGCGCATAACTGGCACAGCGTACAATCGCTCTCAAGCTCGGATCACATACAAATCACAGAATGGTTTAACAAGTGTTGGATATGGAACGTTCGTCGAAGAAGTAAGAAAAAGAAATCAAATCATATCAATCAATAAATCAATAAATAAATCAATCAATAAAAGATAGATAGTTTTAAACTGACATTGTTGGTTGTTGTATAAGGTCATAGCCAAGGGTCGGTCAGGGACTATCATTCTAGCCCAGGATCTGAGGGAAGGCATTGATATGCGGGAGACAGAGTGCCAACCAGTAGCCTTGAAGCTTCAGTCAGGGAAGAAGAGAAAACAAATCACACCCACGTAAGTACAAATGACACCCACGTAAGTACAAATGACACCCACGTAAGTACAAATTACACCCACATAAGAACAAATGACACCCACGTAAGTACAAATGACACCCACGTAAGTACAAATTACACCCACATAAGAACAAATGACACCCACGTAAGTACAAATCACACCCACGTAAGTACAAATGCCACCCACGTAAGTACAAATGACACCCACGTAAGTAATCTATGCTGTTGTGGAAAAGGCTCAATGTGGAGTCTTTATATCTTTGTTCCTTTCTCTCTTTCTCTCCAGTTGTCGCTCACTTTCTTTCTCTCCTGGTGACTCTCTTTCTCTCCTAGATTATCTATCTTTATCTCTTTTGTCCTGATCTCTTTCTCTCTTTCTCTCCTGGTGTCTCTCTCTTTTTCCTGCGATGTCTCTCTCTCTATCTCTCCTGGTGACACTCTCTCTTTCTCTCCTGTTGTCTCTTTCTCTTGTGCCTTTTAAACCTCGATAGGTTCATATGCCCTCAAACAAGTCATGTCAGCTCTTTCTGTATTTAACTATCTGTTGCATCTTCTTCCAGCACTTCCGTATATTATTAATCTCTGCTTCACTATCTTTTCTTCATGTATTTATAGTCTTCCTTTTTTTTCCTTTTCCCTGCGGTTTCCAGACAACCGCCCTTCTTGTTATATTCCCAACTAGTTTTCTCAAGGTATGTCATATTCAGCGCCATCATCTATTCTTCATCTCTTGGTTCACTGGAATATGTATTGTTCTTTTCATAAGTTCCCATTTGTGACCCTATCATACCATCTCAGTCCCTCTATTCTGCGCAGACATCAGTTGATAAATGCTTACAATTTATGAAATATTATTTTAGTTGTTCTCCATGTTTCTGACCCATACAGCAGAACTACTTTAATATTAGTGTAAAAAATCCAAAATTATGTTCAAGATTTTGTTTATGTAAACTTGGCCATTTCGATCATTCTTATTGTGATATATAAACAGCCTACACCAAGAACAGATGTAATAGGTCACATCTTCAGCACCATTTGGAGCTCTGGTGCTTATCCTTCGATGATGTGTCCGATTTCATCCAGCGTTTACTGGGTTCGCTCTCCGTCAGCCTTTGGCTGTCCCCAGCCGACCTGCAAGGCAGCAGGTTGCAGGTTCTAAGAACCCCAGGGGAAGCACCCGAAGCCAATAAATATGATCATGTAAGAACCCCAGGGGAAGCACCGAAGCCAATAAATATGATCATAAAAACTAGGAGCATTGAACCAATAAATATGATCATGTAAGAACCCAGGAAGCACTCCGAGCAATGAATATGATCAATAAATAGACATTGAACAAGTATTAAGCAGATACCAGCGGAGAAAGAGCTAAGGAAGAGACACTGGCGAGACAATGAATAGGATTCACATTGAGAAGACCGACCAGAAGCATTACAAGACAGGCACTGATTTGGAGCCCGCATGGAAAGAGGAGTAGGGGAAAGCCTAGACATACCTGGAGAAGATAGATGGAGGCTGATATTAAAAGGATAGGTAAAACATGGACAAAATTGTAAGGGATGGCAGGAGAGAGGAAGAGCTGGAAGAAGTTTGTTGAAGACATGTGCTCCGTTGGGAGTTGAAAGATGAAGAAAAAGAAGAAGGAGAAAAACAAGTATTAGGGGTTTCGGAAAAAACAAATTATCAAACACAAGATTCGAACCACAAATCATTATTTTTTACGGTACCCATTGCCTAGTTCTACTTATTTGATGTTTCCTATCGCCTTCGATATTTGTGATGTTCATCGTTTGTTTGGTCCATCTTTTGTCTTGAAATCGTTGCATCTGTTTAATAGTGTTTATTGTGGTGTACTGTTGTTGGACGGTAATCGTTTTACATTCCTACTCAATCCAGTGTTTTCCTTTTTTCTCACTATTACTTCCATCATGTTTTGTCCATCTTGTTCATTTGTTGCCATGACAACTGTATCATCTACGTACCTTAGAAGTAGGCATAAAAACACGCTTTTGATTATCTGTTGTTTAGCTTTCAGTGAGATGTTTGGGTGTCTCAACAATGGGGCTAGCTCTCAGGTTACAGCGTTTGCTTTTTGCACTCTAGCCTCTATCTCCCTGTCCAGTTTTCAATCTTCTGTTGTTTAGCTTTCAGTGAGATGTTTGGGTACCTCAACAACGAGACTAGCTGGTAGGTTACAGCATTTTCGCGACTGTGCCGCGTTGATTGTCCATGTTTGGCTAGTATCTTAGACTAAATTACACAAATAAAATTATAATGTTTATACATCTTCTAGTTCAGAAGATAATCAAAAGAAGGAGCTGCTCACAGATGAGATCCTGATCCATAAGCGACTGCAACATCAGAACATTGTTACCTTGATAAATACTATATACTACCAGGGTGAGTTCATGACATCATCTCATTTACGTTTTTACTGGTACCAAATCAGGGTGTCGCTGTGTCGTAGAGGTTACGGGCTCGCTTCTCGTTGAAAAGGTACTCGGTTTGCTCCCTAGTGGAGTTAAACGTGATATTTTCCTAGAGATCCCTAATCCCAGTGTAGGTGAGATCTAGTGCCTAGTGATATCAGAGACAGACGATAAAATGTAGGTCCAAGTTGAGCACGTACAAGAATCTTAGGAGTTGGAAATCCGAACTGCACATGATGATGGTCATATGGATAAGTCAATCAATCAAAATAGGGTCCAGAATGTTGGCAATCATCTGCCTGATAATCTGAATATGCAGTAAACAGTACAACCACCTTTTGCACAGAGAATATCAAAAATGGAATTCACAATTTCCAGTGTCGCACCAATTTTGCAACTCAGTAGCTGGAGTGCAAAATTGGATTCCAAAAGTTCAGCATAAGGAAAAATACAAAAGCAACCTTATCCAGAATCCAATAATACTTCAAAGTCTTAACGATCCGCCATCCTTCCCGCGTGTTGGGCAGGGAGATGACGAAAGAAACTGGCCCGTCTACCTCTTGCAAACTTTAGTTTAGGAATGTCAAATGACAGACATTTGCAAAACCAGCGAGTCGCATGAACCATCAGTATACATGCCCTTCGACATCTGTTGGGGCAGACGGAGCACCCAAGGGTTTGCTCGGAGTGCAGTGACGTTGATTCAGCCATCAATAATCAATAGACAAAATTAAACAACCAACAACCAATAGTTAGTTAGTTTAGTTAGTTTGTTCCTTTCGTGCCAAAGGCGGCACATAGGGCAGAGGTTTTAGATCTCCATGTGATGCATTTCGTTGCTAGCAGTTGAAGATCTCGTATGGTTTTGTATCCCAATAGTTTACTTTCTTTTAGGATTGCTATTCGAAGAGTGGTCTTAGGTCTTCCACGTTTGCGGAGACATTTATTCTCAAAGCTAACAACCAATAACCAACAACCAAAAATTAATAATCAATAATTAATAACCAATAATGGTCTGCAATAGTTATGACACATATGTGACCTTGATATAATCTTATTCCAGGTCGGACTGGTCTCGTGATGGAGTTCTGCGAAAGCGGAAGTCTGGAGATGTTGCTGAGGGCACACGACGCCAGATTTGTCAGCGAGCCTGTTGCACGAAGATACCTAAGACAATTGCACGGGTAATGCCTAAGAAAATGTGAAATGTCTTAACAAAGGTTATGTCCCATGTACATCGTTTTGTCCATTGTTTTATTGCATTTAGCATGACAATGGAGGTACTGGCGCTGACTAGGGTACACGTGTGGCTGGAATCACAGAGCGACACTCATGCGTGCATTCTGGGTGATTCATTGAGTATGAACCGAAAGGTGAAGGCTGGTTCGATGCACAGGCAATGTACTGAATCACTACAAGTGTCAACAATTTGCAGAATTACGCTTATCTTCTTTCCGGAACACATGGGTAGCGATGGCAAAGAGAGAGCAGACAGGCTGGCTGGCTCTGCCATCGTATGAGAGGGTCAGCCAATGGATAGAGCTGACAATCTGAACGCCTTCATAGAGTATGGGCGCAAAGAGGATTTTCATTTAAACCAATCTACATCAACTGCTAGATTGCAAGAACTTGGATTGAAGATAGGAGTGGCCAGAAAATAACAGGTATATGAGTGTTCTCATCAATCAAAATCGAGCTTGTACGGTTCAGTTGCTGGACGCTGTTAGAGATATTGCAAAGGAGATCGGAGCACATATGAACATGTTCGGAGTGCAATGAAGATATTCCAAACTGAACCTGAAACTGTTTTGCCAAGACCTGGACACTGACAAAAAAAGGAGAAAAGAAGAATCCAACGACACAGATAAAGTGCTTATGACAAATTCTAAATGTAACAAGAAGAGATAAGATCAGACACGACGAAATCAGAAGTATAGTGGGATCCTTGCCGGTGCTACAATATAGAAAATACCAGGTCAACATCAGGTCAAATGGTTTGGACATGCATCAAGGCTACCACAAGACAGCTTCCCACAAAGAGTACTAGCAACTCAGATACAATAGACAGCCTCCCACAAAGAGTACTAGCAACTCAGATACAATGTTTGGACATGCATCAAGGCTACCACAAGACAGCTTCCCACAAAGAGTACTAGCAACTCAGATACAATAGACAGCCTCCCACAGAGAGTACTAGCAACTCAGATACAATGTTTGGACATGCATCAAGGCTACCACAAGACAGCCTCCCACAAAGAGTACTAGCAACTCAGATACAATAGACATCCTCCCACAGAGAGTACTAGCAACTCAGATACAATAGACAGCTCCCATAAAAGTACTAGCAACTCAGATACAATGGCAACAGACCCGGATGATGACCCACAAAGAGTACTAGCAACTCCCGATACAATGCCAACAGACCCGGATGATGACCCACAAAGAGTACTAGCAACTCAGATACAATGCCAACAGACCCGGATGATGACCCACAAAGAGTACTAGCAACTCAGATACAATGCCAACAGACCCGGATGATGACCCACAAAGAGTACTAGCAACTCAGATACAATAGACAGTCTCCCACAAAGAGTACTAGCAACTCAGATACAATAGACAGTCTCCCACAAAGAGTACTAGCAACTCAGATACAATAGACAGTCTCCCACAAAGAGTACTAGCAACTCAGATACAATAGACAGTCTCCTACAAAGAGTACTAGCAACTCAGATACAATAGACAGTCTCCCACAAAGAGTACTAGCAACTCAGATACAATAGACAGTCTCCTACAAAGAGTACTAGCAACTCAGATACAATAGACAGTCTCCCACAAAGAGTACTAGCAACTCAGATACAATAGACAGTCTCCTACAAAGAGTACTAGCAACTCAGATACAATAGACAGCCTCCCACAAAGAGTACTAGCAACTCAGATACAATAGACAGTCTCCCACAAAGAGTACTAGCAACTCAGATACAATAGACAGTCTCCCACAAAGAGTACTAGCAACTCAGATACAATAGACAGTCTCCCACAAAGAGTACTAGCAACTCAGATACAATAGACAGTCTCCCACAAAGAGTACTAGCAACTCAGATACAATAGACAGCCTCCCACAAAGAGTACTAGCAACTCAGATACAATAGACAGCCTCCCACAAAGAGTACTAGCAACTCAGATACAATAGACAGCCTCCCACAAAGAGTACTAGCAACTCAGATACAATAGACAGCCTCCCACAAAGAGTACTAGCAACTCAGATACAATAGACAGTCTCCCACAAAGAGTACTAGCAACTCAGATACAATAGACAGCCTCCCACAAAGAGTACTAGCAACTCAGATACAATAGACAGCCTCCCACAAAGAGTACTAGCAACTCAGATACAATAGACAGCCTCCCACAAAGAGTACTAGCAACTCAGATACAATAGACAGCCTCCCACAAAGAGTACTAGCAACTCAGATACAATAGACAGCCTCACACAAAGAGTACTAGCAACTCAGATACAATAGACAGCCTCCCACAAAGAGTACTAGCAACTCAGATACAATAGACAGCCTCCCACAAAGAGTACTAGCAACTCAGATACAATGCCAACAGACCCGGATGATGACCCACAAAGAGTACTAGCAACTCAGATACAATGGCAACAGACCCGGATGATGACCACGTAAACGATGGATCGACTTAATATCCAAGGCACTAATTTCCACCTTGTACAAAGCGCATAGGGTGGCTCGCTTCATTTGTCTCTTTGTTCCACCTGACGCTGAAAGGTAATAGCTGGGATAGAGAAGAGATATATATTTCAACAGATAGCGTTATTTTGTTAATTCTTATGTTGTTTGAAGTGATCATCCAATAACTTGTCACAAACAGTGCTTTGCCTGCCGCAATAGTTGTTCTTTCCAGAGTCTCTCTCTTTCTCTCTCTCTCTGTTCTTCTCTCTCTCTGGTAGTTTAGATGACCCGGTATTGTATACAATATATATATATATTTTCCTCTCGTACAGTTATACGTTACTTCATCTTAACATGTTACACACCCCTGCACAGGTAACGCACATAACACACCTGGCACAGATAGCACACCTGGCACATGTAGCACACCTGGCACAGGTAGCACACATATCACACCTGGCACAGGTAGCACACCTGGCACACCTGGCACAGGTAACACACATACCACACTTGGCACAGATAACACACGTGGCACAGATAACACACCTGGCACAGATAACACACCTACCACACCTGGCACAGATAACACACCTGGCACAGATAACACACCTGGCACATGTAGCACAACTGACACAGATAACACACTTGGCACATGTAGCACACTTGGCACATGTAGCACACCTGGCACAGATATCACACCTGGCACATGTAGCACACCTCGTACAGGTAACACACATAGCACACCTAGCACAGGTAACAAATATATAACACCTAGCACAGGTAACACACATATCAGACCTAGCACAGGTAACACCTAGCACAGGTAACACACATATCACACCTATCACAGGTAACACACCTATCACAGGTAGCACACCTAGCATAGGTAACACACCTAGCACAGGTAGCACACCTAGCACAGGTAACACACCTAGCACAGGTAGCACACCTAGCACAGGTAACACACATATCACACCTAGCACAGGTAGCACACCTAGCACAGGTAATACACATAACAATTTTTACAGGACCCATGTAACGTATAACGGTACGAGAGGAATATATATATATTTCGAAATCCACCCTTCCACAGTCCAAGTAAATCTTCACTCCATCATAAAATTCACCACAATCCAATTTCATTATCTTTTCTCTGATCAACTCTTCACCGTCCACTAAAATCATCGTCTCCCTAACTTTCCTTCCCTTTTCCAACCACATTTCAATTTCATTTTGTTCTTTTTCCACACTCCCTCCATCAACTCCACTCCTCGACCCACAACGAACAGCGCCATGGAATACATGCATCTATCCGGAGTAGCTCATCGCAACCTCTGCCTACAGAACATACTTGTGACCAATGATAACAGCATCAAGATTGCTGACTTCAGCCATGCAGTTTTCTACTCTCCCGGGGACGCTTTGTGCACAGATCTTGTGGGGACTGTGGGCTACCAGGCAGGTGAAGAGGACACTTTGTATGTGTTACTATATCATTATGCTTTTGTCTCACTAGCTTCATGTCTCCTTCTTCCCTTTCTCTTCTACGCCTTTCTTATCCCCTCTCGTCATTTCCGACCTCCTTTTCATTTTTCCATCATCCTTCTCTTGTACATCAAAGCTTTGTCCTTTGTTTCTCCTCATTTTCCTCTTATATTTTTTCTTCTCTCTCTTATTTTCTTCTTCCTCTTCTTAATTTTCTTTCTTCTTTCTTAATTTTTCTTCCTCTCTTCGTTTCTTTCTTTCTTTCTTCTTACTTTCATTCCTTTTCTTCTTCAATCATCTTCTTCATTTTATTCCCTCTATTCTTTTCTTCTTCTTATTCTTCTTCTTCAATTTCTCCCCTCTCTTCTTTTAATTATTTCTCTCATTATAGATGAGATCGAGTTCATAGTCACATCGGAGAAGGACGATAAAACGTAGGTTCCGATACTGTACAAGTTAAGCTCCCAAAACAACGGAACAGCGATAAGAGCCGTCTACAAAGCAAAACCACCTTACAAAAAAAATCATTGAAACTATAAAAATAAAATTCGTAAAATAATATTTCACAATCTTCAAATTTCGTTATACCCTCGTCTATGCTTCAGAATTCATGCACTGTCGATGAGCTATTCACAGGTAAGAAAGAGACCTAAGCACACGTTGTTATTCAGCAAAGTGCAATGATGATGGTTCAATCAATCAATCAATCGATCGATCGATCGAGTAAAGTAAGGTCGTAATCAGTATGTTTGTTGTTTCAGACTCTTCCTGTGACGAACCCTTTATCTATAATTTATTAGATAACTATTTAAAAAAAAAATAATTCATCTCGTACCGTTATACGTTACATATGGCCTGCAAGTAATTTCTACATACCGCTCTATCCTGGGCAACTCGCTCAAATAGTTCATGGAACTGAGACCGATATTTCTTGCTTTAAAAAAAGTTAGTCTAATTTCGTAGATAACAGTTAATCATATATTTATATTTGGTTTATACAGGCCCCGGAGATGTTGCTGAAGCAACCGTACGACCCTAGACAGATGGACTTGTGGTCTCTCGGTTCTGTGCTTTACAACATGGTGGTGGGTCGATTGCCTTATGGGAGAATAAAGACGATGGAAGAGGCTAGGGCGCTCAAGCCGCTTGTTCTTCCTCCTATGTCAGTGATGGTGCTGACACCACAGGTGATGTAAGGGGACGTGGCCGTGTAAGGAATGTGAAGGAATGCGTAGGGGAATGTGAGGAATATGTAAGGGAATGTGTAAGAGAATGCGTAGGGGAATATGTAAAGGGAATGTGTAAGAGAGAGGATGTAATGGAAATTGTATGGAGATGTGTAGGAATTGTGTGTAAGGGAATGTGTAAGGGAATGTGTAAGGAGAGGATGTAATGGAAATTGTATGGAGATGTGTAAGGAATTGTGTGTAAGGGAATGTGTAAGGGAATGTATAAGGGGAAGATATAATGGACATTTTAGGGAGATGTGTAAAGAGATGTGTAAGGAGATGTGTAAGGAGATGTGTAAGGAGATGTGTGGACACCTCTGAAGTCAGAGAAGACACGCCTATATGACGGGGACACTAACAAAAAGAAAAGCAAGTGTTCCCTTAAAAATCAGTCGTAGGCACATTACCAGGTGCCCTGACTACCCAATTTATAGCGAGAGAATGCAAGAAGAAGAAGGAGAAGGAGAAGAAGAAGGAGGAGAAGAAGAAGAAGAAGAAGAAGAAGGAGAAGAAGAAAGAAGGAGATGTGTTAGGCGATATGTAAGGAGATGTGTTAGGCGATATGTATGGAGATGTGTTAGGCGATATGTAAGGAGATGTGTTAGACGATATGTAAGGAGATGTGTTAGCGATATGAAAGGGAGATGTGTTAGGCGATATGTAGGAGATGTGTTAGGCGATATGTAAGGAGATGTGTTAGGCGATATGTAAGGAGATGTGTTAGACGATATGTAAGGAGATGTGTTAGAAGATGTATAAGAAGATATGTAAGGAGATGTATACCCATACTACATACACATACAACCATACTCATAGACATGGACTGCTTGGTCATCCGTTATCTGTCTATATATTCTTTTCTGTCTATATATTCGAGGGGAGCCTCAATGGCGAGATGGTTAAGACGTTCACCTAACGTACTGAAGGTTGTGGGTCTCAATGGCGAGATGGTTAAGACGTTTACCTAACGCACTGAAGGTTGTGGGTCTCAATGGTGAGATGGTTAAGACGTTTACCTAACGCACTGAAGGTTGTGGGTCTCAATGGCGAATGGTTTAGACGTTTACCACTTTATGACGTTCAGAGTTCTCACTGCTGAGTGGTATTCAAAGTATACAACGCACTAAACGTTGTTATTCACAATGGTGAGATGGTTAATCAACAATCAATGATCGATCGTCGAGTCCAATGGCGAGAGTTGTTTAAGCGTTTTACTAACTTTCCTGGAGGTTTTCTCAATTTTAGATAACTTTAAAAAATTTACATCACTGAAGGTTATAGTCTCAATGGTGAATGGTAACGTTTACCTACGCACTAGTCTGTGGGCAATCTGTCGATAGTTATGAACTGTAACCTAATTTCTGAGGTTAAAAAGTTCAATTGGTAGATGGTTAAGACGTTACCTAACGTACTGAAGTTGGTTATCAATGGGGAGATGGTTAAGAACGTTTACGTACCAGGAGGTTGTGGTCTCAATGGTGATGGTTAAACAGTGGTGGCTAACGCATTGTAGGTGGAGAATAAGCTCGAATGGAAGAGTGGTGCTAAACGCTTTCTTACCCCTTGCAGTGATTGTGGCCCAAGGCGGATGTTAAGACGTTGACTGAGTGACTGAAGGTGTGAGTGTCAATGGCGAGATGGTTAGGGAGTTTACATAACGTACTGAAGGTGTGGAGGTCTCAATGGTGAAATGTTGAGATGTTTACGAACTTGCTTGAAGGTGTGGCTCAATGGTGAGATGGTTAAGACGTTTGACTAAAGTGAATTTGGGTGTGGATCGATGTGGAGAGGGTTAAGACGTGTACAGAGATGTGGAAGGCTCTGAAGTCCAAGATGAGAGTTATAGACGTGACCAAACAAAAGAAGCAGTGTTCTCAATGCAGAAGATGTGTAAGGCATTTACCTACGTACTGAAGGTGTGGTCATTAATGGGAGAATGGTAAGAGATATGACTAGACAGAAGGTTGATAGGAATCATAAGGAGAAGATAGGTAAGAACGTTGCAAAGAGAAAGGAAGGAGTCTAATGTTGAGATGGTAAGGACGTTTATACGATGAAGGTGTGGGTCTCAATGGTGATGAATGGTTAAGACGTTTACCTAATGATGAAGGTGTGGTTAATGGCGAATGGTAAGACGTTTAAACGATGAAGGTTGAGTCCAATGGTGAGATGGTTACGACCTTACCTACAACCAGTACTCGAAGGTGGTCTAATGGTGAGATGTTAGACGTTTACTTAACGCTTATAGTTGTGGGCCTCAATGGGAGATGGTTAAGACGTTTACCTAACGACTGAAGGTTGTGGGTTTGAATCCAGACCGGGACACGTGCGATTTCATAAGATCTCTAGGATTACTGCCAGAGTTACGGAGTTCGTGCTTTGTGCAATGCTCTCGGCAGATGGTATGCTATCTCTGCCGACAGGGACTTAGCTCTATGGGTAAACACGGTGCAATGAAGTCAATCGTTCACATTTGGACCCTTTTGTTTTGAATATTCTTATTTGTCCATATATTCATAAACCAACCGGTGAATCAGGATATGCCAACCCTACATGCGAAGACTGGACTCGGCAGACTGTGCAGAAGCAACCATACTCTGGTTTTACGGGCAAGACGGCGTCTGCTAGAAACGTGTTGCGGAGCGTAGGAAGCACGGCCAGGCACGTAGAACACAATAGTCATCCGCTGCACCCTGATCCTTCTCCAGCAGTCTTGACTTTGTCCTGCCACTGGACACAAAAGGAATTGGGCGAGAGAGTAAGATCTACGAACTACGTAACTCTTTCTCACTTGAAAGCAAACCATCGCGCAAGTCACCCTTTCATCATCCATCAAATTAGATGAAAAAATGGTGGTCATCATCGCCCGCGATGGACGAGCATCATTACATATTCTTGTCTGTCTACATATTATACAACCTGTCTTGTTGATTCTTCTTGTTGCAGATTAAGGAACTTCTGGTGGGTATGCTGGCATACGTCCCTAGTTCCAGGTACACACTTAACAGGGTCAGAAACAGCGAGTGGTTCCACATGTCTTCAGACAAAGTTCAGATCGGAAGCTTCTATCTGGTCAGACAACCGCAAAAAATCTGCGACGGAGAGAGGGAGAGAGAGGTCAAGGCTGAATATGATATTTAATCTTTTCAACCTTGTATCCTTATGTAATTTTATTTCTAAACTCTGGGACGACATATATTGAATGTATTATGAACTATGAACTATATATGGAATGTACAATATACTAAACTAGTCAGTATATCGGTTTTGCGTCATTAAAAAAAATATCCCGAACCAGTATATCGGCTCGTAGGAGCGAATGGGTTAAGTTTAAATTGAGAAAATAATTTTAGGCTTTATTAATTAGATTTAGACAGCTAGTTATGCAGTGTCTCACTCGCCAGTAGAACATACTGTTAGACATATAGATATACATATTTATTCTTCACCTTTCATCTCTTAAATAGGTCTTCAACAAGCTTCTTCCAGTTTTTTCTCTCTCCTGCCATTCCTCCAATTATTCTCCATGTTTTACTTATCCTTTTTAATATCATGATCAGTATCCAGCTCACTTTTCCAGGTATGTCTAAGCCTTCCCTACTCCCGTTCCATGCGGGCTTCAAAACAGTGCATTTCTTGCAATGCTTCCTTTCGGTCTTCTCAATGTGTGTCCTATCCATCGCAAATAGATATATTTATATGGTGATAATTATTCATTCTGATGAGGCTGGATAGAATCTACTCCGGCACACTCAGATTACCCTCTCCCTCTTCGTTCCAATAGCTTTTTAGTCTATGCTAGCAACGAGAAAGTGTCAGTTGCAGAACACACAGTTACACAGAGAGTAGCTCCGGCGGCTACTCCGATTTCACACATTTCCTCTCACTCAACGTTTTAGAAGAGAAAAGTTAAAAAATGTAGGAGGTTGTCGGGAAAATCCACCGTAACGGGAACTGAACTCTGCTGCATGTCGGTGCACAAATCTAGTTAACTGACAGTGGTCTAAGTAGACTCTCTTGAATAGCTTCAATACTCTAACTAACCATAATAATAATAATTCCTTTCCTACCGTTATAGGTTACATAGGACCTACAAGCAATTTCTCCACACTGCTCTATCCTGGGCAACTCGCTCAATCTTCTCCATGGAACTGAGACTGATATTTTTGCCTCTCGTTTCAGTTCGTTTCAGTGTCTCCCTAGGGCGTCCTCTCTTTCTTGAACCCTTTGCATTCCCCTTCAATGCCTGGTTTGATATTCTTTGATCATTTCTTCTCGAAGTGTGCCCCAAATATCTCCATCTCTCCTTCTTATAACAGTTGTTTCTAGTAGTTGACCAGACATTTCTTCTCAAGGTGTGTCCAACATATCTCTATCTTCTCTTTCTTATAACAGTTGTTACTAGTAGTTGACCAGCCATTTCTTCTCAAGGTATGCCCAACATATCTCTATCTTCTCTTTCTTATAACAGTTGTTACTAGTAGTTGACCAGACATTGCTTCTCAAGGTGTGTCCAACATATCTCTATCTTCTCTTTCTTATAACAGTTGTTACTAGTGGTTGATCAGACATTGCTTCTCAAGGTGTGTCCAACATATCTCCATCTTCTCTTTCTAATAACAGTTGTCACTAGTAGTTGACCAGACATTTCTTCTCAAGGTATGCCCAACATATCTCTATCTTCTCTTTCTTATAACAGTTGTTACTAGTGGTTGACCAGACATTGCTTCTCAAGGTGTGTCCAACATATCTTCATCTTCTCTTTCTAATAACAGTTGTCACTAGTGATTGATCAGACATTTCTCTGATTTCATCACTTAACCTGACTTCGTTCCATTTTATATTCATTATTTTTCGCAGACATATGTTTTTAAATGCTTTCTATATCTTTAGTCATTTTCCAACTCCGCTGGCATATGTTAGGATTGATACAACATTTGAATTGAAAATTCGTAATTTAGTTTTAATACTATATAACTTTCAGTTCCATATTTTCTATCTAACTAACTAATCAATCAATCAATCAATCAATCAATCAATCAATCAATCAATCAATCAATCAATCAATCAATCAATCAATCAACAGGCCCACCAACCAAATAATCAATAAACAAACCAACCTACTAACTAGCTAAATAACTATTTGTGTGTGTGGAGTTCTTGCGACGTGTGTGTTGTCTGTGTGGTATATCTGAAACATGTGTGTAGTTTGGTAGAGAAATATGTGTCAAATATGTAGTTTCTAAGGTATATGAGACACGGGTGTAGTTTGTGTGATGTATGGGTCAAGTGTGTTGGTTTTGTAAGGTATCTAGGGGACACGTACGTAATCTGTGAGGTATTTATGTTACACGCGTGTTGTCTGTAAGTTATATATGGCATACATGTGTAGTTTGTCAGATACTATGGCACACTGTGTAATTTGTAAGGTATCAAGGACAAGTGTGTTGTTCGTAAGGTATCAGGGGTAAGTGTGTAGTTTGTGAGAGAGAGAGATGGCACAAGTGTGTAGTCTTAGATCTAGTGTTTCTCTGTGTAGTCAACGTTTAAAACTGTGTTCTGGTTATTACAACCAGATTTCATGGTTTAACGCTTTCCATACTAACTGCCACAAGGAGTGCCAAGAATGTCTTATAAAATACCCCAACTGCCGCACACTGTACCAAAGATTATTTTATGCAAAATTAGTAGTTAATGATTAATATCTACCTATATCCTCGATGTCATAGTTGACACAAACGGCACAAACTCCGTAGCTCCAGCAACAATTCTAGGAAACCTGAATAGAACCACGTATGCCGGAATTGAACCCACGACTGTCAGAATACAACGAAAGTGAATTAATCACTTAGCCACAAAACCGAATTTCATTTCTGAGTACCCTTATGGTATCCGTTGTTCGCCATAGCTCAGTCAGTAACAGTTAGTTAAATATGCCACCAGCCGACTTTGGTTAAAATTCAGGTACAGTCAATTTTTTGTAAACCGATGCCGGAGTTACTGCGAAAGTGTTCTGTCGCTGACACTTACAGTTGGGTCTAACTATCTGATATTGACACTACACTAACATGGCAATCATTGTATACATTTTAAACTTACTTATTTAGTTATTTTTTTCATATTATGCTTTATAATGTGGGATATTTCATTTAAATATTGATTGTTTTTCTTTTGTCCATGCCACAAGTCTTTCTCGTCTCCGTTTTCTGTTGCATATTTAAATTATTAAGAATTGGTCGATTTTGGACAGTTTGACCATTTTCGCTGAAATGTGAGGAAATTGTGAACCATATTCATCACAATGATTGAAAAGTTCCCGCGTGAACTGTTAATACTGTTACAATTGAGATGTGTACGGTGTTACAAGATTCCATAATTTGTAAAATAACTAGGTTAGCATTTAAAGAACAGTTTTATACGCATTTCAATCCAGTCCAGATTAAGTTGTTTATTTTCTAACTAAAATTAAATTGCATTTGGAAATACCAAATATTTGTTCCACTTTTGTAATGTTTAAAAGTTATTTTATTCGTTCACTTTAAATTTCCTGTTTACGGTGTATGTGACCTTGAGGTACGGTGTTTACACCACGATACAAATGTTCTCTGTTCGCATGCCGTGTTGAATGATTAGACAATTTTCTATCCTGAATCCACATGTACCATTATCATGAGACATGGAACATTGACAAAACGGTGGAGAAGATCATGAATGCCTTTGAATGCAAATGCTACAGAAGAGTATCTAGAATATCATCGACAGAGAAAAGAACAAATGCTTCTGTTCTGAACAGCTTGATATTAAAGAGAGTTGGCTATTAAAGAGCATAACATCAAGGAAAATGAAATATTTTGAACGCATCACACGACATGAGTGCCTAAAGAAGTTAATTTTGGAGGGAATGGTGCCTGGAAGAAGAATGAGAGGAAGACCTAGAAGAAGATGGGTGCAAGATGTCATTGAGGATCTGAGAATGACTGCTGCTGACGTCGGTCAACTTGCACAGAACAGAGAGTTTTTCATGACTGCTGTTATGGGAGCCAAGTTTCGGAAGCGACAAGCTACTTGATGATGATGATCCTCTTTTACATTTTGCCTGGATATCTCTCTGTATAGTTGTCTTTCCATCCCTCATATGTTAAAATGAAGAATTTTCTATTTTTTCTTTTGTATCATCAGCAGGTTTTCTTTGATATTGAGTTCTTTCTGGATATAACTATTTGTTCTCTTCTCTGTCCATGATATACTGAGAGCTCTTATATTTTTCATTGCCTTGCTAAATGTCTGTTTCAACCAAAAATGGTCATTGGGAGTATGCATGCTCTTAGTATTCTGCCCCTGCAAAAAGGCGGACACGACGGCAGAACACGTTCTGCAAGATTGTCAGCTGATAGCAGGCATAAGAAAAGAAACCAGGCCTAAAAACACAGAGCTTCACGAGAAACTGTACAGAGGAACGGAGTCCCTTAAAAACACGGTAAAATTCATGATAAAAGTTGGTTCATCAGTCTAGGCCGGGATAGCGAGAGAGAGAGAGTATCTGTACAAATTTCCCTGAGGTAGAGAGGACGTGTACATGATTCAAGTAAAGCGATGAATCTACAACACTAACCAGACTGCAAGAATTCCAAGTCAAGTGTGGTGTAGCTAGACAAGAACACTATGCTGGTAGCCAAAGAAGAATAGTAAACCAACAAAGAACCGAAGTCGTTGGTCGTCACGCGCTGAGAGGCATACTGAGGGGGAGATCGGAGCACGAATGGACTAATTGGTTCGACGTGCAGTGATGATGATCCGACGACTAATCTAAACTAATTAGTATTCTGGTCTTTGTTTCCTATTAGTTCCATTCTATACTGTTTTTAGTTCTCAAAGTCTTTGTAAGGCCATGTTTTGTGTATTCTGTTTTGTTGTATGGCTTGCAAACGTGGCGAGTCACCAAGTTAAATACAATTAAGGTTGAGACCTTTGCCAACAATTGTCTTTGGTGGATTCTCAGACTGAGATGGTATGCTAGAGTGTGAGCCCACAGATGGTATGCCAGAGTGTGAGCCCACAGATGGTATGACAGAGTGTGAACCCACAGATGGTATGCCAGAGTGTGAACCCCCAAATGGTATGCCAGAGTGTGAGCCCACAGATGGTATGACAGAGTGTGAGCCCACAGATGGTATGACAGAGTGTGAGCCCACAGATGGTATGCCAGAGTAGCAAACACAGATATGCCGATAAGAACAGGGCAGGAACTGTGATGACCCTCCCCTACGCTTAACGGCAGGAGTGGACAACCAATTCTATGATCCACCTGGACAAAGACAACAAGTAAAAATATAACATTGTTACAAATTTCGTGACACAAACATTTACCCCCCTGGTTAAATGTTTCCCCAACACTCGTCAACTGGAAAGCGTCAGTGTTGTTTCAACAATAAATAGCCTTCGATCAAATGCGGCAGACTGACCTCAGAACTACAAATAATACATCCGGGTCTACCACAGGGATTACCACTATCCCCGTTCTTATTCCAATCCAGGTTTTATTTATTCTAATTGGGCACTTACCGTGTCGTGTCGCAACAGGTGGAACCAGATACGTTTGAAACGTTTACAAACTCTGAGAGTTGTCATTTATTTGAATGACAGCTGCTCAAAATTTGTTAAATAATCTGGTTTTTTACGTCCAGAAGCACTTGAGCTTTCAGCTCTTCGGCTCGGTGCCATGGACATCGTAACCCTTCGGTTCGGTGCCACGAACACCGTACATCTGGAGAACCTGTGGCTTTTTTTCCCAGCCTGCGGTATTGAACCGCACTCACATGAGGCTTGTCACCCGTCGTCCAACGCGCTACGAACACGCTGGGCAAACGGGCGAATAATCTGGTTAATTTAGTTGCCTGTTTGCGTTATGAAGTCTCCAACCATTTAAATTAAGAAATGAATGTTGGGGCGTTACTCTTTACTGCCGCAGAGGGTGGTAGCCGGTGACGTTCGAAACGTGTAAAAAACGCGAGAATCGTCATTCTTTCGATGTAAAGCTACTCGGAATTATTCAAATTTTGTTTAATTGCCTATTGGCTCTATGAAACCTCCCACTTTTTTGTGTTTAAAAATATATTTTTGGTACTTACGATTTTGTACCGCAGAGAGTGGTACCTCATCACGCATTAGGGGCAGGAAATCCCGAGCGTTGCCATTCTTTCTATCGAGAGCTGCTCAGAATTTTAAAATTTCGTTTAGTTGCTATTGGCTCTATCTAGGCTCCCACCCTTTGGTTGCGTTCACGTGGGCACTAGCACTTTGATCTTAGCCTAAAAGCAGAGAAGCGATTCAACTCCTTTCGTAGAATCCAAGTAGCAGTAGGATAAACATGAATATTTATGTTCACTACAAAATTATTCATTACAATAATGAATAGTTAGAGTTTAGATGAGATTTATTTTTGATACACTGAAGTGTATTTTGAATATCTTGGTTCACTGCTAACAACAGATAGAAATGGGATGAAGGAAACTAAAAGAAGAACAAACATGGCTTTAAAAAAACCATTAAACAACTAAACATAATATGAAGTGAAACGGATAGGAAAACAAGATCAAAATACTAAGAACATGCATATTCCCAGTGGCAACATATGGGTGGGAAGCATGGACATTTAATAAAGCAGTGGAAAAACATATATGTGCTTTTGAATATAAGTGTTACAGAAGAGTTCTTTGTATATCTTGAACAGAGAAGAGAACAAATATATATATATCCAGAAAGAACTTAAACTCAAAGAAAACTGGCAGATGCTACAAAAAAATAATTAATAAACTGAAAATTGAGATATTTTGGACATATGAAAAAGACACGAAGGGCTGAAGACCATCATTGAAGGAGGCATACCGGCAATGAAAAGAAAAGTAAGACCACGGAGAAGATGGATTCAGGATGTAACTGATGGTTTTAACATGGCGGCTGTAGAGGCGGGACATCTGGTCTATGAGAGACAGGCATTCCGAAGGACTGTTGGGATGGCAATGCTGCTGATGATGAAGTCAGAGGAAATTTATATTTAAATCAATAGAGCCATAGACAAAACAAGTTTGAAAACCCCCGATCATTATAACAAACATTTGGAGCGAATAACTGTATACGTTTAGTGTAAATTGAAGTTCAGAATTCCCCAAGAGACGATACGCACATTTGTTGTTTATTATCTCCCCTTTTTCAATAGAAGTTTTAATTTATTACTTCCCTTGCGTCGAGTAAATAGTTAAATTATGAAGGGGGAAACAAGCAAGAAAGAAAACACAGCTCCGGGAAAGTCCTGACCTCAGTGAGTGATGGGTAATAGATACGTACTAGGTTAAAGTCTACACGAATAAAAGTTAAAAGAGGTTGTGGAATTGGATAAGGAAGTTGAAATATTGAGTGCGCTTTTTTTTGAGATGTTGTGTCACGTGAGAAATGAGGAGTTGGGGGTCTAGTAATCGGATTTATGGGCTTCTAGACGGTCTGGTCACGCGATGTCACGTAGGGGATTATGTCTGTGATGAAATGTGGGAAAATGTAGGGGAGAGAAGGCGTGATTTGATGTAGGTATGAGACTGATTGATTGAGTCCATCGCTGATTACGTGGTTTTGATGTCGGGTGTATAAGCGGTTAGTAATTGGGGATGTGGAGGCAGGCCGAGTGAGATAGAGTTATATTTAGGGAGTTGTATGGAGGGATGAAAGATGGACAGAAGGGAATTGTATGGAGGGATGAAAGATGGACAGAAGAGAGTTGTATGGAGGGATGAAAGATGGACAGAAGAGAGTTGTATGGAGGGATGAAAGATGGACAGAAGGGAATTGTATGGAGGGATGAAAGATGGACAGAAGAGAGTTGTATGGAGGGATGAGAGATGGACAGAAGAGAGTTGTATGGAGGGATGAAAGATGGACAGAAGAGAGTTGTATGGAGGGATGAAAGATGGACAGAAGGAGTTGTATGGAGGATGATGAGGATGGAGCAGAAGAGAGTTGTATGGAGGGATGAGAGATGGACAGAAGAGAGTTGTATGGAGGGATGAGAGATGGACAGAAGTAGGGAGGTGTATGGAGAGATGAGAAATGGACAGAAGAGAGTTGTATGGAGAGATGAGAGATGGACAGAAGTAGGGAGGTGTATGGATGGTTGAGAGATGTACAGATGGAAGGTAGGTTAGTTTTGGACTGAAAGAAATCAGCTGAATGAGAGGTTTTCAGTGGACTGAACCAGTTAGCAATAACAGTTTTCTAAAGGAGTGATTGACAGACAGGGTAAGACTTTTCTGTAGACGAATGGTTACCAAACAGAAACAGATAGATATGTAGTGTTTTGAAGAGGAGACAGTGAGAGATAAGAGAGATTAGACCATCATCATTTCACTTCGATGAATAACCATGTATGCTGTGATCTCTTTCTTACACAGGAAGATCTCAGCGGCAGTACACGAACACAGGTGATGGTCCCCGATGTGATGTTGAAGATGTTGAAGATATTTTGTGTTAATTTATTTTAAGCCTTTATTATCTATGTATTTTGTCCGGGCAGTGACTTTCTAGACTGCTCTTCTCAATTTTGAACTGCCACTGGGAACTTTTATGTGCTCACATTGAACACTGGACCTACGTTTTATCTTCCGTCTCCGATAGAACTAGGAACTCGATCTCATCTATACTGAGATCAGGGATCTCTGGAAAAATATAACAATGGCTCTTCGAGGAAGCGAACCGATGGGACTTCATTCTTCTTCTTCGAACGCTCCATATCGACCACTTGTTAACCACTCTATGTGATTAGTATGTGATCTGAGCCTAAGAGCGATTGTACGTTGTGCCAGTTATGCACCTACAAGTAGAAGCACATCTCATTCTGCAACGTTTTTGATTTTTTAAGATAGCTTCACTAGTTCCTACATCAGTCTCCTCTTACAACATGCCTTGTTTGTCGCTGTGGTACTATTCTTTGCTTCCCTTGAAGGCTCGGCACCACACGGGCAACCTTTGGAATTGGAGGCGAGCACGTAACCTCTACGGCACAGAGATCCCCAAAGTAAATGTATCGATCACAAGAAGCCTGTACTCACTCAATGAGATCTTGTCAAACAATAATAGAATGACAAGACATTGGAACCCAGACAAATTTGTAAAACTAACATCTTCCGGGAAGACATGTTTATTCTAGGACCTCTATAAATATTAGAGAATATCTTGTACAGCAGCGTTTCCTACATTGGGGTCCGCAACCCCGGGGTTCACGAGGTACTCACAGGGGTCTTCAAGCGCTTGAAGAAATATTATGATCTTTGACATTTCAAACAGACATTTCAAAATAAATATTAAAAACATGTATTAAAAAAGTGGTAAACTACTTCCGCTGCGAAATCAAATGACCCGGACCAGACCGGAGTCTAAATGTATGATAGGAAAACATGAAAGATCATTTGAAGTTTCCCGCCGTCTGAGAAATTGGAGCCAGCTTGACTGTTGGTGTGGTGTAATAATAACTCCATCGCGAGAAGATTTTCATATATAGAAACTTTTGAGGTTCGCGGTAGGAAAGTGTATTTAAAAGGGGGGTCCACTGTAATGCAAAGTTTGAGAACCACAATTCTAGAGTATGTCTAACATGACAGTTAGGGTAGATGTCATGAGAAACATTTTACAAATTTATTTATTAGTTAAAGGTTTTTTGTTTTTTTTCTCGATCCAAAAGCACTTGAGCTTTCAGCTCTTCGGTTCGGTGCCACGAACACCGTAAATCTGGAGAATCTGTAGATTTTTCTGCCAGCCTGCGAAATTGAACCCGCACTCACAGAGGGCTTGTCAAACCGTCGTCCAACGCGCTACGAACACGCTGGTCTTAAAGAAGCGTCTATATGGTTGAGACACGACCGTTCAACCTTAGAAGTATGTCTAATTTGATTATATCAAACCGTTTTGGCCTGTTTTCTTGGTGAGGCAATGTGGCATGGGACTAGTCCTAAAAAAGACTTATGTTGATTTTGTCTGTATAGTGGTTAGAGAATTACAGACAAAAATAGACGAAATGACAGACTCATTCTAAACATAATCAGAATTAAGACAGGATTGCGTGCTCTCACCTCTTCTCTTCAACATATATATCGACAGAATAGTGAAAGATGCACAGTGCGGAAAAGACCTTATCGACATAGAGTATGAAAACTACGATCAATTAAATAACCAAATCAATGAATTACTTTTCGCAGACGAGCAAAGTCTAATCTATGAAGATGAAGATCAACTACAACATCATATGAATTTATTGTTAATAGCATGCAGGAAGTACAACATGAAAATCAAAACACAAAAGACCAAGACAATGAAACCACCAGAACACCAAGCCAATCAAACATACACATAGACAACACCAGAGTAAAGCAAGTTTCTGAATTCAAATATTTAGGCAGTATTTTCACAGAGGACGGAAAACTCAATAGAGAAATAGAGACAAGGTGCCAAAAAAAATCAAATACAGTGACCTACCAGCTGGCACCATTACAACAACAACCAAATATATTACCAGTGCCCCCCAAATGTGGTCTCTGACAGCAACAAACCACAGAAAGCTCACCACGTGTGAAATGAAATGCTTGAGAAAGACAGGGTGGGCTGGGGGAGGGGGAATAATCACCAGGACAGATAGACTACGAAATGAGGATATCAGAAGCAGAGTGTGTACAACTTCATGTACCGAATACATTGAAAGACAACCCATACAGTGATTAGGACATTTAATGAGAATGGAATACAACCAACCACCAATAACAGCATACAATAAAAAGAGATCATGTACTAGAGCCAAGGAAGACCAAGAAAAAGAGGGATAGACAATATCAAGACCACACTAAATAAACACGGATATAACACAACAAGAGCGACTCATCTGACCCTGAAACGCAAATTGAACCACAGACTCAAATAGTGTGGCCACTTGATGAGAATGAACTTGAATTCACCAGTTGCAAGAGCGTACAACCTGACAAGTGAATCATCAAGAGGAAGGGGCAGACTAAGAAGAAAAGATTTGATGGAGTTACAGACATCTTAAACTCCACAATACCACTGCATATCAAGCGACCGAGCATCAGTTAAACCTGCTACTCCTAACGGCAAAAAAGCAGAGAATGACAAAAGATAGAAAGAAAAGACCCTTCACTTAACAGCAAGAGTGGACCCAATTCCATCATCCACCTAGAGAAAGACAATAGACAATATTGGATAGAGAATTTGACTGTGTAGTAGATAGATGGTGGCGTCTGTGGAGGATAGTGATTCGGTCTATTAACCCTCCGTTCTGAGTTCGAATCACGCTGCGGACATTTGGTTGCAAATTGTTTGCGTGGATTTTTACAAAAGAACGATGGCACCACCCGTTCAGAAAGCAATGGCAAACTACTGAACGTAATAATGCCTAGAAAAATCACAAACAGCGTTTAAAAGCTGGGGTTGATTCACAAAGTCTTGTAAGATATGAATTACTTTAGTAGATAGATGCTCTTGGAAAAAGGAACATAACATCTAACATGTCATCTCTAGCTTGTTTTGCCCAGACCATTATACATTTAGGAGGCGTGGAAAGCTTACGTTCTTGTTGTTGCTATTGTCTAGAATGGTCTGTAGTGAAGTCTGTTTAACAGCTTAGTTTTCTTGCTTGTTATGTCAATCTATATTACGTAGGCTGTTATCAGCTTATGTTGCCGCAGTTGTTCTCTGATGTTATCTGTCGGCATCTGGTTTCTTGTATTCATCTCTCTCGCTAAAATAGCAACTCCATGTTGTTTGTTTACTCCCACCTCACCTCTCCTTAGGGGGTCTTTGTCGCGTAGATGTTAGGTGCCCGCCTCTCGTTGCAAATGTACTCTGTTCGCTTCTTCGTGGGGACATTGGGATACCTTTTCAGATATACCTTATCTAAGTGTAGCTGAGATCGAGTTCCTAGTCCTATCAGAGAGAGAGATGATAAAACGTAGGTCCCATGTGAAAGTTGAGAACGTAAAAGAACTCTTGACAGTTCAAAATCGTGAAGAGCAAGCTGGAAAGTCTCTGACCGGACAAAATCGTGAAGAACAAGCTGGAAAGCCTCTGACCGCACAAAATTCATTAAATATTACAAATATAAACTAATGCAAATTCCTAAAAATATTTTCACTATCTTCTACATGACATCGATGGTACCAGGTTCGTGTACTGTCTTTGAGATCTTCCTGTGAATAAAAGAGAGCGGAGCACACATCGTTACTCAACGAAGTCCTATCAATCAATCTGCCTGTATCTGGTTTCTCGTATTCTACACTGTCCCTAAAAAATCAACAACTCCATGCTGTTTGTTTGCGCCCCGTCCTATCTCCTGTGGTGGTTGCGCCCCTTCCTATCTAATGTGGTGGTATTGTAATGCATGTTCAGTACACAGTACTCTGTTTGCTGGTGCAGTTCGCCCGTATGGTGCTTTGGCTCGCAAGGGGAGCAAAATAATAGTAACACTGCGACCTACAAGGCATGTCTTAAAAAGGCGATGCAGTTAGTAGCCTATGGAAGTTACCGTAGTGAATAAAAAGCGTCGCAGAAATCGGATGTGTTGCTAGGCGGATAACTGGCACAACGCACAATCGCTCTTAGGCTATTATATACAAGATTACAAATAGTGGTTTAACAAATGGTCGATATTGAGCGTTCAAAGAAGACGACTGCCACCACTACTACTACTACTACTACTACACCACAATCTACATTACTACTTTACATCTACACTACTATTACTATTCACATAACTACACTACTACCAATCTACACACTATTCTATTACACTACTATTACTAACAACTATTACTACTCACTAGCCCATCACCTATACTATCAACACTGCACACACTTTAATAACACTACAACATACTACTATACTACTCACTCTCCACTACATACATTACAACTATACACTACACAATCATCATCTCTACTTCTCCTCATCTATTTACTTAACACTAACTAAATTCCCTCAACTGAACAGTACTTTATCTGCTTCATACCTATTAATCAAGCGATACTGAAACTAACTCGCAGAAGTATTTATACTAATTCTCATAAACACGGTACATTGAAACAATTTCAGCAACTACTGTACTACTGACATTACTAGCTATTATTAACGATCTATTCTATTACTTTAACTAACTATCTCTTTACCAAATTAAACTACTTCTATTTCTACTCTATTACTATTCAAATACTCTACTTCTCTACTCTCTCTTCAACATCTAGCTACTTATTCTATTAAGTAGCACTGATCTACTACCATCTTCATATTGCTACACTACTATTTACTCTTAACTATTGAATACTCTCTCCATAGCGATCATGACATTCATCTACCACTACTTTACTAACAATACTTCTACGACTCATCCAATCTAATCTGAACTCCTCAATGGCTATTATCAAAACTGTCTTGTGGCCATACTCTTTCGCTCTACTTATCTGACCTAACAACATATTACTCACTACGCTTCTCTTTTGTTACAGCCTCACACTTCGATCTTGTACTATTCCACACTATGCTACTATACTTTCAGACTCAAAGTTCTCATCTACGTTTTCTGTCCCACAGAACTTCTACCTCCCATTCTCATCACAACTGCTTTGGATACTAATTAGTATTCGAACAACTACTACCACCATCTGACTACTTCTACATCTACCACTACTATTACTATTACAACAACTACTACTACTACCCTGTACTACACTCTTCTACATCTACCACTTACTATTACTATTACAACAACTACTACTACTACCCATACTACAACTACTTCTACATCTACCACTACTATTACTATTACAACAACTACTACTACTACCAATACTACAACTACTTCTACATCTACCACTACTATTACTATTACAACAACTACTACTACTACCAATACTACAACTACTTCTACATCTACTACTACTATTACTATTACAACATCTACTACTACTACCCATACTACTACTACTTCTACATCTACTACTACTATTACTATTACAACAACTACTACTACTACCAATACTACAACTACTTCTACATCTACCACTACTATTACTATTACAACAACTACTACTACTACCAATACTACTACTACTTCTACATCTACCACTACTATTACTATTACAACTATTACTACTACTACCAATACTACTACTACTTCTACATCTACTACTACTATTACTATTACAACAACTACTACTACTACTACCAATACTACTACTACTTCTACATCTACTACTACTATTACTATTACAACATCTACTACTACTACCCATACTACTACTACTTCTACATCTACTACTACTATTACTATTACAACAACTACTACTACTACCAATACTACAACTACTTCTACATCTACCACTACTATTACTATTACAACAACTACTACTACTACCAATACTACAACTACTTCTACATCTACCACTACTATTACTATTACAACAACTACTACTACTACCCATACTACAACTACTTCTACATCTACCACTACTATTACTATTACAACAACTACTACTACTACCCATACTACTACTACTTCTACATCTACTACTACTATTACTATTACAACATCTACTACTACTACCCATACTACTACTACTTCTACATCTACCACTACTATTACTATTACAACAACTACTACTACTACCAATACTACAACTACTTCTACATCTACCACTACTATTACTATTACAACAACTACTACTACTACCAATACTACTACTACTTCTACATCTACCACTACTATTACTGTTACAACTATTACTACTACTACCAATACTACAACTACTTCTACATCTACTACTACTATTACTATTACAACAACTACTACTACTACCCATACTACTACTACTTCTACATCTACCACTACTATTACTATTACAACAACTACTACTACCACCAATACTACAACTACTTCTACATCTACTACTACTATTACTATTACAACAACTACTACTACTACCCATACTACTACTACTTCTACATCTACCACTACTATTACTATTACAACAACTACTACTACTACCAATACTACAACTACTTCTACATCTACTACTACTATTACTGTTACAACAACTACTACTACTACCAATACTACTACTACTTCTACATCTACCACTACTATTACTATTACAACATCTACTACTACTACCCATACTACTACTACTACTTCTACATCTACCACTACTATTACTATTACAACTATTACTACTACTACCACTATCAGCACCAACATCACCCATAATACCATCAACAGCTGCAACAACAAACTCTAATCAACCACAAATAAATCATGTAAAATCAACATCATCTGCCACAACAACAACAATAACATCAACACCAACATCATCATCTCCTACTTCTTCCTCATCTTATTTTACTTTCATCCTTGACTTAATTAGAATATTCCTCTCACCTGGAACAGGTAACTTTTACCTGCTGTTCAGTATCCGATTAATCAAGCAGATACTGAAACTGAATCCAGGTAGAAGGAATTTATATCAATAATTTCTCATAAACACAGGTAACATTGAAACAATATTCAGCCAAACTTATCTGTTGCTGAGACGTTTACTGATGTTATTATTAAAGACGGGAAGTCGGTTATCTTTCCTTGATTCTGTTATTGTTCTTTTTATCACTAAACTTTATAGAGATTTATCTTGCTATTTTCTCGCTCTTTTTCTATGTGTATTTCTTTTTCTTCTGTTTCTTCTTTCAACGTTTTCAGACGTGTTTACTTCTAAAGTAGTTAGTGGTCAACTGGAGTCTGTGTACATCTTCATATAATTTTCTTGAACTGACATGGACTTGAATACTTCTAAAGTAGTTAGTGGTCAACTGGAGTCTGTGTACATCTTCATATAATTTTCTTGGACTTACAGGACTTATACTTCTAAAGTAGTTAGTGGTCAACTGGAGTCTGTGCACATCTTCATTACTTGTCTTGACTGACATCGACTTGTATACTTCTAGTTAGTGGTCAACTGGAGTCTGTGTACATCTTCATGTAGTTTGTCTTGCATTGACATCGACTTGTATACTCCTAAAGTAGTTGTAATATTCGTCCATCGCAAGCGATGATGACAACAATCTCAGACTTGTGCTGCTGCACCTCTCTGGTGTGTGTGTAGGTGACTGTACAGTCCAATCCTAGAATAGAATCCCCTACCACAGGTGGGGCATACATGATCAAGGTTAGACGTGTGTGTTGTGTGCTCTGTCTTTTCGCGCTCGTTTTTCTGTGCCTCAACAACACGATGATTCTCAGCTATGCGGGTTTCTCTTTTGTTGTTACAGCGCCACATTTGGCGATCTTGCGCAAGGAATTCCCAGCACGTGGTGTCTATATCAAAGCATTTCAGAGACACTTTAAGAGTGTCTTTAAAGCGTTTTTCTGTCCACCAGCAGAACTTCTGCCCCCTTCAAGTTCGCCATACATCAACCGTTTTGGGATGCGTTAATCAGGCATTCGAGCAACGTGACCGACCCATCTCACTTGGGCCTTCTGCAACAGGGTGTTGACGCTTGGGATCTTTTCTCTTGTGACGTCTTCGCTGTCTGGAATTTTGTCCTGCTAGTTTATTTTTAGTATTCTGCGTAGACAGTTTGTGTGGAAGTGGTTTAATTTTCTTGCGTATCTGCTATACACTGTCCATGTTTCGCTTGCGTACAGCAGCGTTTTTAGTGGTCAACTGAAGCCTGTGCTCTATATAGTTTGTCTCGCCCGAGTAGTTACCGGGGCCCAAATTTGGAGTGTAAAGAATATAACCACTGTTACCTGCCGCGCATGTTGTAAGAGGCGACTAAGGAAGTCTGGCTGAAATTGGATGCACGTGTCCGCTAGGAAATGCTAACCAGAAACAAATGCTTGCAGAAAATGGATGCACCAGGCCGTAAGGCGCATAACATGGTGCAACGACCCTCACAATGAGGAATGGGATAACAGATTCTACGGTCGCCAATCTACCTCAGAGATTTAGCGACGCAGTAAGAATGTCAGACCTACCATCACGAGGGTGGCCAAAACTTACTGTGGGAAGAGGTCGGCACAAACGGGGAAGCAGAAATCATATGAATTATATCCCACAGAACTGCCCCCAGTATGCAGACTTGAGAAGAAAGAGGTGGCCCACTTACAATAGCGTCCAAGACAAACTGTATGGCGTGACTGATAATCTGATGCAGACGACTGCCTTTAATAGAGAATCCGAAATCCCAATCTAGTGAGAACGCAGAAGATAAACTGTATGGCTGACTGATAATCTGATGCAGACGACTGCCTGAGAACGAAATCCCAATCTGAGTGAGAACGCAGAAGATAACTGTATGGCGTGGCTGATAATCTGATGCAGACGACTGTCTTTATTAGAGAATCCGAAATCCCAGTCTAGTGAGAACGCAGAAGATAAACTGTATGGCGTGACTGATAATCTGATGCAGACGACTGCCTGAGAATCCGAAATTCCAATCTAGTGAGAACGCAGAAGATAAACTGTATGACGTGACTGATAATCTGATGCAGACGACTGCCTGAGAATCCGAAATCCCAATCTAGTGAGAACGCAGAAGATAAACTGTATGGCGTGGCTGATAATCTGATGCAGACGACTGCCTTTATTAGAGAATCCGAAATCCCAATCTAGTGAGAACGCAGAAGAAGAAAGAAGAAGAAGAATATAGTTTATCTTTGACTGACATGAACTTGTATTGAGTTGGTAGTATGCATCATCTTTTTCATGACCTGGGTGATCTCTTACACATTTGTCCTTGTGGGACATTTTTATCCGTACTTTTGCAACTGGGAATGAATTTTGATTGCATTTGAAATGTTAAAAAATGAATTTTACTACGAATTGTCAAAGCAACATCAGATTTTTTAAAACTAAATAAAATATGGAACTGCAAGTTATATATTATTAAAACTAAATTATGAATTTTCAATTCAAATGTTGTATCAATCCTAACATATGCTAGCGAGTTGAAAATGTTGTATCAATCTAAATATGCTAGCGAGAGTTGGAAAATGTTGTATCAATCTAACATATGCCAGCGAGTTGGAAAAATGACTAAAGATATGAAAGTAAGTTGAATACATTTGAAAATAGATGTCTGCGAAAAATAATGAACACAAAATGGAGTGAATTCAGGAGAAGTGATGAAATCAGAGAAATGTCTGGTCAACCATTAGTAATAACTGTTATAAGAAAGCAAAGATGGAGATATGTTGGGCATACCGTGAGAAGAAATGATCAAAAAATACCAACGCAGGCATTGAAGTGGGATGCAAAGGGTCCAAGAAAGAGAGGACGCCACAGGGAAACCATGAAACGAACTTTGCTGAAAGAGGCAAGTAATATCGGTCTCAATTCCATGGAAGACATTAAGCAAGTTGCCCAGGACAGAGGGTATGGAGAAATTACTTGCAGACCCTATGTAACGTATAACGGTAAGAGAGAATGTATATATATATATATATCTACGCGCGTGCGCACATACACACACACACGCAAACGAGAACACGCCCGCACACACACACACACACACACAGATATATATATATGGGAAGCTGGAGTAGCATAGTTGTCTTCGCTTCTTATACTTGTGATCCAGGTTCAATTCCACAGTATGCGTGTAATATTTTTCCAACAGTATAAGCTCTCAGGTCGACCCAGTCTCAAATGAGTACCAGACAGAAAAAGCACTGGGAAGTAAAAGACAGGATGTAGACCACATCACCCATCGTGTGCCGACGGACAATGCAAAATACGGGTCTAACATTGTATTACACAATATACCTCGAGGTACGAAAAAGAGTTTCTTTATTTCACGAGAACAAATTTGCTTCCAAACTGCCCGCCGTGTAGTTTGAACCAGGTACACTTGGGTTGTGATCGAGCGTACTACCGCTAAGCTGTAGACGCCCACATATAGATATATACATCGCCCGAGTGGTTACCGGACCCAAATTTGGGGTGTAAAGAATAGAACCACTGTTACCTGCCACGCATGTCGTAAGAGGCGACTAAGGAGGTTTGGCTGAAATCGGATGCATGTGTCCTAAGCGTGTAGAAGTCTATGTGTTTAGGGGCTTACCAAACCAATGTGCAACGTGTACAGTTCTTGACAAAGATCGAACATATCAAAAAGATTGATAAAAATTCGTCGTAAAGAACGAACGCAAAGAAGAAGAAGAAGATTTATTGAATGCAATGAACTATAGTCATCGTCTTCTTCTTCTTATGTGTCACACTGCTCCTGTATGTTGCCCAGTGTTGGATTTTATTTTGTCTTCTTCTCGCGTTCTCACTAGATTGGGATTTCGATTCTCTAATAAAGGCAGCCGTCTGCCTCAGATTATCACAACACCATACAGTTTGTCTTGAGCGCTGGTCGTGCACCTCTTTCTTCTCAAATCTGCATACTGGGCAGTTCTGTAGGATATAATTCCTATGATTTCTGCTTCACTGTTTGTGACCTCTTCCACAGTAAGTTATAGCACCTTGTGATGGTAGGTCTGACATTCTTACTTCGTGGCTAAATCTCAGAGGCAGATTGGCAACCGTATATCCGTTATACCATTCCTCATTGTGAGGTCGTTGCACCATGTTATGCGCCTTACGGCCTGGTGCATCCGTTTTCTGCAAGCATTTGTTTCGGGTTAGCATTTCCTAGCGGACACGTCCATCCGATTTCATCCAAACCTCCTTAGTCGCCTCTTATGACATGCGTGGCAGGTAACAGTGGTTCTATTCTTTACACCCCAAATTTGGGCCCCGGTAACCACTCGGGCGTTATTTTTGTCTTGTGCTGCTCTAGTGGCTTGGGTGGCTGTTATTTTGTCTTGCTGATCTAGTGACTTGGGTGATTGTTATTTTTGTCTTGCGCTGCTCTAGTGACTTGGGTGATTGTTATTTTGTCTTGCGCGCTCTAGTGACTTGGGTGATTTTATTTTTATCTTGCGCTGCTCTAGTGACTTGGGTGATTGTTATTTTTATCTTGCGCTGCTCTAGTGACTTGGGTGATTGTTATTTTCTCTTGACAGGATTCTGCATGAAATCGGACCATCTTTTTCGTGGTCTTCTCCTCGCCTTCTTTCCTGATGCTCTGTTGTAGAAGACTATGTATACTGTGGAGTTTGGATGTATTCTTATTAAGTCTCCAAACGACTTAATTCTTTGCTTCTAATGTAATTCAAGCAAGGTTCTGTCTCAACTTTCTTTCTTATGCTGATGTTGGTGACTCTGTTTCTCAATGTAATTCAAACAAGGTTCTGTGCCAACTTTCTTTCTTATGCTGATGTTGGTGACTTTGTTTCTCAATGTAATTCAAGCATGGCCCTGTCCCAAATTTCTTTCTTATGTTGATGTTGGTGACTCTGTTTCTCAATGTAATTCAAGCAAGGTTCTGTCCAAGCTTTCTTTCTTATGCTGATGTTGGTGACTTTGTTTCTCAATGTAATTCAAGCAGGTTCTGTGCCAACTTTCTTTCTTATGTTGATGTTGGTGACTCTGTTTCTCAATGTAATTCAAGCAAGGTTCTGTGCCAAATTTCTTTCTTATGCTGATGTTGGTGACTCTGTCTTCACTTCTTACATCACGTACACAAATATCAGCCAAATCAATCAATCAATCGATTCTGTTTTGGATTCCTCCCCTCAATGATGTTACAATACAACTGGGCCGACATCGATCTGTTGTTTGCTATTGTTTATTGGCAGTGTTGTATTGATTTGCTTTCAAATCACTTGGCAGTGTCCATCATTGTACATATTTTTCTCTCACTTCTCTCACTTCTAATCCTTCAGTAGATGTCCGACATGTTTGCAGGATCGTACTCTCCGTGGCCTCAAATCTTCCAACAATGATGAATCTATAACAGGTTCAGCCTCCGACATGTTTGCAGGATCGTACTCTCCGTGACCTCAAATCTTCCAACAATGATGAATCTATAACAGGTTCAGCAAACTTCATTTATAAAATAACAACTGTCGTTACTGCCTGTAGTACCCCTGTTTAAGGCGGTGTAGGACAGATAGGACGTGAGTCTGAGAAATGTAATGGACACATGGCTAGTGTAGTCGCTGCAAAGCTGTTTAGGTTAGGATTTTTGCACATAACAGAAACAACTCCTTGGCCTTAAGGTGAATTGAATACGGGTCTCTCGCATGGGAACAGCGCTCTAATCCATTCGACCAGACGCCTCATCCATTATTCAAAAATAATGGGGAAAACTGAAGAGACCACGAAAAAGATGGATAGATGGTATAGCAGAATCCTGTCAAAACGATAAAATAACTGTCACCCAAGGCACCAGGGACAGCGCAAGACAAAAGCAGAAAACCATGACACTAGGCAGCAACCTGGTAGCAGTGTGACGACGAAAGAAGAAGTAGTAGGCTCTCCGTGGACAGTCAGTTAAAAACACTGCATATTCTTCCTACAAGAGCAGAAGAGCTTCTCAAATATATACAAGCACAATAAGCTTATATCATGTGTTTGTGCAAACACTGTTCGATCGAACCTTACCTGATTATTCTGTGTCTAGTTGTAACGAGGCGTTTGAGAAAGACACTCTCCCGTGAGTCATTTTTTTAGAATGGCTCGCTGGTTGTGTTCGTAAGGACGCTCGTATTGCCAGGCTAGGCGATGGGTGTCGTAAGAAATGAGGGTAAGTGGTTCGAATCCAGTGTTTGTCTATTTGTTTTTATCGGAAGCTCTTAATACCTGTACACTGTTTATTTGTTGATCTGAATTTTAACGAACACTTGTGATAAAGTAAGTCTTCCCGCAAAAATCAGTGACAGGGTCTATAATAAGCACACTGACTACGTGTATAATCATAGAGGGTAAAACAAAAAAATGTATGAAATGCAATAACGATGTTCAATCAATCAATCAATCAATCAATCAATCAATCAAACAATAATCGACCGTGTGTTGACGGGGCCTACACTGGATTGGGGGAGAGAATAGTAGCACTGCGGTCTACAAGACATGTCGTTAGAAGCGACTGAGGTAGGGGCCTAGGGATGCTACCCTAGTAAATAAAAGCGTCGAAGAAATTGGATGTGCTGGCCTACTTGTAGGCACATAACTGGCACAACGTACAACCGCTCTTAGACTTGGATCACATACAAATCACAAAGAGTGGTTTAACAAGTGGTCAATTTGGGGCGTTCTAAGATGTAGAAGAATTAATCGATAAACAATCAATCAATCATTCAATCATGTTTATTAAAAACTGTTTTCGTTTTCTCGATCTTGAAAAGCATCTTAGATGTGCATAAAGCCGCCCAAGACTCTAAACAAGAAAACAGAATATAGATAAAGGGGTTGCTGACTATTTTAACAGCCCGCGCAGTTGTACATAAAACACACGGAACAGCACACATAAACGCGTTCTAGCCAGGAAGGAGGCTGCACAAACGCAGGATGAGATCCACGCTTTCAGGCTCGCTTAGTGAAGTTATAGAAGTTTATTTACACGGGCCGTTCGTTGCTGCAAAGCATGAGAAATCGTTAAATTGGAGGCTACTATTTGGATGAATTGAAGTTGTTTAATTGAAGCTCACATTAACTGTTCTTAAGTTTGTTCTTTTATTGCAGGTAAGGTAATATCATTTTAAAGTTAATATATTATGAATATGTATGGGTGTCAAGTATAGACATTTAACAAGGCAGTGGAAAAACATATATATGTTTTTGAATATAAGTTTTACAGAAGAGTTTTTCGTATATCATAGACAGAGAAGAGAACATATAGATCTATCCAGAAAGAACTCAAAATAAAAGAAAACTGGCTAACGCTACAAATAAGAATGAGAAAATTGAGATATTTTGGACATATAAAAGACACGAGAGAATGGTGCTTGGAAGAAGAACGAGAGGAAGACATAGAAGACGATGGGTGCAAGATATCATTGACGAACTGAGAATAACAGCTGCTGACGTCGGTCATCTTGCACAGAACAGATAGTTTTTGTCATGACTTCTGTGTCATGGGAGCCAAGTTTCGAGGGGACAAGCTACTTGATGATGATGAGAAAGACACAAAGGACTGGAGAAGACCATCATGGAAGGCAGTATACCAGCAAAGAGGAGAGCAGAAATACCATAGAGAAGATGGATTCAGGATGTAACTGATTATTTGAACATGACGGCTGCAGAGGGCGGGGTCATCTGGCATATGAGAGAAAGAAAATTTTCAAAGGACTGTTGGAGTGTCAGAGTTCTTTGCATGACAAGCTATTTGATGATATTATTAATTCATCTTCTTCGTTTCTTTTTTTCTCTTATCTTGTTTTGTCTTACAGAGTCAGGATAAAAAGTTTCTAGAACGGGGTTTAATATGCGCTTCATAAACAGTGTTTTTAATTCCTCTCACTCTCTGAATTTTAGCCCGGATTGAGCCATACGCCTTCAACCATTTCATGCCAAGTCCTCCCATCTCTAGCTATCTTCTGCAGCTCCCTCCAGCTCAACTTTATATTGTTGATCTCTGCCTCTAAATCCATGTATATCTCGGTCTTCCCTTCTTTCGCTGTCCCTGTTGGTTCCAGGAAAGGACCCTTCTTGTTATATTTCCCTTAGGTTTTCTTAATGTGTGTCGTATCCATCGCCGCGTATTTTGTTTGACCTCTTGGTTAACTAGAATCTTGTTCTCTCCATAAGTTCTTCATGTGTGACCCTATCATACCATCTCAATCCCTATATTCTGCAAAGACACCAGTTGATGAATGTTTGCAATTTATACGCTATTGTTTTAGTTGATCTCCATGTTTCTGACCCATACTGCAGAACTGTTTTAACATAGATAACATACATAACTGAGTTAAATATCCTAATTTTTATTCTAGATTTGATTTCTCTAGACTTGCATATGTTTCCCAGTGAAATGAAAGCTTCTCTTGCCTTCTGTATTCTTATTTTGATATCTCTATCTTTTCCATCCTTTTTTAATTCCTAATCATCGTCAAATAGGTTGTAATTAGCAGAACTTCGCTACTCTAACAGTCCTTCAGAATTTTCTATTTCCTAAGCTACATGTCACGCATCAGCCAGTTTGCTTTGATTTTGAGTTCTTTCTGGATAGATCTTTTATTTATTATTGAAGTAATTGGTTATTGGTTATTGATTACTAAACTGACGTCATTGCACTCCGGGCAGACCCAGTCTCCCCCAACAGATATCCAAGAGTATGCATACTGATGGTTCCTGTGGCTCGCTGATTAAACACACCTCTCACTCTGCCTCTCAGGCATCCAGTTCGACTTGAACAACGGGTAACTCCAAACTGCTTAAATCGCTTGATCGATTCAAAATCGATTTTAGTGTCCTCATCCAATAGAGAGTAGCGAAGAGACCGAAGAATATCCCCTTATCCATCTTCAACTCCCCAACAATCGATGCTGTTGATGCAAGCCTGTCCGCTCTCTCATTACCGTAAACACCCGCATGCCCAGGACAGTATATCCACGTAAGCCGCTGGAGGTTAGAAACTTCTATAGACGACATCCACTCATACCGAAACCTGCCCTTCTGGATCTTGTGAAGCATCGACTGAGAGTCAGAGACAACAACTGCCCCAGTAAATGAAGTCCCATAAATCCAATGGAGGGCAGCAGTAACGGCCTCAACCCCCATCCTCACACTAGAAGTAGTTGTCCTGTATGTCCCACTTCGCTCTGCAACAACCCTACCATGTGCATAAGCCAAGAAACCCCAGCCGGATTTCTCACCACGTTGAACCGACCCATCGGTATATACAACAACATCATCATCCCTTGCATTATCTTCTATCAGCTGCTTAACTGCGAGATCAGCCTTCATGTTGCCCTAATCTCTACATTCTCTTCTCAATGTTGTAGTAATGCCAATGTTGTATCAATTCTTACATATTCTAGCAAGAATTGAACAATGACTAAAGATATAGGCAGTAAGTTGAATGCATTTGAACATAAATGTCTGCGTAAAATAATGAGCATAAAATTGTACAAATCCAGGAGAAGTGATGAAATCAGAGAAATGTCAACTACTAGTAACTACTAAGAAATAATAATAATTCCTCTCATACCGTTATACCATAGATAGAATCGGTAAGTAATTTCTCCATACCGCTCTGTCCAGGGTAACTCGCTCAATCTCTTCAATAGAGTTGAAACCGATATTTTCTGTCTCTCTCAGAAAAGTTCGTTTCAGGGTCTATCTAGGACGTCCCCTATTTTTCGAACCTTTTGCATCCCACTTCAATGTTAACTTTGGTATTCTTTGAAAATTTCTTCTCACGGTCTATCCAACATCTCCATCTTCTCCTTCTTATAAGAGTTGTTACTAGTGGTTGAACAGACATTTCTTCTCAAGGTGTGTCCAACATATCTCCATCTTCTCCGTCTTATAACAGATGTTACTAGTGGTTGAACAGACATTTCTTCTCAAGGTGTGCCGAACATACCTAGATATTCTCCTTCTTATAACAGTTGTTACTAGTGGTTGACCAGACATTTCTCTGATTTCATCACTTCTCCTGAATTTTGCTCTCTCATAGGAAAGATGTCCCACCTCTGCGCCCAGCATGCTCAAATCCCCAGTTACATCCTGAATCCATCTTCTCCGTGGTCTTTCTCTTCTCCTCTTTGCCGCTATGTCTCCTTCCAAACGGTCTTTTACAATCCTCTGTCTTTTAAAAAAAAATTTCTAAGTAACTTTTTCGTTCTAATTTTTAGCATTTATTTTGAATTTCTTTCTGAATAAAAATAATAATAATAATAATAATAATTAACAAAAAGTGGCTTTCTCAAGCGGAGTGAGTGAATTCATTGCACTGGGTTTTACCGTATATGGCTCGGTTCCTCACCACAGAAATGGCATGCTGCCTGCAGAGAGTATTGCACGAAGTACGAAATCCTTAGCTCCGGCAACAATCCTAGGGTCTCTGGAAAAAATTCACGCGTAAACAGAACAACGTTGTCCGGATTCGAACCCACGACCTTTAGATCGTAAGAGAAGGGGTTAACCACTTAGCCACTGAGATCCGTATGTTAATAATACTATTGTTGGTTCTAAAATTCGTGAACATCTTTGAAATGAAAATCGTGGCATATCCCAAAGGACGTAGCCATCAACCACAGTAAACAAGTCGTTGATTTTCTAGGCACCACTTATACGTTCATAGTTTCCATTGCTTTCTAACAGGTGGCGCTGTCCTGTTAAAGATTCACGAAACGATTTGCAACAAACCTGTCCGCAGCGTGATTCGAACTCAGAACGTGAGGGTTAATAGACCGTATGTATATACTTGGCTAAATCGACATCACGACCGATATAAAATATCAGGCACTGTACATACATTTTTTTACATTTTGCTATTGCTAACAGTGGCGACCTTCGTAAAGTATTTTTTGCGCACCCAAACCTTTAGTGCTGTAAGATTTTACTTATTTATTATTAGTAAAATAATAGTGATGTATATTTGGTAAACATGTAGAAGTTTAACAGTACGATAGAAGTATTCTAATAATTACGTACTTGAGTGCTAAAGATGCAATTCAGCAGCAGGGCAAATCGGGAATCCCGTGGAATTAATCAGTTCACAGTGTATCCAGACGACTGTCATTGGCCATGCACAACATTTATTTTCCTTGATAGAAGTGGAAGGTATCATTTGTTCAGTATGTCACATTTTTTGTTTTAATATGTAATAGTGATACGCCTTTGCAAACATTCACCGTCATTTTGTGTATTACTGTGAATTCTAAACTGTGATTATCATTTTGTTGTGCTTATGCAAAATTATATAACACAAAACGCGCTGTGCAGCAACCAAGCTCCCTACCAAATATTTAAACATGAATTCATAAGGCCATGAGGTATATAAGACTGCCTGCAACAAATTGCTTTTATGCATTCAGTAGATTTCGTACAAATTAAACCTTAGTGTGTTCACGAGTTTTGGAACGAACTATAGCAATAATGATAAAACAATATTAATAGTAATAATAGTAAAAGTAATATTTTTTAGAGTTAAGTTATCGGATCGACATCACTGCACATCGAACTAATTAGTCTATAAGTGCTTCGATCTTCTAGAGTTAAGTTATCGGATCGACATCACTGCACATCGAACCAATTAGTCTATAACAAATTTGTTTCGACCCTCTCTGCTAGTCTATGATCTCTCTGCGGTGAGGCAACTAACGATACCATTTTTGTTGGTTTACTTTTCATCTTTGCTTTCCAGTCTAATTCGCTTGTCTGGCTATATTACATTTGACTTGGTATTTTTGCAGTCTGGTGCCGGAAAAGAAGCCAGGAATAGTACCACTACGACCTTCAAGGCGTGTCGTAAGAGGCGACTGCTGTAGGACATAGGGAAGCTACCCTAGTAAATAAAAAGCATCGCAGAGATCAAATGTGCTGGCCTACTTGTAGGAGCATAACTGACACAACGACAGTCGCTCTTAGGCTCGGATCAGATGCAAATCAGAAAGAGTGGTTAACAGGTGGTCGATATGGAGCGTTCGAAGAAGAACTTGGAATTCTTGCAGTATGGTTAGTGTTGTAGATTCTTGCAGTATGGTTAGTGTTGTAGATTCTTGCAGTATGGTTAGTGTTGTAGATTCTTGCAGTATGGTTAGTGTTGTAGATTCTTGCAGTATGGTTAGTGTTGTAGATTCTTGCAGTATGGTTAGTGTTGTAGATTCTTGCAGTATGGTTAGTGTTGTAGATTCTTGCAGTATGGTTAGTGTTGTAGATTCTTGCAGTATGGTTAGTGTTGTAGATTCTTGCAGATGGTTAGTGCTGAAGATTACTTTGAAGATGGTTAACAGGTGGTTGTAGATTCTGCAGTATGTATGTGTATTCTTGCAGTATGGTTAGTGTTGTAGATTCTTCCACCTTTATTCTGGAATTATGTACCATGTTTATTGTCGTTGCTTTGCAGTGGCTAAATGTTGTCAATTTTTGCAGTAAGGTTAGTAGTTGTAATTTGCTTCCACGCCAGATGATCCCTTTTGTGTTATATCCGCCTGTTAATGTAGTTTGTCTTTTGTCATCCATCTTTGTGAATCTTCGCTTAGCTTAAGTACGGATCTTTAATTTGTTGCGCAATGGTGCTGTTGTAAGTTGTATTGCCCATTCTCATTAACATGTCCAAACAAACTGCATTTGTTGTCTTTCAATATCTTTCTACATGAATTATGCCAACTAATTCTTATGATGTCCTCATTTCGTAGTCTGTCTTTCCTGGTGACCCCACTGCCTTCCTCAAGCATTTCATTTCGCACGCGATGCGCTTTCTGTTGTGTGTTGTTTTCAGAGACCAAGCTTGACACTGGTAACAAAGTGTTGGTAGAAAAATACTTTTTATCACCTGTCTCTTCACTTCCATCTGGATTTTGAGGTGTTGTAGTAATGGTGCCAGCTGGAGCGTCCTCTCTACCTTATAGAATTCAGAATATCAGTCTGGTCCATTGTTAGCCCTTTTTTTTTTACAGGAGCTATACCTGCACAAGACGACCTGCAGGAGAACGATAGAGCAAGAACTGAAAGAAATGAATCATAGCTGGAACACAATACAGAGGAAGGCCATGAACAGGGCAGAATGGTGTGCGTTTGTTGCTGCCCTAAACGCCAAGGGCGTAACAGGCTAAAGAGAGAGAGATACCTGCAAGCCTATCGGCGTTTTCCTTTACCATTACACCTACATGCCCTGGCACAATAATAAAACTAATTTTAGTCAGCTTAGACCCCAGCGACCTCATGCACCGTCTCCTAGCCCAGCCTGTTTCAATCTTCTTGAGCATACTCATTGAGTCACTGAGAAAACATGCATGGATAAAGTCTGTGATTTCATCTAGACCAGCGTTTCCCAAAGTGGGCGTACGCCCCCTGTGGCGCTGAAGCCTTATAGAGGGGAAGCGATAGTGGGTTCAGAAATATTTGTGGGGAGTTAGTTTCCGTGATTTTGTGATTGAATAATCATGAAAAATTTGAATTCTGCATTTGAATTCATCTTATGCCCATCTTACACGATCCATTTTTTCATTAGTTTTCTATTTCATTTATATAATCATTTAAAATTGACCATGTATGACAGAAATATATATCAATTTTCTATGTCAAAGTCAAATTGGAGCATGTATATTAACGTTGGGGTGGGGGGTTGCAAACTGTTATAATCGAGAGGGCAGCGTTACAAAGTTTATGTCGTGCAAAGTGGGTGGTGGGGGCATTACAAAGTTTATGTCGTGCAAAGCGGGTGGGGCATTACAAAGTTTATGTCGTGCAAAGTGGGTGGGGGCATTACAAAGTTTATGTCGTGCAAAGTAGGTGGGGCAATACAAGTTTATGTCGTGCAAAGTGTTCGGTGGGGGCGTTACAATTTTATGTCGTGCAAAGTGAGCGGTAGGGGCGTTACAAAGTTTATATCGTGCAAGTGCGGTGGGCCGAAAGTTTGGGAATCTGATCTAGACCATGATTTCCAAGCGTTTTCGGCCCACTGCCCACTTGCACGATATAAACTTTGCAACGTCCCTCCCCTACCGCCCACTTTGCACGATGTAAACTTTGCAACGTCCCCTCCCCTACTGCTCACTTTGCACGATGTAAACTTTGCAACGTCCCTCCCTACCGCTCACTTTGCACGATGTAACTTTGCAACGTCCCTCCCCTACTGCTCACTTTGCACGATGTAAACTTTGCAACGTCCCCTCCCCTACTGCCCACTTTGCACGATGTAAACTTTGCAACGTCCCCTCCCCTACTGCTCACTTTGCACGATGTAAACTTTGCAACGTCCCCTCCCCCTACCGCTCACTTTGCACGATGTAAACTTTGCAACGTCCCCTCCCCTACTGCTCACTTTGCACGATGTAAACTTTGCAACGTCCCCTCCCCTACCGCTCACTTTGCACGATGTAAACTTTGCAACGTCCCTCCCTACTGCTCACTTTGCACGATGTAAACTTTGCAACGTCCCCTCCCCTACCGCCCACTTTGCACGATGTAAACTTTGCAACGTCCCCTCCCCTACCGCCCACTTTGCACGATGTAAACTTTGCAACGTCCCCTCCCCTACTGCTCACTTTGCACGATGTAAACTTTGCAACGTCCCTCCCTACCGCTCACTTTGCACGATGTAAACTTTGCAACGTCCCTCCCTACTGCTCACTTTGCACGATGTAAACTTTGCAACGTCCCCTCCCCTACCGCCCACTTTGCACGATGTAAACTTTGCAACGTCCCCTCCCCTACCGCCCACTTTGCACGATGTAAACTTTGCAACGTCCCTCCCTACCGCCCACTTTGCACGATGTAAACTTTGCAACGTCCCCTCCTACCGCCCCTTTGCACGATGTAAACTTTGCAACGTCCCCTCCTACCGCCCACTTGCACGATGTAAACTTTGCACGTCCCTCTCCTACTGCCCACTTTGCACGATGTAAACTTTGCAACGTCCCTCCTACTGCCCACTTTGCACGATGTAAACTTTGCAACGTCCTCCCTACGCCTCTTTGCACGATGTAAACTTTGCAACGTCCTCCCCTACCGCCCACTTTGCACGATGTAAACTTTGCAACGTCCCTCCCTACTGCCCACTTTGCACGATGTAAACTTTGCAACGTCCCCTCCCCTACTGCCCACTTTGCACGATGTAAACTTTGCAACGTCCATCTCCTACCGCCCACTTTGGCACGATGTAAACTTTGCAACGTCCTTCCTACCGCCCACTTTGCACGATGTAACTTTGCAACGTCCCCTCCCCTACTGCCCACTTGCACGATGTAAACTTTGCAACGTCCCTCCTATGCCTACATTTGCACGATGTAAACTTTTGAACGTCCCTCCCCTACTGCCACTTGCACGATGTAAACTTTGCAACGTCCCTCCTACCGCCCACTTTGCACGATGTAAACTTTTCAACGTCCTCCTACCGCCCACTTTGCACGATGTAAACTTTGCAACGGCTCCCTACTGCCCACTTTGCACGATGTAAACTTTGCAACGTCCCTCCCTACCGCTCACTTTGCACGATGTAAACTTTGCAACGTCCCTCCTGACCGCCCACTTTGCACGATGTAAACTTTGCAACGTCCCTGCCTACCGCTCACTTTGCACGATGTAAACTTTGCAGCGTCCTCCTACCGCTCACTTTGCACGATGTAAACTTGTAACGTCCTCTCCCCTACCGCTCACTTTGCACGATGTAAACTTTGCAACGTCCCCTCCCCTACCGCTCACTTTGCACGATGTAAACTTTGCAACGTCCCCTCCCCTACCGCTCACTTTGCACGATGTAAACTTTGCAACGTCCTCCCTACCGCTCACTTTGCAGATATAAACTTTGCAACGTCCTCCCTATTATAACAGTTTCCAACGCCCTCCCCTCCCCATTATAACAGTTTGTCAACGCCCTCCCGCTCCCCATATATACATGCTATATTTTCTCTTTGACATAGAAAATCGATATATGTATATTTCTGTCATACATAGTCAATTTTCAAATGATTATATACATGAAATATAAACTTTATAAAAAATGGATCATGTATGACGGCATAAGATGAATTAAAATACAGAATTCAAATTTTAAATGCTTAATCAATCGCAAAATACCGAAAATAATTTATTAAAAAATATCTTTCGCTCTGTATTATTTTGACCTCTGGACGCATTTATTTTGCAATTCAAATTTAACATTCAATGTCAATTAGTTTAAACCTTTATAACTCTAGTACTGTTTCTCTAAAGTATGACATATTGTATATTAAATTGTTGCTAATTGGATGTAGAATACATTAATATAATAATATTTTACATCAGGTGATATACGTTTGAGAAAATTAGATTATTGTAGCATGACTATTTTGAAAAAAAAATCATTTAAAATATTTATACTCTCGGTTTTTTTTTACATCTTAATATTCATAGATGTTTCCAGAAGTAGCAGTTAAATGAAGATAATCCATGTGAGAACATATTCTATAAGTTTCATCTAACTAGGTGCACTAGTTTTATAATATCACTTTTTAGTGTGGGCACATCAATAAATGGAATGTGGAACGCCCATTCTTTAGATGAAATTATTACATTAGACTTACAACTATCGATACTGCATTTCATAAACAATCAAATGTCATTATTACCATCAATTAAATCTGCTTCGCTACTATCACAAGTTATAATTTAATCTAACAGTACTCAAGATTGCACTGTAAAAACTAATTTTGGTCTTTATGACAAGGTTGGCAAATGTCGGAAACATTAACGTTTAAAATAAAATATGACTCGACTTGAACACAATAATACACTGCTTTCTCTCTTTCAAATCTTTGTTAAATGGAGATAGTAATATATCTACACATACGTGCTTTTCGTTTCTGAAGATTTTTTAAACTTCAGTAAAGGGATTGGGCAGATACATTCGTTTTTGTGAACATACATCCAAAAACCGATATATCGGTTTTGCAGCATCATGAACATTACCCTGAACCGATAAATCGGTTCTGCAGTCCCATTGAGTTAAGTTCTTCTTTAAGTAGCCACCGACCCCTAATCATCTGAAACCCCCTCCTCAATACTTCTGAACTTACTACCGCCCCCGTCCCTAGATGGCTTAGCGCTCATTGGGGGATACCCCACTTTGGGAACCTTTGATCTAGACATTTAAAACCATCGATTTAGTTAATGCCATGATTTCTATAGTGAGACTGCTCGTTGTTACGGCTAAAACACCACTGTCTTCCTTCACAACATCTCCTCCTCCGACCTGAGCAGTGAAAGCACACTCGCTCCGCACATGTCGAATCATTGAACCATTTGTATAAATGATTACATCATTCTCAGATGAGTTCTCAGAAATTAATGCCTGAACTTCTGCCTCTACGACCAGTGGGATTTCTGGTCAGCATCCAATCTAAGTCTGATACAAACTGAAATTGAGGTATTGATTCCTGTTGCTAGGACAGGTAGACGATGCTGTTTGGACAGGTAGACGATGCTGTTTGAAGAGGACGATTTTAAAATATTTTTTTTACCGATCCAGAAGCACTTGAGCTTTCAGCTCTTCGGCTCGGTGCCGTGGACATCGTAACTCTTCGGTTCGGTGCCACGAACACCGTGAATCTGGTAAACCTGTGGCTTTTCTGCCAGCCCGCGGAATTGAACCCGCACTCACAGGGAGCTTGTCACCCGTAGTCAAACGCGCTACGAACACAACGATAAGGCTGCTAGGACAGGTAGGCAATGATTCTAGGACAGAAAGACGATGTTGCTAGGACAAGTAGATCATTCTACTAGGACAAATAGACAATGTTGCTAGGACAGGTAGATCATTTTACTAGGACAGATAGATCAATCTATTAGGACAGATAGATCAATCTACTAGGACAGATAGAGCATTCTACTATAACAGATAGAGCATTCTACTAGGACAGATAAATCATTCTACTAGGACAGATATAGCATTCTACTACGACAGATAGAGCATTCTACTATAACAGATAGAGCATTCTCAACAGATGAACACTAGGACAGATAGAGCTTCTACTTAGCAGATAGCATTACTAGGACAGTATAGAGCATTCTACTAGGACAGATAGATCATTCTACTAGGACATATAGAGCATTCTACTAAGACAGGCAGATTATTCTACTAGGAGAGATAGAGCATTCTACTTGTAACAGATAGATCATTCTACTAGGACAGATAGATCATTCAACTAGGACAGATAGATCATTCAACTAGGACAGGTAGATTATTCTACTAGGACATGTAGATTTATCTACTAGGACATAATAAATTTATCTACTAGGACAGATAGATCATTCAACTAGGACGGGTAGAGCATTCTACTAGGACAGGTAGATAATGCTTCTATCAAAGTAGATTGTTTTTCCAGAACAGGTAAATTGTCCTATTATCTAGGTAACACAGGTAAATTTGACAGGTAGACACGTTTTCTAATTTTCACAGATTATTTTAATGAAACGGTTAAACGTTTCTACCTGTACAGGTATCATTTCACAGCTATATACCAACACCTGTGCACACCTGGTATACCTGCCTAAGCGTTTGCCCCTTCACTTGCAGCATCTGCGGTGTTTCCCAGTGAGAGTTTTCCACCAGTTGGACAAGTTGTTTTCTAAGTTGATCGATTTCAGTTGGATCGATTCGAATGTTAAATCGTATTGATAAATGTGCGGTTTGTTTTATCTAAGGTAGTTTGCCAAACTTCAAAGTCACCACCGTTGTCGCTATAGTCGTTACGGTCATTATATCCATAATCTTCACCACTGTCAACATCATCATCCCGGTTGTAACCACCATCATTATCGTAATCATCGTTGCTGTTGTTGTCGTTCACGTCAACACCACCATCGTCATCATATTATTCGCCGTTGTCGCCCTTGTCGCAACCACAACCACCACCATCATTATAGTCATCGTTGCTTTCGTGGTAGTTGTCGTCATCACCATCATTATCATAATCATCATGGCTATCGTTGACGCTGTAATCACCACCAGTCCTTACTTCCTTCCTTCCTTTCGTTCTGTTGTAGTTTGTAATGGTTGTTGATGATGATGTTTACTTTACAATGGCTTTGACACAACTACAATATATTGGACGACCATGGTTTTGGTGAATTCATATATATATATATATTTTTTATGTTAGTATACATGTGTGGACAATACACCAAACACGTCCATCCATGTTCACTGTTTATGTTCGTGTCCTTATGTTGTCACTACGTCGCTAAGCAGTACTAACAAATCTACGTCAACTAGTTTCACTACGTCAATGTCTCGTTCTAGTGTTGCTATCTGCTCGTAGTGGGCAGATTTGATGTGCAAACACTACAGTCTCTACATATCTCATATCTACAAACTTATCTATCTAAACTACCTGTCTAGTCTGTTAGCTACTACATGGGTTGTGGGAACGGTTGTACCTGGTTCTGGTACACCACTACTTCAGTCTTATCTTATCTTATCTTAACCACATTTGCCGTGAAGCGTCGTGGGAGAGTTAGTTTCTATCTTGTGCCAGGTGTGTTGCGCTTGACGTTGTCAGTCCATGCTTTCGCAGGGACTCTGAGATGTTATCTATCCATCTTGTTCTTGGCCTGCCTCGTGCTCTGCGCCCTGAGTGTCGATTATTATAGGCACGTGATGGTAGTAAATGTGGTTCCATTCTCATTAAATGGCCGAACCACTTGAATCTTTGCTTCTCGATGTACTGTATGCATGGTATAGTACCAACGATGCTTCTGATATTCTCGTTTCTCACTCTATCTCGCCTTGTAACGTTGACAGCTTTTCGTAGACATCTCATTTCACATGTTGTAATCTTTCTTTCTTGTGTCTTAGTCAGGGCCTACTTCAGTTCGCTTGAAATATTGTCTATATATTCAATGTTGTCTCTTGTATAAACTTCACTGTCTTTTGTAGCTCACACAGAGGTCCGTGTAGTTTTCTATCGAGAGTTGTTTCGTTAGGCCAGTGAGTTTGCCTCAGTGTATCATATTCGGGGCAGTCTTGATGAAGTATGTGCTCTGCAGTATAATGTGCATGTCCACATGTACACATGGCTGAATTGCCAATCTTGAATTTTGTATACATGTGGCTGCGGAGCCGATTGTGTCCTGTTCTAAGGCGCAGAATAACAACTATCACCACGAGTATCATTAAACTTATTGTCGCTGTCGTCGTCGCAACCACCACTACCATCATTATACTCGTCACCACTTTCGTTGTTTAGGTCATCACTACCATCATTATCATAATCTTGGTTGCTGTTGCCGCTGTCGTTGCAATCAACATCAATATGATCATCGTGGCTGTCGTCGTAAACGTCACAATTTTCACCACAACCAATATTGCTGTCACTGTCGTTGTTGTCGCAACCATCACCACTATTACCACAACCATCGTCATGATATTCCAGCAAAATTGCGATTTGTAAGTAATAGTCAAATTACGCAATGGGATACGATTTCAATGTAGCGCTAGAGACAGTGAGCTGCACCTACCTAATACCTATATATAGCATTGGTGTCTGTGTTTGTGTTTAAACCTTTGAATTGAGTTCCTAAGGTCGTGCGTTCGAATTCAACGAGTGTATTTTTTCCTGAGACTCTAGGATTAATGTTGGAGATACGGAGTTTATGATTTTAGCAATACTCTCGGCAGATTGCATGCCATTTCTCCGGAGAGGGACCGAGACATGTGGTTAAATCCCGGTGCAATGAAGTCAATCCCTCGGCTTTAGAACATTTAATAACAATACATGTTCCGTAGCGGTTGAGTGTTTCTTTTCCGGAACGGACTCACCGCTTCACAAACAAGTGGATAGCTTGCTCATGCTCTTCTGCTCAGATCATATACAGGTTACAATGAGTTGCTAAGTTCAGTGCCAGAATGAGCGGAATAAGTCTGTGACAGTCAGATCAGGCAAACTTGAATGTCGATCAATCAAGTGCCATGCTGCCCGCGTAGGCGATTATGTATCTCCATAACTCTCTCTCCTGGTGCAGTCTCCTTGATCTTCTGTCGAACCACGACGTCAGACCATCCAACATCGTTTCCCTCTGTCTTCCTCGATATCTTCTTCCCTGAACTTCACCAGCTGTCTCCAACAGCGTTTCCCTCTGTCTTCCACGACATCTTCTTCCCTGAACTTCACCAGCTGTCACCAACATCGTTTCCCTCTGTCTTCCACGATATCTTCTTCTCTGAACTTCACCAGCTGTCACCAACATCGTTTCCCTCTGTCTTCCACAATAACTTCTTCCCTGAACTTCACCAGCTGTCACCAAATATTATAAACAATCCCTACACACCAAGTACCACAATCCCCACCAAATCCTGATCGTCCAATTCCTGATTCCTTCGACAATATTTCTCTCTGGGCACTCCTATTTTAAACCCTCATCACCTGTCTTCATCTTCGTCCATGGAACCACCAGCACTTCTCTGTACAACCACATCCCTGTGGCTACAAGCGAGCACACTAACTGCTTGTCCACTGTCCATGACTCGCTGCCATACACACAAGCACTGGTTCAATATAGCACCGGAGCACTCGTATATGCTAGAATGTACTTGTTCTAAATGTAATCGGTGCGTTATTGGTACGCATATTATTACGATCCCTACGCACATCAAATCATACAACAATAGAAACTTATCGTTACCGTCTGTAATATCGCTTTTTTGACGCTTTATTGGGACAACCGGCAAAATCGTTGGTAGACGAGACAGAGGAAGACAGAGATGATATCATATTATATGATCTGAGATGATAGCAAACACCAGAGATTTATGGAGATCCATGATCGCCTAAACCAGCCACCATGGCACCTGATGATGATGATTATATAATAAGAGGGTCATGAGCTTGTGGAATCTAATGGCTAGTGCAGTCACCACGAACCTGTTCAGGTTAGGATTTTCTTTATGACCTCCACAGAAAAAAACATTTTCAGCCGTATCGGGGATTGAACCCGGGTCTTGTGTATGGAAACCATTCGCTCTAATCCATTCAGATCACAAAGAGTAGTTAATTCGGTTGATAAAATGTAGGCAAATAATAACTAGACATTAGAGCAGAAATGTGATTTCTAAATGACATGACATTCACGTGACATTTGATAGACAAATGACATGACATTCAAGTGATATTTGGTAGACAAATGACATGACACAAGATATTGATAATATGACATGCATAGTGACATTTGATAGACAAATGACATGACATTCAAGTGACATTTGATAGACAAATGACATGACATTCAAGTGATATTTGGTAGAAAAATGACATGACATTCAAGTGATATTTGATAGACAAATGACATGACATTCAAGTGACATTTGATAGACAAATGACATGACATTCAAGTGACATTTGATAGACAAATGACATGACATTCAAGTGACATATAAAGCAGATATATGACAGACAAGTGAGGTGACATTTAAAATGCACACATGTCACCATGAACACAAAAAGAGCAATGTTCAACTCAATCTTTCTTCCCACATTATGCTATCAGTGCCAAACCTGGACGCTGACAACAAACTATAGAAGGAAACTAGTCACGACAGAGATGAAGTGTCTACACAGAATGCTGGGAGTAACAAGAAGAGACCAGCTGAGAAATGAAGACATCAGGAACAAAGTGGGTACAACATCAGTACTAGACTTCATCAAGAAACAACAAATTAAATGGTTCGGTCACATAAACAGATTATCAACAGACAAATGTTGATCCGAAATAGTGCATAGAAAGCAAGAGGCTGGCCACGCAAAAGGTGGTCCTCAGAGATAACAGAGGCGACGAAAGACACTATTTATGAAGCGCACACAAGGGCTCGTTCTAGAAATCTCTTCTTATCCTGACACTGAGACAATACAGGATTGGAGAAAATAAAGAAAGAAAGTAACATGACATTTATGTGACATTTATGTGACATTTATGTGACATTTATGTGACATTTAAACAGACATGTGATTGACAAATGATATGTATGTTTCTTAGCGAATAATTACAGATAAATATGTCATATTTGGGCTGGAGACAGATGCCATGTCAGAAACGTGGCGTCGCTAACAATATTGTCATTTGGACCGTATTAAGCGTTCTATCTTGCTAAAAAACTCACCAAAATCGAATTTCTTGACAAGCTGTCCATAGATTTGAGAGAAGAACGTGGCATACTCACAGAATCATTTATTTAGATTTTTAATGAGGGAGCCAGTATGGGATTGCGTTTGTGAAGAAATGTTGGAGCGTGGTAGAAGTAACAAGGCAGTGGGGAAATACGGTGGAGTACGGTGGAGGGCGGTTGGGTATGGTGGAGTTCGGTGGAATATGGTAAAACCCTATCGAGTATGGGTGAGCCCGGGGGATCGCAAGGAGCATGCTGAAGCAATGTGGAGTACGGTAGAGCACGGTGGAGCAGTGTGGATGCAACATGGTAGTGGAAAAATGTTGTGAAATAATGTGAATATGACAAGGCAGTGGAGAAATAGTGTGGAGTACGATTGATGCAACAAAGCAGCGGACAAACATATATGTACTTTTCAATATAAGTATTACAGAAGAATTCTCCCTATATCATGGACATTTCAATATAAGTGTTACATCCGTATATCATGGACATTTCAATATAAGTGTTGTATCCGTATATCATGGACATTTCAATATAAGTGTTGTATCCGTATATCATGGAC